>CM076582.1:20185562-20522527 GCA_034641835.2 Pinus albicaulis | reverse complement strand
ATGAGATGGTATGTCAATGGTCTCGATCATTTCTCTCCAACTGATTAAACCTTCTATGACAGGTTTTCTTGAACACCTTATAGAATTTTCAATGTTAAGGGGCTCAACATACTTCTTAGTCATGACATATTGTGGAAATCCGTCTCAAGTGATGATTCCTCCAAGTCCCTTTAGCTTCCAAATAATTTGAAAAGGGATTAGATCTTTGATCCCCGTCTTCCCTCTCTCTTCGGTTTAACGATTTTATTCCACTTGTCAAGGGGTATTTCTTACTCTTGACTTTTTTCAACACACTGGGAGCGATAAGTAAATTTTCTAATTGTGTTTAATGGATAAGATCAGAAAATCAAAACACAACACACTGAAACTTGACTATCGATCTCAAAGGCAAATTACACAAGTTGATGCGTAGGGGTATACCATTGTCATATTAAAATTCATGTGCGTCAAATCTCCATACAGCATTCATATTTCAAATAAAAAATCCTTTGTGTCTTTGTCATCAATTATTAAAACAAAACATATTCATTGTGTCACTGTTAAATGGGTTTTTAAAAGTTAAATGGCTCTCGGACGAGAGTTGGAGAAACTCTCGGACGAGAGTTGAAGAAACTCTCGGACGAGAGTTGAAAAAACTCTCGGACGAGAGTTGGAAAAACTCTCGTCCGAGAGTTTCTCCAACTCTCGTCCGAAAAGTTTTCCCGAGAGTTTTGTGACCACAACTCTCGTCCGAAAAGTTTTCCTGAGAGTTTTGTGACCACAACTCTCGGACGAGAAAATGCATAACTCACTCGTCAGGAAGGAATTTTAGGCTTCGTTAAACCTGACCAAACTCTCGTCCGAAATATTTAAAATCTCTTGGACGAGAATTTTTAAAACTCTCGGCCGAGAAATTTAGTTGACTTTTTTCTCGGCCGAGAAATTAAAAATTTCTCCCGAATTCTAACCATCCGCCAAAAACTGTTTCCCAACTTCGCGATTTGACCGGTGTTTTCATAATCTAAAGGTTGAAGATATTCTTTACCATCCCCTTTTAGAATAATCATATATGGTAATCCTTCACTTAAATCTAGCTCGAAACATATGTAGATGAATGAGATGAAACCATTAGCTAATCTTTCACTATCTATTTTGATGACGTGTCTCATTACGCTTCCAATAACTTTGAGGAGGCCTGGTCAAAACTAATGGAGGGGTAAGTTTGAGAGCCTTACCCATACCGTAGTAGCAAAAGACTTCATGGAAAGGGCAGTGAACTCTGGAAACCATGGCTGGATCGAAATACCTGCACGACCTCAGAACTGGTGGCCTTCGTTGAAAACCCTTTGTTGTTCTTCAAGATCCTTGAAGACAAACAAAAAATATCCTTTCGAACAAAATAGCATATCTAAATTCTAGGTCCAATTCTGACGAACCCAAGCCCAAAGGTTAGTAGCCGAGGGCCAGAACCCATTGAGCCAACAAATAACCGCACGTCGTTGATTATCCATTCTCTTAATCTTAGTAAAATAAAATCATTCAATTGAAGTGTTGAGGTATCTATTGAATGCTCCATCACAAACATTGGGCCTGCAAGAACCTTAGGGGTTGGGAGCAGGTTTTTAGCTTAAGGGCATCTTTGAATGAAAAGGGTTTTGATGTCGAAGAAGACCCACCTCCTCTGGCACCACCAATCAGGCTTATAGTGAGGGAAATGGAGGCATCCTTCTTGATGCCATAATCTCAAAGTTCATTAGTCGAATTTAACAACCTCCTCTCTAAGAGGAAGCTTGTTGCCCCTGCAGCGATACCTGTCAATTTATGAATATTTTCCGCGAGCAATGAAACAACATCCCCTTCACTAACCAAGACACATAGGGAATTTGCAAATAAAGTCTTAACAACAATTGGGAATGTTTGGATGAGAAAATCCCCAACACCAAACTTTGACGGGATGGATTCATGATCCGGAGAGAAAGGATCCATCTCAAGTAAGCAAACCCACTCCACTTGTGAAGAGTTCGTACAGACCTTTCGGCAAACACTTTACAAGGAAGCTTCCCACATATGTGTTCATCGCTCCCCCAAATGCTTTGCATACACTAATGCCATAATACAAAAGGGGACATTTATAACTGTTTAGTGGACACTTTCTACCAAGCATCAATTGCTATGGGATGTTTTCGACACACATATTGCTGTAAACCCAGCATTCCAATGGGAAGTCCTTGGTGCACATAGTGCCCACATGACCACTACACCAAGGATCTAGGAAAGATTAGAGTTCGAACAGAAATGGAAGATAGAGGTCAAAGCCATAGCTTGACCATGAAATCGCCTAAAAGTTTGCTGCAGAAGGGTATTCAAACCTCAACCAACTAAAATAAGCATCTGTCACCATAAGGGGAAAAGTGTTTTTCTTTCCAAATATATGAATAAGCACAAAACCCTAGCCTCCCTTATAGTCTTCATGGCTTCAATAAGAAGTGTATATTTTTTTCCGTTACTAAAATTAAAAAAAAATATAAAAACTAGCTAAATTATAACTTCATTATTATTATTATTAAAAATATTAATATACAAATTAAACATGTATACAATTAAAAAAACAACATGGAGCAACATTCTTTACCATAAAGATTTACCCTATTTTACCATGAAGATTTATCCTCACTAAATACTCTGTGTTACAATAGCATGAGCCAATACAATTTTTGTTACAATATCATGGCTTATTGATACCACATTCCCAAAAAAGCCACAACTCACTTCAAATGCCATTTAAAAAAAAAATTTAATCCATTTAATTCAAAGAGCTAAGTACACTGGGACAACTTATTTGAGAATTATGAAGTATTGTGTAAATTTTGAGATTCAAAGATGAAATGCAAGTGGGTAAATGAACAAAAAAAGAAAAGACAAAAGGAGTATAATAACTTTGAAAATAAATCATAATCTTTAATTTATTTTGTGAACAAATATTCTAAAATACTCCGTAAAAATTAAATCCCTACCATTAACTTAATAATTTATTAATAATTAAATTAAAATTTTAAAGATTATACTTCCAAATAAACACATTTATTGAACTTATTATTATATTATCAAATTTAAAAACTTAACTTATACCACTTCTGGATTTTATATTTCTATAAAATAGTCAAAAAAATTATTGTAATCTTTTTGGTGCTAATTTCAAAGTTATCTGGATTGCAACTTGCAGTTGCATTTAATCCGCTGAAGAAAATCATGGAATTCAATATTAGATTTGGCTTCATCTATAAATTTTGAAGATAAAAATCACATCAAAATAATTTTGGTCAAATTATTTTAATTGATTCGATAAAAATCACATCAAAATAATTTGACTGATGTGATTTTTACCAAGATTTTCTCAAAAGTCATGGAATCTTTTAGTTTTGGTTCCCGAAATACGTAATTGCGAGGAAGTACGGGAACACTGAAGTACAAAATACAAGGTTAAATTGTTCAATCATACAAAGTTGAAGTGAGGTTAAATTGTTCAATCATACAAAGTTGAATACTTCAACTTCAATGATACTGTGGAAAAGTCTTCTATTGCTTCATTGTCACGCCTGAGTCTGTGAACAAATCAAAGTCATGCCAAGTACAAATTAACATCACATTCAAACCTTGCCACGCCATAACTGACAATCCTCGCAAGTCAATCCAGACAAAACAGTGCGTTTCCTTCCGCCTTCTGTTGACAAAATAGAGTTACAAAACAGTGTGTTTCCTTCCGCCTTCTGTTGACAAAATGGAGTTGCAGGGATCTATTTGTTCAAATCTTTGGCTCCGCTTGTCTTTGACTGCAAAGGATCATGGCGGTTTCCATTCTGAAGTTCTTCGTCTCTCAGCTTCTACTTTGTTTCCTGAATTTCTATGGAAAAGATGTAAGGAATGCTGTAGGCGCAGCAGAGGTTGGGAGGCCAATTAATATAGGCGTCATATTAGACGAGGATTGGTACGGAAGAGTGGCGAAGGTGGCCTTTGAATTAGCTGCAGAAGACGTAAATAATGAGAACAAGCTCCCCAACTCCAGTCGCTTACAGCTCCACTTTCGCTTTTCAGAATCCGATGGACAAAATGCAGTAATGGCCGCCTTTGCTGGTATATATTGACTCCAATAATCACTGTTTAAAATTAGAAATATTGACTTTGATGGTTTGTATTTTCTCATTGAAAAGATAATCAAAATGTGTAAATTATAATGGGATTTTATTTTTGAATTCCATAGATTTTATAGATCCATGTCCGTTGAATTTACATAAAAAAATTGTTTGTCCCAAATTTTATACAAAATTACAACATATGTGAGAGGAGTAGAATTCCTATCAGGTGCGTGGTTCGAATCCCTTGGATTAAGATGTCGCGGGATTCGAATCTATCAGATTAAACTTTCCACACAATGTTTTGCTATGGATTTCTACGCAAGATTTTATATGAAGCAGAAAGTGCAGAGCCTTGGATGCAAGAAATTTGAATAAGTAAAATAGTACTTCTAACAGCAAATTAACAAACTGCTGCTTTTCTACAGCTGTGGATCTATTGAAAAACCATGAAGTGGTAGCGATAATAGGACCACAAACATCGCAAGAAGCCGGGTTCGTGATAGATCTGTGTACTGCGTCAAAGGTGCCAATGATATCATTCTCTGTGACTGATCCCTTGCTGTCTGCCCACCGCTACCCATATTTCATCCGTTTGCCTCATAGCGACGCCGTCCAGGCCGACGCTATTGCAGCGCTGGTTGAATACTACGGCTGGAGAAAAGTGGTGGCCGTCTACGCTGACAATGATTACGGCACCGGCATGCTGCCCTTCTTGACCGATTCTCTCAGTAACGTGGGATGCGAAATCGCTTACAGATCGGCAATTCCAGCATATGCAAATAGAGGTGCTACAAGAGCGAAGCTTTCCGAACTGAAGGACATGCAGACCAGAGTTTTCGTTGTTCACATGACTTCAGACGTGGGCACTCTTCTCTTCTCAGAAGCTGAGAAGATGGGGATGATGAGCAGTGAATATGCGTGGATTATTACGGAGGGGTTGAGCACCGTTCTCGACGTCATGAACGAATCAAGCATCGCGTCCATGGAAGGCGTTCTTGGAACCAAAAGTTATATTCCAAACACCACTCAGTTGCTTGATTTTGATCGCAGGTTGAAGCAACGGTTCATAGCCGAGAATCCCCCGGAAGGAAACCCCGCAAAGCTCAACATATACGGTTACTATGCCTACGATGCCGTTTGGATGATCGCTAAGGCTCTCCAACATTTTGGTAATGCCGAATTTATTTTCTCGCAATCCCCAATTAACCCAAACGATTCCTTCAATTCACAGTTGTCGAATCTTCCAGTTTTCAAACAAGGGGAACAATTGCTACAGCAACTTGGGAACACCAATTTCAGAGGTTTAAGTGGGCAATTGGAAATAAGTGAAGGGGAGGTTACAGGTGCCAAATATGAAATACTCAACGTTTTGGGCAAAGGCAAGGGCTACCGCCCAATAATTGGGTACTGGACATCAAATGGAAGTATTTTTAATTCCTCAGGGGGCAGTGAGATTGAAAATGTTACTTGGCCAGGAGGATCGACCACAAAAATACCCCGCGGCTGGGCTACGCCTACAAAAAACAAGCCGTTGAGAATCGCGGTGCCAATTAAAGACGGATTCCCCGGGTTTGTCGACACAGAGAAAAATGCATCCGGCGTCCCTGACAAGAATCCCGGTTTTGTAATTGAAATATTTAGCGCCGTTCTCAAAAACCTTTCATATGATGTTCCGCACGAATTCATTCCTTACAATCAGAACGAGTCACAATTGCCGGGTTACTATGATGACCTAATCCAACAAGTCTCCTTATCAAAGGTCAGCTGTTCAAAAATTTCTTCCAGTTCTCTTTTACCATTCCCCAGCTCCAGGTATATAAGTGCCTTTTTCTTCATCAATCTAATCTGGATTTTTGTTTTTAATGCCCCGATCATCAGAAGTTCGATGCAGCTGTGGGGGATTTTACCATCCTTGCAAACCGCAGCATGTATGTGGATTTCACGCAGCCCTATTTTGAATCAGGGCTGGTGATGGTAGTGCCAATAAAGGCAGCGAATCCGAGCAGTGCTTGGACATTTCTCAAACCTTTTACAGCAGCCATGTGGTGTACAACCGGAGCATTCTTCGTGTTTACAGGATTAGTTGTTTGGTTGCTTGAACATAAGGTCAACGATACTTTCAGAGGAAAGCCCAAAGAACAAGTTACAACCTTCTTATGGTAATCTTCATTTTTCGTTTTCCTAGTTGTCGTTAGCGATATTTTTTTTTTTGGAGTTTCTGGTACTAGAATTTAGCTAAAATTTTTGAGAATATTGAATCTTGATTTTTGTGTATTTTTATTGTGTAAAGTTATCTATCAAATTTCTGTTTTCAATAAATTCTCGCCAGATTTTTAAAAAATTAAAAAAAAAAAATCCACCAAAAAACTTTAAAAAATCGCACAAAATACAACTAATTTTCCAATTTCTTTCATATATTTTCATTTATGATTTTTTCAAATTAAATATAAAAATATGTGTTGATACCTTTGGTGTTAATTAATGCTTGCAGGTTCTCATTTTCCACGCTCTTTTTCTCTCAGAGTAAGTGTGTTCTTTACCTTCAATTTTTATTATATCATTAATGCTTTGATGGATTTCTTGCCCAAAGTAAGTAGATCCTATATTAGAAATATATTGAATATTAGACATTGAACTGCTGCATTGACATTTCATAGGATTTAAAAATGTATTCAATATTAGACATTGAATTCGTGCGTTGACATTTCAGAGGATTAATTTTCTTGAAGGCAAAATTTGTTTATTTTTCTGTGTATTGGCTCCTTATCCAAACATTTAGATGGTCTTACAGAATTTTCAATCTCTCTCCAATTTATTATAATCTACATAGCATGAAATTTCATAGAGTTCAATTTCATATGGAAAAAATGGGACTTTCTATGCATTGTGTTCAATATCAAAACATTAAAATGATATTAAAAAGCATCAATGCCACTCATATTATATTCTTAGCACAGCATCGTTTAAGAGGGATCCAAAAGATTACTTTTCGATGGTCTTCCATCAGAGGAGGGAATTCTTTTATCAAAACACTTTCGCATCATAATTTTTTTTAGCAATCGTCCTCTGAGGTTGTACATAAATAATCAGACAAATTAAAATTTTCTATTAACATTCATGTCTTTATTCTTATATTTTTTTTTGTTGGTATCTTATTTCTACTATTTTAGAGGTATCAAAACAAGTTCAGATCATATATTTATCCAACCATCCGGTGAAGATGTACATAGACAATCAGAAAGATTAAAACATTCTATCTATCAATCAGAAAGATTAAATTTTTTTTACATTTATCCTTTGGAGGTATCCTCTTATTTTTAACTTTATTTTGTTGGTATTCCCTATAATTAGATTAAATCTCTTAATTTCACATAGTATTAAATTTGGAATTCCGAACAATTAGATTGAATCTATTTTAATTTCACATAGGATTAAATCTTTCCCAATACAAATACTGAAAACAGTTTGCAGTTTGAATGGATACAATTGTGAAGTAGAATATATACACCTCTTGACTATTGATTAGGTTCTTGACTATTAATTAGGTAACGAAATCGTGGTGTAAAAGAATCTTCCTATAATTCAAAAAACTCATTTATCCTTTATTCTTTATTTATGTTAATAGTGTTACTATGTTCATGTATGTAGCTAATTTGTAAAATTAGTTGGATCAAATAAGTCATTTATACTTTATCTTTATTCTTTGCTTATATTAATAATGTTACTATGTTCTTTTATGGATCAGTTTCATTATATTTGGTTAGACTATTCTGACGAAAATTTTGCAATCTTCTCCTATGAAATGCCCTATACCATTCAAAAGTTGAAAGTTCTGGAAATAATCCTAGAGTAAAAATATCTCAAAAAAAACTCTCATTGACTACCAAACTTTTCATTATAATTTCAATATCTACGTAGATTATCACATCTCTGTAAAGTTGTAATCGTTTTATTAGTGACTCAAAAAATTGCAAATGGTTTGTATGGTACAGGAGAGAAAGTTGTAAGCAGTTTGGCTCGAGGAGTCATAATAATCTGGCTTTTCGTAGTTCTGATACTGCAATCTAGCTACACAGCAAACCTCACTGCAATATTAACAGCCCAGCAAATGCAACCCACCATTCAGGACGTGGAGTCTCTGAAATCCAGCGGACAGTCCGTGGGTTACCAGACGGGATCTTTTGTAGGTGAATACCTGGTAGAGCACCTGGGGATAGATAGCAACAAGCTCCAGGGATATTCATCACCAAAAGAATATGCAAACGCACTGTCAAACGGATCAGTGGCTGCCATATTTGACGAAATCCCTTATATTTGCATTTTCCTCTCTAAACAAAGCGGCTTCACAATAGTTGGCGAGACATATCGAACCGGGGGCTTAGGCTTCGTATGTTTCCATCACATTCATTCTATTTACTGCTATATTTAAGGTTAAGACTAGGAAAATTGCACTCGTTTTTGGTGTTGGAAATAGACTGTGACACTTGATTTTATGTATTAACAGGCATTTCCGAAGGGATCTCCGCTCGTATCGGACATGTCAACGTCGGTGCTGGAGGTTGCAGAGGGCCCGGAAAATCAGAAAATTCGGACGAAATATTTTAACAACACAGACTGCAGCAACGGAGGGACGCAAGAAAATTCGAATAGGCTAAGCATGGAGAGCTTCTGGGGCCTCTTCCTCATTACTGGCTCCGCTTCAGCGATGGGTCTGCTCATATATTTGGGTCGTCTCATTTACACATATGTTCGCCATCGCCTTCCACAGGAGCAACAACAGTTCCCTTCCACAATACATTTAATCTCAAGCCGCTTGAAAAACTTCCTGATTTACATGGACGAGAAAATGGAACTCGACAACTCTAAAGAAACCAGTCGAGAAAGTGATGAAAATCTGCCTGACGCCCCAAATCTTGGTACTAGTATTTCTACTCCGCCGGAAACCAGTCTAGAAAGTGATGAAAATCTCCCTGACGCCCCCAATTTTGGTTCCAGTATTTCCACTTCGCCGGCGTGGGAAAGTCCACTGAGCGTAACCACCGGTGGTCGCATAGGAGGCGGCGGCGGCGGCTATGAAGACACCGGTGGTCAAATAGAACTCACCGGTGGTCGCATAGGCGGCGGCGGCGGCGGCTATGAAGACACCGGTGGTCAAATAGAAGGAGAAGACGATGGCTATGAAGACAGCAGTACCTCCTCCGCGTTGTCGTCGCGCTCTTCTTCATTCCTTTGGCTCCCAGGGTCAACATCTTAATGGTCAGGGTCAAGCTCCTTATCATATTTGTGGTTGAAAAAATTCTTACCTTAATCACCAGACTTGTGGAATATTCGCTGGCGGTTCAATAGTCACAGTTGTAACTTGTAAAATTGGTTTGTATATTATTTCTCGAAGTGGGAAGACTTGTCATATTGTCAAATTAGGGTGGGAAAATTATGTGTAATTTATTTTGGTGGAATAATTAGTTGGCTTAAGCCATTTACAATATGAATTATATTATCTTTTTTAATTATATTAGCTAGTTTTAAACGTTAATTTAATTTTAATGATGTGATTAATCTGAAAGACATTTTCATCTATTTTAAATTGTAAAATATTTCTATATATTGAAAAAATAACAAATAATTACTCTGAAATAAAAAATATCTAAAAAATATGTTAATATATAATTATTACCAAAATAAAAATTCAATACAAAATATGATATTAATTTTCAATACAAAATATGATATTTATTTTTGAAAGTTTAAATTTCTTTAATCCATATTTAATTTATCATAATTTTTTCGAAAAATTACATTATCACTTGAAAATCGACCTATTTAAAATTACTTAATGTAATTCATCATAGTTCGAAACGTGTAGGTTCTCAATGATTTTCTGATAATAATAAAATAATAATATTAATGGTTATAATATATTTGTCGGGTATTCAATCATTACAATGATAACCTGTAAAACTAGTTTGTATATTACTTGTTTGTTAGATATTGGTCTCATCTTTGGAAACTTGACTTAAACGAGACCAAATTGCATACGGCTTTTCAGATTTCTATGCAATGTTGTTTCATAAGTTTTCTTAAAAAATATTTTATATGTATATAAAGTGATCATTACTTTAGGAATTATGGTATATAATCGTTCAGTTATAATGAAAATTAAGAAAATGAATTAATGATTTTTATTTAATAAATAAGAAAATATAAAAACTAATAATTATATATGGTTGAATTAATATATAATTACTATATAATTAATATATGATTAATTGTTTTATGCAAATGGGATTAGTAAAATTTATGTATATATTTGTGGAGTGTGTTTTTGTGGTGATAATAAGAAAGTTGCCATGCTTGACTTTATTCTATTAGATTAGTTTAATTGAAGTAAAATTTATTGAATATAATATTTTTAATAATCTCAAAACATTACAAAATAGAATAAAATGATTGGTTTTCATTAAGAAGCTACGTAATGTATTCATTTTACAATGCATTTAAGTAAAATATAACTATTGAAACAAAAAGAAAGTGGAAAAATCATATGAAAAAGACCACTCCCATTAAACTTCAAAATAAAATGCTCAAAAAGAAATACACATGTAACGCAATTGTGTCTTTCATCCCAATACAGTTTTGCAAATGATGAAACTTTTACTTAGTGAAAGTCTTAATAAAGATGTTGATAATTTGTTGATGAAGATGTGAAAGGTTTTCATCTTCCTCCCATATCACACAGATCATATGATCCTGAGAGGATTGTCTCGGCGCATTGTAAAAGGGCCAAATTCAAGTGGAGTTAACAACACACAGAATCCCCTGTTGAAGACCGAATCAGAAACTGGTACAACAAGGACAGGGAAGCAACTCCAGAAGAACCAATGGATTAAGGTGAGAAGGATCATCAGACAGGAAGGGAAAATGGTGACACACTATTAGGAGCCTCATCCTCCAAGGCCAAGAAACCGAGGATTGATACAAGCAGCAAACTATCTAAACAACCGCAGGAGAAAAGAGACACAGAGGCTAGGGCACAACAAGAAGTTGAGAAGAAAGCAAAGGAAGATGAATGCAAGAGAACCCAATATGCCCTAGCTCAACAAAAATAAGCTAAGAAGAAAGAAAAGGAACAAAAATGGTAAGAAGAAGAAGCTGAGAAGAAAGCAAAAGAAGAGGAGGAACGATGGAGGCAGGAAGAAGAAAACCATAAGAAAAAAGTGGAAGAAGAAACAAAGGTTGCTGAGCAGAAATTAAAGGAGGAACAGGATAAAGTAGGGGCTGAAGAAGGACAGAAAGATAACCAGGAATCGCAGGAAGATTGTTCTAAAGAGGCAAGAGGAAGTAAGACAACGCTTCTAGAGACAGGGAGTCAGGCAGGGTTACCACACATTGATATGCCGCAGACAACCCCTCTGTCAAGTGTTTTCCCTTCCCTTTCAGAACTTGGCACCGTAGAAGAACAAGAAGACAAAGTCTTGGATCTGACAAGGCTAACTTATGACTAGTTCACGCACAAGATCAGACAAGAGAGGAAAATATGTCTAGCTCGAAACCTTGTCGCACCTCTCGCAATCACAACAGATAAATACATAGTTTTGGATACCATAACCAATCTGATTATGATTGCATTTGGAGGTACAACCTTTGCAACAGCCACTGAAGAATATGTCTGTAGAATGAGCCGAGAGATCCTCTCATTGCAAAACAGGCTACAAGTTTCTGAACAAAAGGCAGCTCGGGCAGAGCAGGATACAAGAAGGCTAGAGGAATAAATCCAGAGGATACACTCCACAACTGCCCAAGCTAGCAAATTGTCACTCACCATCCAAGGGGATTTAGTCACGCTGGAGGCTGCCATGAAACAAGTATACGAGGAGATTTTCACGATAAAACAAACAGTCACCCCGTTGTTAAAGGCACAAGCAAAAACTAAAAGGAGGACTGCACAGCTGAAAGAAGCCTCCACTACTTTGGATAATATGCTAGAATGGTCCAGCATATACCCGCAGGCTCCTGACACCCTGCCTAAGAAAGACTGGGTTAGCACTCAAAATTATAAGGTACAGATACGAAAAAAGATACAGTCTAAAGATAAACTAATCAGAGATATAGAGAAAGTAATGTCCTCTTATGAACACCTGATCAGCGTAATTGATTCAATGGTCGAAGTTCACCACATTCCTACTCTAGGTACCTTGGAAACTGAGAAAAAAAGAGAAGGGTTTGCTCAATAGATTCAAGCATTCCTGCAACCCATGAAGCAAGCAGCTACCTCCCGAGATATTACGGCCTCGCAAGAGAATCTCTTTCAGTTCATCATCACTCCGGTCTAGATATACACCAAGTTGGCTTCTCTCTCCAATCAGATCGCAGTGAAAAGATGCACCTTGGTCCTAGATGCTCTCGAGTGTTTCCATAGGTTGAAATAAGATACTCCCCAAGTTACTCTGGTTGCTGCAGATTATCAAGCATGGTAGAAGTACGTCAAAGAGCAACAACAAGTAGATGTGCCTAATCTAGAAATCTAACAATTGTTGCCTTGAACAAGAAAAAGACACAAGTCACAGGTCGTAGAAAGTAGGAGGCTACAGGTTGGAGAAAGTAGGAGGTCGCAAGTCACGTTTAGGTTCAGTTCATAGGTCTCAACTCACTCCTAGGTCACATAGTAGGCTAACAGTCGGGAATATGAAGGGTTAGGGATACCCAAAAGTCAATTTTGTCTTATAAATACACCCTTCGGGGAATTGTAAAGGATATCTTATTTTGGACTTCAAAGGAACATAAAGAATTGTACAACAATGAATGCATAATTATGAGAATTAATACAAAAAAGTGTTTTGTCTCCACTATTAGATCTGATGAGGACTCGTGTGTTCGCATTACAAGTACTTTTGTCTCATGTATTGGTTGTCTTTTATGATTAAACTAATCTATGTTTTCTGCTTATATTATGTATACGTTCAAGATCACTTGATGTGTTAGTGATGTGGGAATATCTAAATGATAAATTTTGGTAACTTAGTTACTAGGATTATCTTATCTTTTCAGAAAACGCCGATAGATGTGAAGGGTGTTTTGACCATGAGGAACAGTTTCTTCTGTGGTTCTATTATCACAAAATCTGACCCTGATAGGCTGCTGATCAAGTAGACTCTGAGTAACTATTTCAAACCAGACTTTTAGTTGAGGCTTAGCCTCCTCAACCTAAGAGGGCTCTCTCACTAGGTTTATGATTTTGAATTAAGGATTAGATGGCTAACTCTAGGAATAAATTGGATAAAAATGTATAACTGGTTGAATTACTGATCAAAAAACATCTATTGGGCTATGGAGTCAAGGTATGTTTCCCAAAAACATCAAAATTATCTTATCATGGAAGTCAGGGCATTTCAGAGTTTTTAGATGTATCAGCAAAACAGTAACAGAGTGAATAAAACATAGTTTACAAACATATGCAGGAAGTTAGAGAATTTTCCAATGAATTCTAAGTAACACATGTTCATACCACTTCAAATAGGTAGATAAGGAAAGCCATAGGAAGATCAAACATCAAAAACTCTTTCTGAACCCTGAGTAGTAAACCAATATCTGTATTAAGATAAAAACACACAATCTGCTATAGTGACATAGTTTGCTTGTTAATGAAAATTGCCAAACTTTAGCAATTCGAACTCATGTCTCTTATAGAGTCATCATTACAATATTGGATTCCCTTATCCATCTTGAGAGGAATTCGAATTCTTATATTTGACACCTATTCTAACCATAAACCAGGCTTATTAATTACAAAATGACAGCTTGACTGTCTTTGAAGAGTCCTAATTCAAATAGGACTAAAACTCCTAAATATACTTATAACAAACTTATATAGTCTTCAATTCATCCTTTTCCACTTGCAACCCCATGAATTCGAATTTTGATGTTGACCATTCACTTAAAGTCACCCTGTTGCTGATGATAAAATTTCCCTAGAAATTAGGGAACATGTTTCCCTGTTTTTAGGCTTAGGATCCTTTTGGTTTCTTGAGATGTTCTGACCACTTCTAATTGATGAATTTGAGGCTAATTTATGTTAGGAACATGATTGACATATGTCCCAAGTTATTCCTTCATGCCATATGTTCAAAATCTACTTTGAACTTCTCAAAACAGTGAAAACATATATGCGCTACGAAAGTAGCATAGTTTCATAGCGCTTTTCGTAGCGCAATGTTTTCACTCCTTTCTTCAACATATTTCAATATTTTTCTTTCATGATAGCCTTTATCTTTACTTGAAACACTCCCGAAAGAAGTTTCAAAACCAAAATCACAAAGATTCCTTCAAAATTTGTTATGAAAAATGATGAAAAGACTGCTTCAGCAAATTATTCCTGTTTCTTCCCTGAAAATTAGGTCTTGGGACAGAGCCTTTATCTTCTCATCCGTGATGTATTTTGAGAAAATGAAGGAGGTTTTTGTATTCCATGCTGCCTAGAATAAAAAATTCTCTTGGTTTTTTGAAATACTTCTCCTGCTGTCCAAAAACTATCCTTGAAAAACATGTGTAAAACAGGAAAACTCTGTTTTCTGAAAATAGGGCTTCAAAGAAAGCCTTATATCTCCCACTTCATAATGAATTTAAATAAACTAAGAGAGGTTTTTTATTTAGGGATTTTAGGAAGCAAAACCTCTTTCCTTTTCCAAACATTCATTTTCAGTTGCCCAGAAACCTCTTTTGAAATTTACTATTAAAGCCATAAAATCGAATTTTTCTCTTCATGGTGAAAGGCTGCTTCAGCAGTTTCGTAGCGTGCTATGAAACTGCTGTGCAAGCTTATTTGTTGAAAATTTCTTCAAAATTCATACCTTGGAGATGTTAACACCTCATAACAACTGATATTTTGAAAAAAAATATAGTAACATGTCTTCTCCAACTCATCATTAAGCCCTTGCATCTTTTTGAACATTATGATCATGGATAGATCATTTTCATATGTGTCATGTCCACCAATCATTTCCATAAAACCTTTAATTCTTCCACTGACAGCTGCAAATCCATGTATTCGACCTTCATGATGTCTCTAGCCTTGTTGTAAAACCTGTTGATCATGACTTAACTGTCCTAAAAACCAGGGAAAATATTTCCTACCTTTTAGTCTTTATCCTCCATGCTTATCTTCGAACAGCTTGGCTAGCAATGATGATTGTTTCATATAGGTGACATGTGCTAACATTCTAATTAAACTTCAATCTTCCACCTATACAAAAATAAAACTTCGAAAAAGTGTAAAAGGAAATGAGATATGACTGCACTACGAAAATAGTGTTTTTGTAGTGCAGATTTTGTATCACTGTAAATCATTCCTTTTAACCCTTATTTATTCTGATTTGAAACCTAAATCTCACTTGTGATCCTTATCTTACCATCAACAACACCAAGGCTTGAAAACTAGCAGTCTTTACCTCTCGTTTATGACAAAACTGATTTAGGATTTGTCATTTACTGCTCTGTTTTACCACCCTGTTTCATTTCTGCTGTAGCTTCTCTTCAGTTTTGGTTAATTGGATTTGAAGGTCTTAAATTTATATTTTTAGCTTCCTGTTAGTAGCCCTCAATTGAATATTCATCATTCTCACAAATTTGGCTTTTTTACCCTTGAATTTCTGTGACAAATCAGCCTCGCTTGATTTTCTTTTTATCAACCTCACTTGAAAGTAGTAATCAGCCTCGCTTGATACATGAGAGAAGCTTTGGTTTCAGTTTACCATGAGCTTACCATTCGAAAGGGAATGCATGAAATGTTTTTTTTTTTTTGCATGAGACAATAAAACCAAGAACCAGCCCTTTTCAAATTTGAAAATGACAAACATGAATGACCTCCAACGAATGTAATGATGATTTGAAATGGTTGCATGCATGAGAAATGACTCCTAGCTGAGATGAGAAATGGTTGGTTGCATGCATGAGAAATGACGAAATATTTCAACAACACAGACTGCAGCAACTGAGGGACGCAAGAAAATTCGAATAGGCTAAGCATGGAGAGCTTCTGGGGACTCTTCCTCATTACGAGCTCCTTTTCAGTCATGGTTCTACTCATATATTTGGGGCGTCTCATTTACACATATGTTCGCCATCGCCTTCCACAGGAGCAACATCAGTTCCCTTCCACGAAACATTTAATCTCAAGCCACTTGAAAAGCTTCTTCATTTACATGGACGAGAAAATGGAACCCGACAACTCTAAAGAAACCAGTCGAGAAAGTGATGAAAATCTCCCTGACGCCCCAAATCTTGGCACTAGTGTTTCTACTCCGCCAGAAACCAGTCTAGAAAGTGATGAAAATCTCTGTGACACCCCCAATTTTGGTACCAGTATTTCCACTTCGGCGGCATGGGAAAGTCCACTGAGCATAACCACCGGTGGTCGCATAGAAGGCGGCAACGGTAGCTATGAAGGCACAGGTGGTCAAATAGAAGGAGAAGACGATGACTATGAAGAGAGCAGTACCTCCTCCGCGTTGTCGTCGCGCTCTTCTTCATTCCATTGGCTGTCAGGGTCAACATCTTAATGGTCAAGATATTAATACTTAATAGTCAAGCTCCTCATCATATTTGTGGTTGAAAATTTTTTACCTTAATCACCAAACTTGTGGAATATTCGTTGGCGGTTCAATAGTCACAGCTGTAACTTGTAAAATTGGTTTTTATATTATTTTTTTTTAAGTGGGAAAACTTATTATAATTTTCAAACTAAAACTAAAATTGGTTTGTATATTATTTATTGAAGTGGGAAGACTTATCATAATTGTCAAATTAGGGTGGGAAAATTATGTCTTAATTTATTTTGGTGGAATACTTAGTTAGCTTAAGCCATTTACAATGTAAATTACATTATCTTATTTTGTTTTGAGGATGAATTATATTAGCTAATTCCAAACAATGATGTGATTAATCCAAAATACATTTTCATCTATTTTAAGTTGTTAATTGTTTCTTTATATTGAAAAAATGACAAAATGATTAGCTTGAAATGAAAAGTATCTATAAAATATATTAATATGTAATTATTACCAAAATAAAAATTCAATACAAAATATGATCTTAATTTTTGAAAGTTTAAACTTCTTTAATCCATATTTAATTTATCATAAATTTTTCGGAAAATTACATTATCACTTGAGAATTGACCTATTTAGAATTACTTAATGTAATTCATCCTAGTTCGAAACGTGTGGGTTCTCAAATGATAATATGATTTTCTAATAATAAAAAATAATAATATTAATGGTTATAAAATATTTAGACTTGGTCGCTGAGTCGCAAGGTCGCCAAGTCGCCCATACCCGATCAGTAGACACCCTCAGGACCTAGCGACTCAGCGACCTCACAGCCTAATCGCAAGTCGCTAAGTCGCGCTTTGCTTAGTCGTGACTCTATTGCGACCTTGCGACAAGTCGCCAGGTTGTTGTTCCTCAAAAGTTCACAACAATGCGAATTAGCGACCCAGCGACCTGGTTGCAAGGTTGTTAAGTTGCATAGTCGTTGTCCCTGAAATGTTCACACCACTACGACTTAGCGACCCAATGACCTGGTTGCAAGGTCGCCAAGTCGAAAGACTAGCCTTTTCTCAGGAGATAATTGGTAGGGATCGCAGTGACCTAACCTTAGGAGCTATTGGGAAGTGTTACCAGTTTTAACATATTTATTATCATGTCATCCGCCTTATCGTGGGATTGTTTTATGAATATGCCAGGAAACATAAAAGCCAAGCTTGAGTGTGTGTCTATCTCATCGGCCTCAGGTGATATGGGCCCCTCAGAAGTAAGGAAAAGAAACAAGAGTCCGGAGGTGGAAGTATCGGCAGAAGGCACGCCCCCTACCCCACCTCCTATTTATGGAGACATTGCCTGTGTATTCGGGAAAGGGGATAAGATGAGTTGGTATCAAGTTTATCAAGAGTTCACCAAACCCAAGTTCCCAGAAGATCTGCTAGATAGAAAGGTGTACATCTTGGTCAAGAGGTCTAAACTCCATTACGCAGGTGCTCATCCGCCCATATTTCTGTCTGCAGATATTTTGGAATGGATCCTCCAGAAAGTGGACTCCAAGATGTGCATCATTCACGATCACTCGAGGAGAGCATTTTCCAACCTGAGAGGACAAGATGCAGAAGGGTACTATGCACTCCCAACCCAAGAACATGCTTTCAACACCGACTGGGTAGCCACTCATGCAATTCCCATAACAGAGACTCTGAAAGGATGGTGGGAGGACCCAGAAAAGTTCAAGTTTAAGAAATATCAGGAATATAAGATAGAAGGCCTGAGGAGAGTCTACAGACTTGTGGCAGCGATGATGTGTAGGATGTATGGCTGCCCATATGCCGCTATGTTCAATGGTACTTGGATTCCCCTCATGTATGTCGTCACTACATTTGGTACCCGCTTCAACTGGGCCAACCTGATAGTAGCAGATCTTAGGTCAATTATATCGTCAGCACAAGCACCGAATGAAGGAGACGCATCTGAATTTTATATGGCTTCTTATCTTTTGGATGCGGTATGCACAAGGTTCCATTTTGACAGATGGGCACACAATTGGAATGCAGAATGTGGCGACCCGATCCATAAATAATAACAATTGTTCTGGGCTTCGAAATAAAATAAAATAAAAATACATAGAGGAAATCTCACACAACTTCATCCCCGCTCTTTATCGAAATTTGTTTGACAAAGATGCCCCATGCATGTCCAGGGGGGCCATGGAGATGATAACACAAGTAGCCAGTTGGTTTCCTATCCCAAATAGTACTTTCATCAAGTTTTTTGGGTCACTCAAGGCACCCCACGCATTGCCTTGATTCGTCATTGACAACTACTCCTACAAGAAGTTTGCTACCAGATGACAGGCAATTTTTCCAAGGTTCTCACCAAAGGCAAGAAGAAACCTTGGCCTACTCTTCCGCTGACCATCGGTGCCTACTCAGTCAAATATTTCAGGGAAGTAGAAGCAGAGGCTAAGGAAACCAAATGTTTTCATCTTCCTCTTGTATCACACAGATCATATGATCCCGAGAGGATTGTCTTGACACACTGTAAAAGGGCCAAATTCAAGTGGAGTTACCAACACACGGAATCCCCTGTTGAAGATCGAATCAGAAAATGGTACAACAAGGATAGGGAAGCAGCACCAGAAGAACCAATGGATCAAGGTGAGCAGGATCATCATACAGGAATGGAAAATGGTGACACACTATTAGGAGCCTCATCCTCCAAGGCCAAGAAACCGAGGAATGATACAAGCAACAAACTATCTAAACAACAGCAGGAGAAAAGAGACACAAAGGCTAGGGCACAACAAGAAGCTGAGAAGAAAGCAAAGGAAGAGGAATGCAAGAGAACCAAATATGCCCTAGCTCAACAACAAGAAGTTGAGAAGAAATAAAAGGAACAAAAAAGGTAAGAAGGAGAAGCTGAGAAGAAAGCAAAAGAAGAGGAGGAACGAAGGAGGTAGGAAGAAGAAAACCATAAGAAAAAATTGGAAGAAGGATAGAAAGATAACCAGGAATCGCAGGAAGATTCTTCTAAAGAGGCAAGAGGAAGTAAGACACCACTTGCAGAGACAGGGAGTCAGGCAGGTTTACCACACATTGATATGCCGCAGACAACCCCTATGTCAAGTGTGCACCCTTCCCTCTCAGAACTTGGCACCGTATAAGAACAAGAAGACGAAGTCTTGGATCTGACAAGGCTAACTTATGACTAGTTCACGCACAAGATTAGGCAAGAGAGGAAAATATGTCTAGCTCGAAACCCTACCGCACCTCTTGCGATGACAACAAAGAAAGACATAGTTTTGGATACCAGTACCAATCCGATTATGATTGCATCGACAGGTATAGCCTTTGCAGCAACCACTGAAGAAAATGTCAGTAGAATGAGCCGAGAGATCCTCTCATTGCAAAACAGGCTACAATTTTCTAAAAAAAAGGCAGCTCAGGCAAAGCAGGATACAAGAAGGCTAGAGGAATAAATCCAGAGGATACACTCCACAACTACCCAAGCTAGCGAATTGTCACTCACCATCCAAGGGGAGTTAGTCACGCTGGAGGCCACCATGAAACAAGTATACGAGGAGATTTTCACAATAAAACAACCAATCGCCCCATTGTTAAAGGCACAAGCAGAAACTAAAAGGAGGACTGCACAACTGAAAGAAGCCTCCATTGCTTTGGATAATATGCTAGAATGGTCCAGCATATACCTGCAGGCTCCTGACACCCTGCCTAAGAAAGACTGGGTTAGCACTCAAAATGATAAGGTACATATACAAAAAAATATAGATAAACTAATCAGAGATCTAGAGAAAGTAATGTCCGATTATGAACACCTAATCGGCGGAATTGATTCGATGGCTGAAGTTCACCACATTCCTACTCTGGGAACCTTGGACACTGAGAAAAAGAGAGAAGGGGTTGCTCAAGAAATTTAAGCATTCCTGCAACCCATGAAGCAAGCAGCTACCTCCCGAGATATTACGGCCTCACAGGAGAATCTCTTTCAGTTCATCGTCACTCCGGTCTAGATCTACACCAAGTTGGCTTCTCTCTCCAATCAGATCGCAGTGAAAAGACACATCTTGGTCCCAGATGCTCTCGAGTGTTTCCATAGGTTGAAAGAAGATACTCCCCAAGTTACTTCGGTTGCTGTAGATTATCAAGCATGGCAGAAGTACGTTAAAGAGCAGCAACAAGTAGATGTGCCTAATCTAGCAATCTCACAAGTGCTGCCTTAAACAAGGAAAAGACACGGTCGCAGGTCGTAGAAAGCAGGAGGCCACAGGTCGGAGAAAGCAAGAGGTCGCGGGTCGCGTTTAGGTTTAGGTCACAGGTCGCAACTCATTCCCAGGTCGCATAGTAGGCCAATAGTCGGGAATATGAAGGGTCAGGGATACCCAAACGTCAATTTTGTCTTATAAATACACCCTTCGGGGAATTGTAAAGGATATTTTTTTTTTGCACTCCAAAGGAGCATAGAAAATTGTACAACATTGAATGCATATTTCCGAGAATTAATACAAACAAGTGTTTTGTCTCCAATATTGGATCTAATGAGGACTCGTGTGTTTGCATTAAAAGTATTTTTGTCTCATGTATCGGTTGTCTTTTATGATTAAACTAATCTGTGTTTTCTACTTATATTATATATACGTTCAAGCTCACTTGATGTGTTAGTGATGTAGGAATATCTAAATGATAAATGTTGGTAACTTAGTTACTAGGATTATCTTATCTTTTCAGAAAACGCTGATAGATGTGAAGGATGTTTTGACGATGAGGAACTATTTCTTCTTTGGTTCAAACAACTTTTAAAAAGCATGACCCTAATGATGTGCTACTAACAGTATTTCCTTTGATTGTGTGCTTCAAGTCACTTTTGCTATTTGTAATGTGTTATGTTTGATAAGACTCATCAACCATTTGTTCTTGTATTGTTCAAATAACTGTGCATTCACAGGTCTATAGGGTTTGCTCTCTGTCCAAGAGAAGGAACATTCAATGGTAGCCGGACCCACATACTGGACGAGATCCCTATCATAAACGATTTAGATTATGATTGGGAATGGATATCCCCTACTGTTGGCCAGATATTTTTCCCCGTTAACCGATTTGGCACTAGAAGGAGGGCCTGAATGGCAGGCTCCTGGCACACAAGTAACATCCCCTTGCAAAACCCGCAAGGGGAGACCATGTACGAAAATACGGGTCCTCCACCCCCCAACAATTCCCTGGAGGATGAACTCCTGTATTATGAAGTTACCTTTGACCAGATCAAGGCCTTGCGCCCGATTTCTCGAGATCTTATCAGAGGCTTACAAAATGTCCTGGCCATAGGCTGCCTGGCAAACCCTCGAACTCCTGCAGCTAATAAAAGTTTCCACGGAGCCCTAGTTAATTCTATACCTCAGCTGATAGGTCTCATGATCAAATATTATTCCAATGCAGTTGAGTGCAATTATATAGAGCCCCCCGACAGTTCCCGAGGGAATGAAGTGGTCAGCCCAGAAATTACCGAAACCCAACCTGATGCTGGTCCGCAGCCCGACCAACCTTTAGGTGATAACACTCAGGTAAATAACCCCCTTGGGGGAGGATGATCTGAAATGTGAGAAAATTTTATTTCTAATACAGAGATGGACTATAGGGGCATTTACATGATATGTCACCTTTAAAGAAAGGATGAGATCCTGAAGCTTTCTAGCCCTTTACAGACTCTGCCTAAAGAAATAATAGAAGTAATCACTAATGATCTGATAATGAAACTACTTGTTTGCTGGTGCAAGGTATCCATTATCCATAAACTTATGTGTGCAAACCGTTTAATGTGTTTTGCAATCGGAACAAAATGCTTTTGGTGAATTTATGAGTCTTTTGTGTATAGGAGGCTTATTTCATTTTACTGTTTAACATCTTTAACTTTGATAAAACACAACAAATAAATCATAGAATTTAACACAACATATGATAAGGAAGTTCACCCCTCTTGGGCTACATCTGCCGGGTCCAAGGCCCCCAAATGGGCATGTCCTTTCTCTTATTATGCTCAAATTTGTTAATACAGTGATAAGAAAGCCTAAACAGGCAAAAAAAGCTGTGAAAATGAGTTCAAAGCATAGAAAACAGTAAATATAGGCTTTTTTTTCACCTCCAAAGGTTAACCATAGCCCAATACAACTCTAACACTCCCTAGACCCTGATGGCTCTCCAAGCTTCTCTGCTGAAAAAGTACCTAAAGATGATCTTTGTTGCCTCTGCAACCTGCACCATTGGCTCTGGAATGATCAAATTACCCAAAGTAGACTATTGGTTCACCTCAAATGGTCAACCACAGCTGAGCACATCATCAACCCGAAAATGGTTGGTGGCTCAAAAAGCTTCTCCGAAGCTAAACAGGCTGAAGATCAGCTCCAATGGCTCTGAAACCTATCTCAATGGCTTAAAAATGATGAGAAGACCCAAAATAAAAATAAAAAATTCGCTCAGAAAGGATCTCCCCGGCCAAAGTTATGTCTAACTGAATTTTTTCCCAGTTTGCCCTAGAAAAACTCCACCAAATTTGGTGGAACTACCAGTTAGCTCCACTAATTAAGGATTGGCGCTAAATTTGGCTGGTCCGCCAGAATTCCCGCCTTCTAAACTATGCGGTCAGGTAAGCAATAAATGTCATTGTTATATGTGGCCACATGGGTAGTTATGCCGATGGTGGAGTTAACGGTTATGGTAACCGTGACATAAAAAATCTCCGCAATCCCCGCCGGTTTGTATGTGAACGCCCATCTCATCGGGTTTATTAACTTTTAATTTCGCGCGGGTTTGGTGACATCGGCCAAGGTTCTATGGACCGGTCGTATGGTGAGGGGGTTGGCCCCTAGGGGCTTGCCCCCTTTAACTCTCCACCCATACATAAATTAAAATTCAAATACGACTTCAGTCCTTTATAAATCAAGAACCAGTGTCGTGGACCAATGGTAAGTCATGGGCGTGTTGATCCGCAGGTCGTAGGTTCGATTCTGAAATAGCCACAAAATTTTAACATAAATTGGATTCTTGGGACCACGTGGTGGCCTCCAGGCTGGCCACGTGGCACCCACTCATTGGACCGCCCAAAATATTCCCGGAATATTCTGTGGAATGTTTTTTTTTATCCAAAGTCAAACTGAGTTAGATTGGGCTTTTTGCTTGAAATTGAGAAACTTCAAAGTTGAATATATTCCTCATACAGTGTCGGATTTGAGTGTCGTTCACGGCGTTGGGATCGTATCGCTGAGGCCTATCCGGTCGCTCATGTTCCAACCAATTTTGAGCAATTCCAATTTTGAGCATTTTTACAACTTAGAACATGATCACCTGATCACACCTCCCAAATGGGAAGCTTTTGGACCCACAAAAGCTCTCTGATTACAGAAAATGAAGATGAGGAGACTGATTCTCCACTCTTCCAACTTTGAACCACTGAAATCTTCCTGACTTCATCAAATTGAGCTTTTCATAAAATGATAAATTTTCTCTTGAATTCACTAATCGACCCTTGCTAAAACTGACTGAGTCATGATGCAAATTCTTGAAATTTGCAGAACAAAAACTATATTTTGCAGAAAACAAATTGTTTCTACAATGATCAAACTTCAAAGAAGAATGAAAACAAGATTCACCTTGCCAGCTGTTCGCATGGCGAATTTTCGCTAAATGAGCCATGCACTTGTGTCGAATGCCGACCAAGTTTTCTCCCCATAAAAATTTTCCATTCTGAAACCAACATTGACCCATGCTGAACTGTGTGCCTTCTTTTCTTGTATGCCTTTCCATCTCATGGGCCCTTGCACTGCTTTGCACCGACACTTCGTCTTCTGCAGTGATCGACACCAAAGGTACCTTGTGCAACATAATGTCATCTTCTTTCAAAGACGAACTGTTATCAGAGTGAGACATATCATTAGCAATATCATGAAAAGGTAAATGTACAAAATCTTGTCGTTTCAAAATCAACAAAATTAGATTTTGACTTGCATTAACTAGCCTTTTCAATTGACCTTCATGGACTAAAGAAGATTCTAGCTTCTTCTTATGTGCTCTCACAATATACTCTTTTCCATCCTTGAACAAGTGATACTTATTCTCATGGCGATAGAAGATTGC
Source organism: Pinus albicaulis (assembly GCA_034641835.2). Taxonomy (NCBI): domain Eukaryota; kingdom Viridiplantae; phylum Streptophyta; class Pinopsida; order Pinales; family Pinaceae; genus Pinus; species Pinus albicaulis. The sequence goes on along the minus strand of CM076582.1, from coordinate 20,497,738 downwards.
CTTTCTGTCATATAAATATGGACTACCCAACACAACACCTGTTATGTCAAGCGGTACTACATCCAGTTCAACCCAATCAACATACTGAGCTGTTATGGTGAAGTGCAAGATGCACTTTCTTGAGACTTGTAAGTTTGCATTCTTGCATATCCACCCAAGTGGATAAGACTTTGGATGTGGAATTGTCTCAAGTTTCAACTGTTTGACCAAGTCTTCTGAGATGAGATTAGCTTGAGACCCACTATCAAAAAGTGTGTCTATCTAAGTGTGGTTTGAGATTACCCTCACATGAAATAGTTCTATCCTCCTCTTTTCATCTCGAGTTTCTTTGTGACAGTTTAATGAGCTAGAACTTGGATTTGTGTCTTGTACAACCTCTTTCCCTTTGATGTTCTTTAATACCATGGCGATACTTTTTGTCTCATCACCTGATTCTTTTGGTCTATTTATATTTATATTTTTGTTCACATGCAATTCAAACATTCAAATTGTAGAGTCACAACACTCTTTTGTAGTGAAAGTTGTATAAGTATGTCATGTATCAAATTGAATTTCCCTCCTATGTTGACCATATTTGTTGCAAATTACTCTCCTAGTTTAACAATTTAATTTTGCATTGAAGTCAATAATATTTCCTTCTATAATAGATCATATTCAATATCTAACAAAAATTTCGGTTTACAAAGTGATGCAATACATCCCGAGACAGGCAACTAGACAAAAACTCATGTAGCTATACTGCATCACTTAGGTAGAACTGTTAGAAAACCAGGATGACTGTCAATATTTGAGTTGGTTAACCGTTAAATTTGATATGCCATTCAATTTGTATCTTAAATGTTTTGCTAGAGTATGTAACTCTTACTTGTCATTTGTGTGATCTTATTTGGGTTGTTATGATTATTGATCATGATTACGTATAATTGTTTCTTGAAATGATTTTGTTCCTATTATTTAAGAGTTGGCTAGATCTATTTGGTTTGAGAGATATTCTCCAACGAGGTAGCTTCCTACATTGGTGTGTAGTTGAGATATTTTCTCAACTAGTTGATTTTGTGATCAATGTAGTTTCTCTATCTTGAGAAATCATTCATGTATTTATATGTGTAACATTATTTGATTAATTAATAGAGAGAGTGCTTATGCATTTATAATTTGATGCCAGAGCGAGTATGGGCCTGACTCTCTCATAGGAGGGCCCAACATCATAGGAGACTAGAGAGTAGTGTGCTTGTGAGTTTTTTTATTTTCCATCAAAATGTGGAATTTTCTATAGTTTAGGAAGTGATAATTTGATGTTTCTTGGAGATTTTGTAGTAGTGTTAGAGTATCGTGGATTTTCTAGACAATATAAATTACCTTTGAAAATTAGAAGAGAAATCCATTGTAATGAATTTTATGGCTAGATTAGAATCCATCATGGAATGGTGTGTTATGTGTAGAAGTAAATGGATTGTTGACTAGTTGACCTAACGGATGCTTATTATGGCTTGCGAGCCAATATCACCCTTCGTTGAACTACCAAATTCTTTTCCAACAATCTGTAATATTTATGCTATTGGCTTCAACATAAAATGTCTAATAGGATCTTCAAGAAAATCTCATTTGATCACCATGATATATTTCAAGTTGTTGGAAAATTATTTTATTTCTACCATTTACATTATGGGGATCAGGATGGTGGTATGTGATTTGCAAGATTAGTCCAAGGGTGATTGAACTTGAAACTTTTTGTGAGGTATACCATCCATATTTATGTTTTAAATTTGTATATATTTTTAAAAAATGGTCAATGTTGGATAGATAAGGTGAAAGGTAAATGTCTTGACATTTTCATGTATGGGTGAAAATTTGTTTTCATTTTGGGTAATTCATGAATTATGTGTCACTATTGCATGCCTATGGGCCACTTTGGAAAATGTTGTTGCAAGAAGAGCCTAAGTGCATTTTTTGGATGAAGGAAAATGAGTTTCAAAGTAAAGATGAAAATTGAGTTTGGAAGGGATTCTGAATGCATGTTGTACATGGATAATTGAAATCATGTGTCGTAGGGTGTGCATGATTGGTTATACTTGACACCCTAGAAGTTTTGTTTGAGGTTGTAAAAGTTTCAATTTCCCTAGGTGTCTTGTAAGCCCTCTTGAGTCAACCCTACATAGATTAATGGGGTAACACATGTAATCATGTGGCATTATCCTTCTTATAGGGAGGATGCGACATTATGTTATAGAATCAACCACTCAGAATATACGAGTGTGGCAAGTGGACTTGTATCGAATTTTGATGTGGCATCAGAGAATTGTATCTTTGATTAAGAGGGGGGAATGTGAGATGGAGTAATATTAGAATGTAGTAAAGGTTTGGACAAATTTAGGGAGAGTTTAATATGTTGATAAACCATGTAGGTGAAAAGGATTCCTAGAGAATTGGTGGGCAAACTGGATGGAACCCATGCATATTAGTAGAGGTTTTTTTTGTTTTAATATGTACACCAATGATCATTTTTTTTGTGGGAAGAAGAAGAAATTCAATATGTGTTGGTACCAAAGGAAGAAGAAGAAATCTAGTGAAGAAAGTGCAAGTGAAGATGTGATCCTTACTGAAGTAGAAGAGAACAACTCATGATATTACTGTGAAGATGACAAAAGTGGACATCAAATGATGATGGAAAATTAAAGGTAAAAATTTGTAAGTATTTTGGAATGGACTAATGACTATATTGTAATGTGATTCAGTCATTGTGCTTGTAAGCAATTCCATGCTCTCATGTTTGAGTTGATGTATTGGTTCTAGAGAATGTTTGAGCATTATGTACCTTGTATCTCCATGAATAGAGCATGTAATTGTATGTACCTCAATTAATAATGATGTAATGAGGCACGTATACCCCTGGAATTTACCATTTTGAAATGTTTGTGGTAATCTAAAACCAATTTTTAGTGTAGGTTTGTGGTAAGCCAAAAACTACAAGATAGAGAAAATTTTGTGGTTAGTAAGAAACCACTTGGTGTGATGGTTTGTGGTCATCCAAAGCCACTTGATGCATTGTTTGTGGTAATCATAAACCACACGAGGATGTAGGTTCATTCACAAAATATCGATTGTGGAAAAATTCATCAATTGAGGCAATCCATACCTGACAAGACTTGGGTAGTTAAGAAGATTGCAAGTCATGAAAAAGGGGCTTGTTTAGGAGTAGAGTAACCATTAAAGATGTGATGAAAAAGCATAAGTTTGTGAGAAAAAGGGAACACATGCATAGAGATTCCTATAGAGGTTTTGTTCCTTGGAAGTTTAATGTAGGTGCATTGGGAGCATGGCTGAGGGTAAGCTGAGAGGACTCAAAGCATGGCTGAGGGTAAGCTGAGAGGACTCAAAGCATGGTTGCAAGTAAGCTCATAAAACCTAGAGCATGGTTATGGGTAAGATTATAAAACCTAGGAAGATGATGATGGTGATGCAAGGGAAGTTAAAAGTCCAGATATAGGTATGATGATATGTGATTTAAGGATGGTTGAATGAACCATGTACATGAAGGGGCATCCTAGTAGATTAGTGGTTGCAATGACTGGTTATCCATGCAGTCCGATGGATGGTTGTTCCTTTATATGGGCATTAACATTCTAATAATGTTTATAAATGCCAAGTTGAACCATAGATAGACTTTGCTAATCAAAAGGTGCTTCAATTCATAATGGATCATGTGTTGAAGAAGAGAATATATTGACGAAGACCTTAACTGATGAAGATTAAAACAAGTAGTCGAAAAGGGGGAATTTAGAGTGTGTAACTTTTACTTGCCATGTGTGTGAATGTTATGATTATTGCTCATGATTAGAAAGAGTGATTTTTTGAAATAATTGTGTTCCTATAATAATAAATAGATTAAGAGATATTTTGGAAATAAAACCTAATCTATGTGTTTCAAATATTTGTTCAAGAGAAGTATGAAATTAATTTGTTTATATTGAAATATATTTCTATATCAATAACATTATTTGATTAATTAATAAAAAGAATAATTATATATTTCCCATATATAAAGGGAAAGTGGAAAACTCAGTTTTGTTTTGATGGGGTCAAATAATATTGTAAACTATAATTTTGTTTAGCCTCGGAAAATGCCTATTTCCACACCATTACGTAATAGACCATATCATGTGGTCATGCCTTTTCCAAAATCTCCAAGGATCTAACGATTCCAATCTTGTCGGATTTTGGCTCCACGTTCCTAAGGTCGATGACTGAAAAATTGCAAAGAAACTCATCAAAAGACGAAATTGTAATGTAGCATCTTGATGATAACGTGGAAAAATGTATTGCTAAAATACTCACAGGTTCTGTCCAGTGAACTTCTCGGAAGAAATGCTATCTTATCTTAAAAGTTATAATTTATAATAACATTCCACATTTTTTTTTTAATAATTAATAGCATTCCACTTTCAAAAATTATTGGAGAAAAATTAATAAATATATTTTAAAATAATTTAAATAGAAGAATGAATTAATAGGATTATATTTATTTTTTCATTATAAAAAAAATAATTTATTAATTATTTTATTCAACTTGTTTTTTTTTATAAATATTTTTGGTATATTTTTATTAAACAAAATATAATATAAACTTATTTATTAATTTATTATTTAAATAATTAAATTAATAATAGATGTGTAATTTGTTTTAAATAATTAAATTAATACAATCATAAATTAAATAGTGAGTAAATGTTGATAAACATCAATCCATAAGAAACATCAAAACACTTATTTCATGTTATGTTTCACATTATTATTGTTATTATTATTATTATATCAAAAAAATAGGTGACATTAGGAAGTGAACAACTTCTAAGAATATTTTCAGCATTGTGTTAAGCACCAGAATTTTTTAGGGGTTTTTCTTTTTCCCCCTTTCTCCCAAGTACATTAACCCAACCTATCATTTTTTTCCCCCTTTCTCCTAGGTACATTAACTCAACCTACATAGTTATCAATTACAACTGAGGATATAGTTGTATCCTCATGTTTTTAAGAAAGCTCCATCACTATCAACTTAATAGAGCATAGAATTTATTTATCATTGTCTGAATGGACCGACTCATGGGAAAGATTATGCCCACTGATTGCCGACACGATTATAGCTTATACTCTTTCATTCTCATTTACCGAAAGATTCTCCTCTATTGAGGGATGAGGTGGACCAACATGGATCTACACTGGACTTTGAGAAATCGATGTGTTAAGAGTTGTCTTATGTTGCTGAAAACAATCCTTCTTATGTGATGCAAGCTACAACTGTGTGCAAATTATAATCCACAAATTCAAAAACCCACTCAACAATTACACTCAAAACTCAAATATATTTCATTAAAGATCAAAATATTTACAATTTAGTATTGGTCCAGCTGTCATTGGTCATTTACTCATACTCCACCCCTCACACACTCAAACACATTATGATGATACATTTCATGACAAATATTACATTCAATGAACCTCGTGGGTCTAGATTCACTAAATTAGGATCTACTGGACTTGTATGAATGAAAAATCCACAAAGCTAGATTTTTATGACACCTTCCATATTTCCAAAACTAATCCTATCCTAACTACCAAAATTTTCTAGAGTTTTTACATAATTAAGAAATCCTAGAGATTTTTCCAGCTTTTATAAGTTCTAGATTTTTTTGCAAGACTTTCAGAATTTTTCTTTTTGAAGATACCCCTAGATTCTCCTGCACCATTATGTCTTGCCGAATTCTTGAAACTTGTTGCTTCCTTCTAATCTCACCATCTTTGATTGGGTTCTCTCTGCTCCTAGGAGCCAAACAACCCATTTGAGGCAGGGAATGTATTTTGAAGATGCCCGGGATATTGAAAAATTCTATATGTGAATGCAATGTTTTCATAATATAAAGGTTGAAGATATTCCTTACCATCCCCTTTTGGAATAATCATATATGGTAATCCTTCACTTAAATCTAGCTCGACACATATGCAGATGAATGAGATGAAATCATTAGCCAATATTTCACTATCTATTTTGATGAAGTGGCTGATTACGTTTCCAATAGCTTTGAGGAAGTCTAGTCGAAACTAATGGAGGGGTAAGTTTGAGAGCCTTACCCATACCAGAGTAGCAAAAGACTTCATGGAAAGGGGTTGAACTCTAGAAACCATGGCTGGATCGAAAGACCTGCACGACCCCAGAACTAGTGCCCCTCGTTGAAAACCCTTTGTTGTTCTTCAAGATCCTTGAAGACAACCAAAAAATATCCTTTCGAACAAAATAGCATATCTAAATTCTAGGTCCAATTCTGATGAACCCAAGCCCAAAGGTCAGTAGCCGAGGGCCAGAACCCATTGAGCCAACAAATAACTACACATCATTCATTATCCATTCTCTTAATCTTAGTAAAAAAACTCATTCAAATGAAGCATTGAGGTATTATTGAATGCTCCATCACAAACGTTTGGCCTGCAACAACCTTAGGGGTTGGGAGCAGGTGTTTAGCTTAAGGGCATGTTTGAATGACAAGTTTTTTGATGTCAAAGAAGACCCACCTCCTCTGGCACCACCAATCAGGCCTATAGTGAGGGAAATGGAGGCATCCTTCTTGATGCCATAATCTCTGAGTTCATTAGTCGAAATTAACAACCTCCTCTCGAAAAGGAGGCTTGTTACCGTGCAGGGATACCTGTCAATTTATGAATATATTCTACGAGCATTGAAACAACATCCCCTTCACTAACCAAGACACATAGGGTCTTTCCAGATAAAGTCTTAACAATAATTGGGAATGTTTGGATGACAAAATTCACAACACCAAACTTTGATGGGATGGATTCATGATCCGAAGAGATTCAAAACAGACCTAGGAACCCAATCTAGTTGGGAATTTATGTCAAACAATTCACAAGAAAACCTACTCCACTTGTGAAGAGCTCATACAAACCTTTCGACAAACACTTTTCAAGGACGCTTCCCACATACGTGTTCATCGCTCCCCCCCCCCCCCCAAATGCTTTTCATACACTAATGCCATAATACAAAAGGGGACACTTATAATTGTTTAGTGGACACTTTCTACCAAGCAACAATCACTATGGGATGTTTTCGGCACACATACTTTCCAAACCCAACATTCCAATGGGAATTCCTTGGCGCACATAGTGCCGAGACGACCACAACACCAAGGATATAGGAAATATTAGAGTCCGAACAGAAATGGAAGATAAAGGTCAAAGCCATAGCTTGACCATGAAACTGCTTGAATGTTTGCAGCAGAAAGGAATTCAAACCTCAACCAACTAAGATAAGCATCTGTCTCCATGAGGGGAAACATGTTTTTCTTTCCAAATATATGAATAAACACAAAACCCTAGCCTCCCTTGTAGTCTTCATGGCTTCAAGAAGAAGTGTATATTTTTTTTACTCATTACTAAAATTTTAAAAACCATAAAAATTAGCTAAATTATAACTTTATTATTATTATTATTAATAAAAATAATAATATACAAGTTAAACATATATGCATTTAAAAAAACATGGAACAACATTCATAACGGTGAATATTTACCCTATTTTACCATGAAGATTTATCCTCACTAAATACTCTATGTTACAATAGCATGGGCCAATACAATTTTTGTTACAATATCATGGCTTATTGATACGACATGCCCAAAAAAACCGCAACTTACTTCATATGCCATTTTTTAAATTTTAATCAATTTTATTAAAAGGGAATAGTGCATTAGGGCAACTCGTTTGAGGATTATGAAGTATTGTGTAAACTTTGAGATTCAAAGATGAAATGCAAGTGGGTAAATGAACAAAAAGAAAGGGGAAAAAGAGTATACTGACTTTGAAAATAAATCATAATATTTAATTTATTTTATGAACGAATATTCTAAAATACTTCACAAAAGTTAAATCCTTACCATTAACTTAATAATTATTGATAATTAAATTAAAATTTTAAAAATTGTACTTCAAAATAAACACATTTATTGAACTTATTATTATATTATCAAAATTAACAATAAAATTAATGTAAAATTATTAGAGCACAAATACGGATCTAGCTAAAGAATAATTGCACAAACTTGCTAGAGTTGGAAAAGAAAAAATGGAATTGAGAATGAATTTAATTCATAAATATTAGTTTGAGAATCAATACATAAAGCGACTAAGTTAAGCTTAGTTCTACATGCAATAACTATGGATAATTAAAGCTAATTCAAGCTAAGTGGCTTTATGTTCTGTTAATGTGCACATGCACCACATGCAAGCACTAGAGTTAACTAACTAAATCCAAGTGCACACCACATGTAACCACTCGAGTTAACTAGCTAATGACAATTAAACATCGCATCCAATAACTAGAGTTTAACTAAAGCCAATTAAGACTAACTATGTGCATGTACACCAACACCCCCCACCCCCCCCATAAGCATAACTTAGGTGAGTTTGATGCAAAATGAATGAGTCCCGACAACATGGCCATTTTACGTACCCATATACAATGCATGAAAATAGGAAAGAGGGAAAACCTAGTGGGAATAAAATCCCCCATCAAATTATAATGCAAAAAGTAGAGAAAAGACAATTGTGAGGCAGTTGTGTCCTTCACCCTGAGACGATCTCGCAAAAATCGAAACTTCTGCTCAGTGAAAGTCTTGGTGAAGATATCAACAGTCTGCTCAGAACTCAGACAATACTGAAGATCAATGATCCCATCATGGATCTAGAGGAATAAGCTTCATTTTCGGAAGTAGAGTTATCAACTCCCATGTTTGGATCAAGGACTGAATTTCCTTATACATGGTTGCATGCCAATATGGATTCCTTGCAGCTTTGTCATGCATTTAATGATTATATTCATGTACCCTATATACATGCATGGGAATGGTTGTCTCTAGGGATGCATGCATGTGCATGTGTGGCTTTAGAGATTCCTTTGTGGATGCATACATGTGCATACATGGTGTTATAAATGTCTCCTTAGATGCATGCATGGGCATGCATGGCTCTGCGACTGAGAGTGCATGTGGGGCATACCTTGTCATATCTGCATCATAAACATCATCAATATTAGAGGAATCAAAGTCCTCTTCTATGTTTCTGAAAGTAGTCTCTTCATCACTAGAAAAGGAAGATATTTCCTCATGTGAGATGTCTTCGTTATTGGACAAGATAGAACTCTCATCTGCAATAGGTTTATTAACAATAGAAGAAGAAAAGTCTTCTTGTTCAACATTGTCTTGAGAATATTTCTCCACATTATTGGAGTCTTCACCACTTTCATGACTGCTATAATAACTCGATCTCTTTGCCTCCAAATGGTGTTCTTCTAGATCATTTTCATCACCATATAATCATTTCAATGTAGTCGAGATTTCATGTGGTGATTCAATATTTCTGATCTCATAAAGAATATCATGAGACATAGATAGGCACAATCTTCCATAAGCCATGTGAGATCTGTTAAGCCAATCTGATTTCTCATCCTCTGACATAGGTACTGTCTTGATTCCCATGATTATTTGGTACAAACCTTTCCTCCTAATATGAAGAAAAATCATTGGCTTCCATTCATATTAATTGTATGGAGTCAGAATAGTGGAAGCTGGGAATTCCACTCTTTCACTTTGTGGTTGTAGCAACAATTGTGACAATTCTCCAATATTTTGATCTACAAATCAAATATTCGAACAATTTCCAATTATTTGCGCTTCAAACCTGCAAAATATTTTTCATGCACCTTCTGCGAACCCTTGTAGCTTTGATACCATGTAAAATTATTAAAGCACAAATATGGATCTAGTTGAAGAATAATTGCACAAACTTTCCAGAATTGAAAAGGAAAAATTAGAGTTGAGAATGAATTTGATTCATAAATATTAGTTCGAGAATCAATACATAAAGAAACTAAGTTAAGCTTAGTTCTACATGCAATAACTATGGATAATTAAAGCTAATTGAAGTTAAGTGTGCTTTATGTTATGTTAATGTGCACATGCACCACATGCAAGCACTAGAGTTAACTAACTAAAGCCAAATGCACACCACATGTAAGCACTCAAGTTAACTAGCTAAAGACAAGTGCACATCTCATGCAATAACTAGAGTTGAACTAAAGCTAATTAAGGCTAACTATGTGCATGTACACCCTAAATATGAGTGATGCCCCTCGAATCCTCAATATGTAACAACGTAACACCGAATTTCTTCTGGTAACACCACGAGGTAACAATGCAATGAATAAAATACTGTAAACAAATCCGCGAGGTAACAACATAATAACATTCACTGGCATTCTTCTGGTAATAGTGCGAGGTAACAACGTAACAGGTAACCGTGTAACAGTGTCAGAGCCTGACGTCCCAGGTAACAACGCGAGTCAACAGCGCGAGGTAAGGTATAGTTTTCTATGCAATTTGAATGCCCTTCTGTGGAAGGAAGTGTCTTCTGTGCAAAATTGGGGTATATGTGTGAGTGACTATGTGACTCAAATCTTTTGAAGCTCGGGCCCTACCATAGGAAAATTCTGAATTCTCTCAATAGAATTGAGATCAGTCCAAAAGTGACTCTGGCCCTTACGAAGGTAGCACTGAGGGCAGTGTTTTCATGCGAAAATTTTGATGAGAATTGTGGCAGATTCACTTTGAGATTTTTTGTTTTTTTTGTTGAAATCCCAAAATGGAAAACCAATCAATAGTAAATGTTAAAAATGTCAAGGAAATATCAGATTTTGTGGAAACAAATCATTTGGGCCAAGTCAAAATTGCTTCCGCTGACAAAACAAGAAAGTAGATTTGGGTAAATGAAAAACAATATCAAGGTATTTTAAAGCGCAGACTTGCCCGCTTGAAATGGGAACAAAGAAGAAGAAAACAGATGAAAAAGAAGGAAAAAAAGAAGAGCAACCAAAATAAAGAAGAGTCAATCATTTGCAGTCCCACAACTACACCTCTTACTTGGTCATTATATCTATATGTCGAAGAACTGATGAAAGCTAGGGCAAGGCTGGAAATTTTAGAAGCCAATGAATAGGAAAGTGACCGCAAACTTTCAGAGATCACACTTTCAAATCAATGTTTAATGGAATGTAATAGAATTTTGAAAGAGCAGGTAACAATGTTACAAGATGTTGTAGAGGTAGGAAAACAAGAATGGGAAAACATGAAGGTAGCATGGAAAAGCAGGAATGACGCAATGGAAGAAAAAAAAGATGTGATAATCTCTAAAACAACTCAGGTAGATACACAAATGGGTCAGCAAACAATCCTTTCCGAAAAGAAAGCAGAAGAGAACAAGAAGACATACATTCCAAAAGAAATCAAAACTAGGGTTGAGGACACTAATGATCACAGGATAGAGGAAAAAGAAGATGTAAGTTCTCGTAGAGCACAGGAAAGAGAACATAAAGAAAGAAAAGAGAGAGAAACAAACTTTATTATCAGGGGAATAAAATACTATGGAAAGAATGAAAGCACTTTCAATTTGACAAGGGACTTTTTGAGAGAGAAATTGCAATGGAGAGGGAAAATTTGTCAAGCAAGGAGGGTGGGAAAGATATGTGAGGAAAGACCTTGACCTATAAAAGTCATCATGGAAAGTGTGCAAGAGAAACATCATCTCTTAAGAAAAAAGAAACTCTTGATAGGCTCACACTTCTTCCTAGATGAAGATTTAACTAGAAAGAAACAAGAAGAGAGAAGAGAAGTGGAGAAAGTTGGAGCAGAAAGAAACAAAGGGAAAAGAGCATGGTTGTACAATGGTAAAGTGGTTATTGTAGTGTTTGGGCCTCATGGAAAAACAAGGCAGCAAGATGACAATGAAGAAAAACAAGTAATTCTATAATAGGGAGGAAAACAGCAGGATCAACATGGATGAAAAGGGGTGAAGACTCAAATTCGAGTCTTGTGTGCCAAACCGTGTAACAACCAAATCCTACCAAGGTCTACCTAAGTTTAGTTTTTTGGAACTATAGAGTTTACCCTTGGAGGAGGGGACCTGGGATAGGTCTTATTGTAGAAGGTAGAGACATTATTTGTCTCACAGAAACTCATGAACATGATGGTTGCAAAACTCCTATGTTTGACAATTATTTGAAGTTAGCAGTTTGGAACGAAGCAACAGATAATGGCAAAGGGTACGGAGGAATACTAGTTTTAGTGAAAGAAAAATAAGGTCGTCACATTTAGTTAGTGAACGAAGATACAAAAAAGAAATATTTATGGTTCAAAATAACAGAGAATGAGAACGACATAATAATTACAACATGTTATTTTGCACCTCAAGTATCAAAAACTAACAAAAATAAGGGATTGGGTAGAAAAGATCCATTTGCAACTTTAAAGCAAGATATTGTCGCATATTCTCAACAGGGAAAAGTTATTTTAGTGGGAGATTTCAATGCTAGAACAACAAATCAACAAGCTAGTATTCTTTGTTGCAAAGAGGATCACAATCCTATCTGGCTCATTGAAGAGGAGAATTCTTGATGGGTGAGATGTTCAGAAGATGAAAAAGTTAGTAATCGTTTTGGAGAGGAGTTGCTTACGTTGTGTGGTGCTTTCAACTTAATTATCTACACTGGTCTAGATAGATGGAAAAAGTCTGGGAAATTCAATTGCAACACATACAATAGGGCAAGTGTCGTTGACTATGTTATTGGTTCACAAAGCCTAATAGAAAGAATAGATGAAGTTAAGATTGGAGAGCATATTTGGGACTTAAAATCATATCATAACCCAAGTTATATAAAGTTATCCTGGTTAGAAGAAAGACATAATAGGAGGAAAACACAATGTTCTCGACAATCGGCATCAAGGGGAAAAATTCTTCTAACACAAGAAAATTGCACTATCTTCAAAAAAATGTTGAGGAGATCAATTCAGAAGGAGAAAATTGGTCCCCAAAGCCTCAACAACCATGAGTTAACAAATATAATCCAGGGTGCACTTAAGAAGTGCAAAAGAGAAAAAAATAGGAAATCCGAATCAAATTGTTTTCCTGTGAATGTGTGGTTCGATGAGGAATGAAAAATGGTAAGGAGAACCTTGAAAAAGGAAGGATAGGGGAAGATGAATGTAAATTTATATAATCATATTTTAAAAAATAAAAAATATGAGTTCATGCAAACAAGGCGGAAAGAGCTGATATATCTAGGCAAGAATAACCCAAAAAAAAAATTCGCAAGAAATTCAACCAAGGAAGAAGCAATTTGAAAATAATATTACAACCAATTAGTGGTTTGACTATGCAAGGCAACTCTATGAAAAAGAATTAGAGGTTGAGCCTCCTGCCAGGATCAACACATCTACAAAGCTTTTCACAATACATGTGGTGGAGGCAGGAATTAAAAATATGAAAACAGGGAAGGCAAAGGACTTGGTTGAACTTCACGCAGAATATCTAAAGTGGGGAATGAACATTTTGGCACCTCGCATCATGGAAATATTCAACAACGTCATTCAACAAGGATTCCCAAGGGATTTAGCAACTAGTTTAGTAATTCCCCTTTTTAAAAGTGGAGACATAATTAATCCTTCGAATAATAAAACCATTATGATCAATCCTTTGTTTGCAAATCTTTTCAGTGGCATGGTAGAAAATAGAATTAGTAAGTGGGCGGAAGTAAAAGAAAAGAGGGCAAAAGGGCAAGCAGGTTTTAGGCTGAAGCATTCTACAGTAAATCATGGTATCACGTTGAGGCACATTGTTGAAAAGGTTTGGAGGAGAAAAGAAGAAGTATTTTGTTGCTTTGTTGACTTCAAAAAGGCATTCTACGCGGTCCCTGGAGATAAGTTGTATTGTGTAATGGAAGAGCTTGAAATTCCTTTACAATATAGAGTTGTTGTCCATAGGCTTTATGAAGAGGTGAATGTCAAAATTAGAACTTCAGCATGCATTTCATAAAGTTTTAGAATTGACATGGAGTCAAGCAAGGTTGCCCTTTATCCCCTACCCTTTTTGGTTTATATATTGATAAACCGGAAGAGTGGTTATATTTGCAAGGTGGGGATGGTGTTTGATTGGGGAATTTTGTGATAAAGCTTCTTCTATATGCCGATGATCTTGTGCTGGTTGCTAAAACGGCCCATGGATTGCAGATGCACCTATATGCTCTTGAGCATTTTTGTAAAGCGGTGGGGATGCAAGTCAATACTAGTAAGACCAAAATAATGATTTTCTCTAATACAAGGAAGTAAAGCCAGCATACGTTCTTCTTTGAAGGCAACATTCTTGAAGAAGTAAATGAATAAAAGTACCTCGGGATCGATTTCAACAACAAGCTTAATTGGGAGGATTGTGGAAAGAAAAGAATTTTAGGAGGGTGGAAAGCATTATATGCACTTCAAAATAGATGTCAAGAGGCAGATTTATGGGATTGGAACATGATAAAAGTACTTTTTGGACTCCTAATTTGTCTAGTGATATTATATGGGTGTGAATTGTGGGCTAGAAGCATCCCTATTTCAAAATGGAAACAAATTGAAAAAATTTAAAAATGCTTGATCATGAGCAAGTTCAAAATAAAAATTTTGGTTCCCTATGAGATAATGCTGTTGTGAAACAAGGGCAGCTCTCGCCATGGTGCTTATTATAAGGTATCTAAAAAGAATTGAGCAAATGGGAGGAGGTAGATGGCTGAAAGTTATCTTCAATGAAGGTATGAGTGAAAGAAAGAAATCATGGATGAGACAAAAAAACAAATGGATGCAAAAATGAAATATTTACCTGAATGCATGTCCCACAAATAGCAAGGAGTTAAAGAATTTTTTGTTGGAGAAGTTCTGTAAGGGTATATGGGGAAAAGCGTTAGGTAGAAAGAAGAAGTATTATGTTCAGGAATTCAACCCCACTTGTGATCTCCAACAAAAAGAATACATTAGAGCTAGCATTCAATGGAGAACAAAGGTTCTTATTGCTCAATTAAGAACTAACTCACATCAACTTCGGTGTGAAACGTGATGGTGGAAGAGACCTAAAGAAGCTTGGAAAGAAATGGTATGTACTTTTTGCACTTCTGGGGTAGTGGAATCAGAAAAACATTTCATTTTGGAATGTGATGCTTTCAGAGACTTCAGAGACAGTTACTGCAGTATGTTAGCATCAATTCCGTGGCATTGTCTTTTTAATGATGGAACTCTTAAAAGGTTGGGTCAGCTCATCATCAATTTGAGTAAGAAAAATTTGAATTACAAAAACAAAAAACAAAAAACAAAGAAATTGGTGGTCCCATAGACTATTTTTAGTCTAATAGACCTTAAACAAACAAAATCACTCACTCACTCACTCAAAAAACAAAGAAGTTGATGGTCCCATGAACTATTTTTACTCCCTCCCTCCATTCCTCCCTCCCTCCACATTTTATATTTCTATAAAATAGCAATAGCAATAAAATTTATTTTGTGCTAATTTCAAAGTTATCTCGATTTCACTCACTCACAATTAACAACTTATATTATACCACTTATGGATTTTATATTTCTATAAAATAGTAATAAAATTTATTGTAATATTTTTGGTGCTAATTTCAAAGTTATCTCGATTGCAACTTGCAGTTGCATTTAATCTGCTAAAGAAAGTCATGGAATCTTATAGTTTTGATTCATCCCAGAACGTACCGAAATACGTATTTTGTAAGATTTTTGAGATACAAGGATCTAAATCTGCAAAAAAATGAACAAGCTTGCAAGAGAAGGAAGGAAGGAAGCAAGAATTGAGAATAGAATGAAATTAATTCTCCAATATTAGTTTTTGGAATAAATGCATAAAAGCAACTAAGTTAAGCTTAGTTGTGCATGCAATAACTAAAGTTAACTGAAGCTAAGTGTGCTTTATCTTATGTTAATGTGTACACATGCCACATGCAAGTAGTAAGTTAACTTAACTAAGCAGGTGCACATCACATGCAAGCAGTAAGTTAACTAAAGCTAATCTAGGTGCATGTACACCAACATAGCTAGTTTAAGACCAACACAGCTAGTCTAAGTGAATGTACACCAACACCCCCCCTTAAGCATAACTTAGGTGAGTGTGATGCAAAATGAATGAGTCCCGGCAACACGGCCATTTTAGGTACCCATATACAATGCATAAAATTTAAAAAAAAAAGAAGAAAGAGGGAAAACCCAGTGGGAAGAAAACCCCCCCTCAAAATATAATGCAAAAGTAGAGAAAAGACAACTGCTAGGCAGTCGTGTCCTTCACCCCAAGACAATCTTGCAGGAATCAAAACTTCTTCTCAGTGAAAGTCTTGGTGAAGATATCAGCAATCTGCTCGGAACTAGGACAGTACTGAAGATCGATGATCCCATCATGAATGAGTTCTCTAATGAAGTGCATGTGGATCTCAATGTGTTTGGTCTGCTGTCGCTGCACTGGATCTCTGCAAAACTTTATCGTACTTTGATTATCGCACCAAATGATAGTTGGATGATGGACATGTTGGAAATATTGTCATTGATGGAAAAGGAGGCAGCGCTGAAGCAGAAACAGGCAAAGTACAGCAGAACAACAACAGACAAAAGAAAAGCAAGCAGGGCAAAGGAGACAGGCGGAAGAACACTGCTAAAGTATAACAGTTGAATACAGAGGCATAGTGAAACGGTCGAGCAGTGGAGACAGAAGCAGTGAATATGGAGGCAGCGAAACGGTTGAGCAGTGGAGACAGAGGCAGCGAATACAGAGGTAGTGAAGCGGTCGAGCAGCAGAGGCGTTAGCACAACAGAGGCACATAAATTCCGGGAATCTTAACCCAAGCGGCATATATATATATAAACAAATTTCGAGAATCACTTCCCCGCTGGAAGATACAAAAGATTGTAGCAGTAAAGTATATATATATATATATATATATATATACACACACACACACACAAACCCTATTCCGAGAACCATTACCCAGCCGGGCGTTACATGTAACATAAACACAATTCCGAGAATCGCTACCTCAGCCAGATATATATATATATATATATATATATATATATATATATATATATATATATATAAACACAATTCCGAGAATCGAGAATCGCTACCTCGCCCTCAGGGATATATATATAAACACAAATTCGGAAACGTATAACCCAAAGAAATAAATATACGTATAAATCTCTATTCTCGGAATCGTACCACGCTCGAGTACATATGCAACATACATATATATGTGCAGCGCATCATATAAAAAAAGGTCAAAGCACAAGTATATAAGTCAGTTGTATAATTTAATAACCAATGTACAAAGTACCATAAGGTGGGACTAAATCATGCGACGAGAAAAACAAAGCAATGGAACATGCAACAGGAAGTTGCGACGCGATTGAAGTTCGACCTCATGGGTCTATAAATCATGTTTAATATGGGTTTGAGTTCCAGTTCCAATCGCATCGGCACATTTGAATGAACAGTGACCAATCGCAATCGGAGTTAAAGCGAGTATCGGAACAGGCAAATACATGTTGCGATTGCGATTGAAGTCCGGACCCGATGGGTCTATAAGTTATGTTTTTATAAGTTTGAATTCCGGCCTAATCGCATCGGCAAAACGCAGTGAACAGTGGTCAATCGCAATCGGAGCAGGAGCAATCAATCGCAATCGGAGAAGCAATATATTGCATTGGGAAGCGTGGCAAGTGGGCCCAAAAGGAGTTTTTATATGTTTTAAACAGGTTTTATTATATACGCCGAGAATTGATTTAAAGACATATTAAAAGCCAGTCAATGTAATGAAAGTTTAGTTATATATATATAAAAGAGTTGTCATAAATATAAACGATGGTTGCAATGGTATTAAAATATGCCACTACCCACGGGCCTCGGCTCAAGGTGGAGGGCGATTCTTTATATAAAACAATTGCGATGTATGTATGTTCCGCTTGCGGACCTTCCACATCAACAAGACACTTGTTGTGCGTAAAGGGTTGGAATTTGCCCAGAATTACAATCAGCAGTTTCATATATATATATATATATATAGTGCTGATATAAAAATAAAAAATGCAGGAGTTATGCAACAGCCATAAAAAGAAAGGCACATAGAGGAGAGAAAGGGACAAACACAGTCAAAGAAAAGACAAATGCGCAGCGATCCAAAAGGCTGTATGAGTGAGCTGGAGCTCTCACTGTAATTAAATGTAATATTTTAATTGGTTTCTATTGTTTCTAATGCATTGGCAAGTCTCCGGAGGAAAACAAAGCTCCCATTGTAATATTGCATGTTGTTATATTTTCTGAATGAGCAAGTGAAAGAAATGAAAAGGCAGAAAGCGAAGAGGTATGGTTGTCCATTCCAAATTCTTTGATGAATGCTAACAGTCACAAGAAAATTATTATAAATAATATCATCTAGATATGCAAAAAAAGGTTAGAGAGAGCAAATATTGTGAAGGCAGAGTAGAGAAGTGTAAGGCAGAGAAGATTAAGAAAAGAAGAGCAAAAAGAGAAGCTACAGAACAAAGCTGATATCTGAGGTAAATCAGCAAACATTCAGTTTGATAAACTGAGGAAGTTGGAGCTTTCCTATCAAGTTGCAACTTGATAGCTGTCAGTTGTAGCTGACTGAGGTTGGAGCCTCCTGTAGGTTGGTGCCTGCAGAAAATTGAAGGGAGTTGGTGCTTCCTTGCAAGTTGTAGCTTGCAGAATTGAGGTAGGAGCCTCCTGTAGGTTGGTGCCTGCAAAAAAACAGTGGTGAGAGGGAGTTGGAGCCTGCCTTTGCATCACAACAATAATAAGATGTGGTTTTCTCCCTTTATGGGTTTCCACTTATATCTGGTGTCTCTGTGCATGATATTTATGTATTGATCTGATATGTATTATTTTCTTAATACCTGCTTCTCTCATATTAAGTCTACTGCTCTATTAAACTAATACTTTCTGATTACATTCTAAAATTACTCTCACATCAAATAGAGTTTGAAATGAAGGTGTAAATAAGTTTAATGAAAATTTTAAAAGATCAGGAATGTATTAAACTGATTCACCCCCCCCCCCTCTCAGTTTAATTAGAGATTCAAGAATTGGTATCGGAGCAAAGTTCCTTTGTACAAGTCTAACAACTGAAAGGAGATCCTAGGTTCCCAAGATGGCTAGTAAAGAAGGATGCTCAACTAATAAAGCCCCTTTCTTCACTGGTCAAAATTATGCTTTCTGGAAAATCAGAATGAGGACATACATAATGTCTCTAGTAATAGAAGTCTGGGCTACTGTGGAATTAGGATATGCCCCAAAGGCAACTGACACAGAGAAAGAAACAAAACAAGACTTTGTGGCTAACGCAAAAGCCATGAATGCCATCCTGAATGGATTGTGTGAAGCAGAGTTTATTAAAGTAATGCACAAAGACACTGCCAAAGAAATATGGGATACTCTTGAAAACATACATGAGGGAGACAAGAGAGTAAAGACTGCCAAACTTCAAGTCTATAGAGCCCAGTTTGAAAACTTAAAAATGAATGATGATGAAGACATTGCCAGTTTCTTCCTAAAAGCTACAGAAATTATTAACAATATGAAAGCTCTTGGAGAAAAAATGCCAGAAAGTATAATTGTGAAAAATATTCTAAGATCTCTTCCATCCAAGTTTAATCCAAAGGTGTCTGCAATAGAAGAAACAGCTGATTGGGAGACCTTGACCATGAACCAGCTACTTGGAAATCTAACAGCCTATGAAATGAGGCTCCCACAGAAGAAGCCAAGTACGAGGGAAGCAACCTTTAAAACATAAAAGAAGAAAGAAGAAGAGGGAGACATATGCTCCTGCTCGGATGAAGAAGAGGCAAAGTTTGTCAAGAAATTGGATAGAGGCTCAGGTAAATACAAAGGTAAACTCCCCTTCAAATGCTTTAACTGTGGAATAGTGGGACACTATGCTGCTAAGTGTCCTCACAAGAAAATAAGAAATCAGGCTCAAGAGTGAGAGAAAAATAAATCAAAGAACTGGCAGAAAGGAAATAAGTTCAACAGAAAATCCTTCTATGCTCAACAAGACAACAATACATCTGAAGATTCAGATGAATCCTCAAGTGCAGAAGGAACCTCTGAATTCTTATTGATGGCCATAGAAGAACCTGAAGGTCTCCTGCTAGAAGATGAAGAAGAAGAAGGTGAAGACGACCTTGAGGGGGAGCTAATAAGTGCTCTAGAAGAGATTGATAGACTCAAACTGAAATGCAAAAAACAAAAGGACATTCTTCTCAAATATGTATGAGAAGAACATAATTCAGAAGTCCTTAAGCAGCTAAAAATAGAGCTTGAAGAGGCCAAGAAGATAGAGGACATGTTACTTAAGCAAATCAAATAAAAAACTCAAGAACAAGAAAAGTCGGAAGAAGAAGTAGTATGTCTCAGAAAGAAATTAGAAAATGCTCAAAGGAAAGTGGTTATAAACTCTTCCCAAACAATAAGCTCTAGTAAGTTGAATGAAATTTTGATTGCTCAAAGATCCCCTATGATAAAGACTAGAATAGGCTATGAAGGAGAATCAAGTAAAGGAAAAGAAAAGGTTGACAGAGAGATTATTTTTGTAAAAGCAAAGAAGAATGATGAAGCAGCTCAAAAAATTCCTACAAAAGAAGAAATCTGCAATAAGGAAGACAGAGATCAGAAGAAACCACTAGTAGCAAAGAATGTAATAAATACAAAGACCGATGAATATGTAAAATTTGGAAACCATCAAAGGAGATTCTTCCCTCCAATGAAAAATGCCACTTGTTATGTCTGCCACAAGCTAGGACACATTGCTACATATTTTCATGCAAGGAGGAGTAATTCAAACCAGCAAAAGATGCAAACATTGAAGAGACTGCCTCAAGCAAACAAATGGAAGAGACAACCTTACATCAGGTATGCAAATAGCTTCTATGGTTACTACTTTTATTGTAAGAAATTTGGTCATAAAATCATTGAGTGTAGAAAGTATGGACAAAGATTGATGTTTAACACCTCAAGAAGGTTTATGAATCAAAGAAATTCTGTTCATACTCATAATTCTACAAAAATTATGATCAAATGTTGTGTATGCAATCAAGTTGGACATATACCTTCCAAATTTCCTCTAAGAAGATGGAGGTCATCGCCTCACAAAAGATACAAAACAAAAGGGTGCCTCCAGTGGATAAAGAAGGTGAATAAGTGTGACCTGGCTCTACCTGCTCAAGCTCTAAAAAGTCAATGGTATTTGGACAGTCGCTGCTCTAAACACATGACAAGAGACAAAAGTAAGTTTATAACTCTTGATGAAAATAAATCTGGCAATGTTACTTTTGGCAATGATAAGTCAGGAAAGATCAAAGGAAATGGCTCAATCAGCATAGACAATGGCAGAGGAAAGGCCCAAGATGTACTATTTGTAGATGGGCTAAAAGCAAATTTACTGAGTGTCAGTCAGATGTGTGACAAAGGTTGCGAAGTTCTTTTTTGAGCACAAGATTGTGAAGTCAGATCAAGCACAACTGGAAAGACCCTGCTCAAAGGTGTCTAAACATAGAGTAATGTGTACATATTGAAAGAGTAGGATGAAGCCTGCCATCTTAGAAAACTTGAGGAGTCATGTTTATGGCATAGGAGATTGGGACATCTCAGCTTTGACGATATCACCAGACTGAGTAAGAAGAAAGTTGTCAGAGATATGCCAGAAATAAAAAGGCCTTCAAATACCATATGCAAATCTTGTCAATTGGGGAAACAGACTCGCACATCCTTTAAATCTAAAGATGAGCTATCAACAAGAAGACCACTCCAGCTTGTGCACATGGACCTGTGTGGACCTGCTAGAACTAATACACCAAGTGGAGAATCCTACTTCATGCTGATAATGGATGATTTCTCCAGAATGACATGGGTTGCTTTTCTCAAAAATAAATCGAAAGCTCTGGACAAATTCAAAATATTTAAAGCATTAGCAGAAAATCAGACAGGATGCAAGCTGAAATGCATCAGATGAGAGAGAGGAGGTGAATTCACTGATTATGATTTTGCTTACCTATGCAATGAACATGGCATAAAAAAACAATTCACTATTGCAGGAACACCTCAGCAGAATGGAGTAGTAGAAAGACAAAACAGATCTGTTCAACAAATTGCCAGAGCCATGATGCAAGAGAATAATATTGCTCAAACCTTCTGGGTAGAAGCAATGCACACAGCAGTACATATCCTTAATAAAGCTCACTTAAGGCCAAGCAGTGACAAGACTCCCTACGAACTATGGCATGGAAAGCCAGCTTCAATCAAACATTTCAGAATCTTTGGTAGCAAGTGTTACATAAAGCATAATGATGAAAATCTTGGAAAATTTGATGCAAGAGCAGATGAAGGAATATTTTTAGGATATGCATCCAAAAGCAAAGGGTACAGGTGCTACAACAAGACTCTTCGGAAAATAGTAGAAAGCATTGATGTGAGATTTGATGAATAACTTCCAAACAATACAAGAGATACTGACTGTTGCAGTCCATCATATAACCATGAAGAAGAAGACCAGAATGATGATGAAACAAGCAAGACTACAGAAGATGAAGGGCTGAGCTCGAAAGCCCCCTCAAGATACACTCAGAAGAGTCATCCCGAAGATCAAATCATAGGAGATAAGAAAGCAGGGGTCCAGACAAGAAGGCAGCTAACAGAACAAACTGAAGAAGTATACATAGCCATGCTATCACAAATAGAGCCAAAGAAATTTGAAGAAGCCAGCAAGGACAAGTCTTAGGTAAAAGAAATGAATGAGGAATTGGACCAAATTGAAAAGAACAATACTTGGGAACTGGTTCCTAGACTAATTGAGAAAAATATCATTGGTTCAAAATTGGTATTCAAAAACAAAATGAATGAGCAAGGACAAGTAATCAAGAATAAAGCCAAGCTGGTCTGCAAAGGATACTCACAAATTGAAGGACTTGATTACGATGAAACATTTGCCCCTGTAGCCAAAATGGAAGCTATCAGAATGTTCCTGGAATTTGCATGCTACCAAAACTTCAAAGTATATCAAATGGATGTAAAATCTGCATTTCTGAATGGAGACTTAGAAGAAGAAGTCTACATGGAACAACCAGAAGGCTTCTCATTGACAGACAAAGGAGACTATGTGTGCAGACTGAAGAAGGCCCTATATGGACTGAAACAGACTCCTCGTGCTTGGTACTCAAGACTGGATAAGTATTTGCAAGAACAAGGCTTTAAAAGAGGTGGAGTAGACAACAATCTATACATAAAATCCCATGAATATGAACTCCTGATTGTTGTAGTATATGTTGATGACATTATGTTTGGAAGCAACAAAGAAGAACTAGCAAAAGGGTTTGCTGATGAGATGAAAACAGAGTTTGAAATGTCTATGATTGGAGAACTCACTTTCTATTTAGGACTTCAAATTCAGCAAAAGAACACAGGTACATTCATCTCACAAGAAAAATACTTAAAGGAAATGCTGAAAATTTTCAAAATGGAGGATTGCAAACATGTGTCAACTCCCATGACCACAGGTTGCAAGCTATGTGCTGATGATGGGTCTGCTGATATAGATCAAAAACTCTACAAATCCATGATTGGAAGTCTATTGTTTCTGACTGCATCAAGACCAGACATCATGCTAGCAGTAGGACTAGTGGCTAGATATCAAGCAGCACCTAAACAAAATCATCTTCTGGCAGTAAAAAGAATATTCAGATATCTACAAGGAACAACAATGTATGGGGTTTTGTATCCTAAAAGCAAAAACTTCACTTTGACAGCATACACAGATGCAGATTGGGCCAGCTATGTGGATGACAGGAAGAGTACAAGTGGAGGTGCATTCTATCTAGGAGAAAGTCTGGTGGCATGGTTAAGCAAGAAACAAACATCTATCTCTCTGTCTACAGCAGAAGCAGAATATATAGCAGCAGAAGCATGTTGTACACAAGTCATGTGGATGAAGCAAACTCTTCAAGACATGAAGGTAAGCATTGATGAACCTATCTCAATTAAATGTGATAATACAAGTGCTATAAGTATATCTAAAAATCCTGTGCTTCACTCAAAAACTAAACATATTCCAATCAAGTATCATTTTCTCCAAGAACAAGTGGCTCAGAAGATAGTAAAACTGGAGCATGTACCAACAAAAGAACAGACAGCAAATATATTTACCAAACCACTTGCTAGAGAGCCATTTGAATATTTGAAAGACAGATTAGGGGTAGTATCTGTAGATGCTATTCTCTAATATGTAGAGAAAGCACAGCTTCAGGGGGAGAACAGAAACGAAAATATCATTCCCAGGGGGAGATATGCAAGCAAGAGAAGCATGAAACAAGTCCTCAGGATCAAAAAAAAAAAAAAAATTATGGCAAGAATACTTTCAGCATAAAAGAATCAATAAAAGGGAAAAAGGGTCAGTGGTGCAGTGAAAAGTGGTGAACCGGACATGAATCGTGAATCTCATCCAAAGGATTGAAGCAGCAGCGTACAAACACATCAGATCTCAGATAAAAGAAATGAACGAAATATTGAAAAATAAAATTAATAAATAAAAACACAGCATCAAAGAACAGAAGCAGCAGCGTATAACCGAAGAATTCAAACCCCTTGCCATTGATGTCAAAGGGGGAGGAAGAGCAAGCAACAGGAGGAAGAGCAGGCAAACAGAGGAAGTGTATTGCCATCAATGCCAAAGGGGGAGACTGTTGGAAATATTGTCATTGATGGCAAAGGAGGCAGCGCTGAAGCAGAAACAGGCAAAGTACAGCAGAACAACGACAGACAAAAGAAAAGCAAGCAGGGCAAAGGAGACAGGCGGAAGAACACTGCTAAAGTATAACAGTCGAATACAAGAGGTTGTGCTGAAACGGTCGAGTGATATTTAAGAGCGAATATGGAGGCAACGAAACCTGGCGGATACAAAGGAGACAGAGGTTAAATGTATCGACAAGAGAAGTGAAGTGGTCGAGCCACAGAGGCGTTAGCACAGAGAGGCACATACAAATTTTGGAATCTTAACCTGCGTGCAGACACATATATATATATATATATATATATATATATATATATATATATCTATAAACAAATTCTGAGAATCACTTCCCCGCTGGAAGATACACAAGATTGTAGCAGTAAAGTATATATATATATATATACACAGACCCTATTCCAAGAACCATTACCCAGCCGGGCATTACATGTAACATAAACACAATTCCGAGAATCGCTACCTCAGTTGGATATATATATATATAAACACAAATTTCGGGAATCGTATAACCCAGCAGCAAAATATACGTATAAATCTCATTCCGGGAATCGTTACCCACACTGGAGTACATATGCAGCACATTACATATATGTGCAGCGCATCATATAAACAAAGGTCAAAGAATAAATATATACAAGTGGAGCGTTGTATAAACAAATAACCAAAGTACAAAGTACCATAAAGTGGGACCAAATCGCATCGGAGCAAAACAAAGCAGCGGAACATGCAAACAGGAAGTTGCAATTGCGATTGAAGTTCGGACCCGATGGGTCTATAAATCATGTTTAATATGGGTTTGAGTTCTAGTTCCAATCGCATCGGCACATTTGAATGAACAGTGACCAATCGCAATCGGAGTTAAAGCGAGTATCGGAACAGGCAAATACATGTTGCGATTGCGATTGAAGTCCGGACCCGATGGGTCTATAAGTTATGTTTTTGTAAGTTTGAATTTCGGCCTAATCGCATCGGAAAAACGTAGTGAACAGTGGTCAATCGCAATCAAAGCAGGAGCAATCAATCGCAATCGGAGAAGCAATATATTGCATCAGGAAACGTGGCAAGTGGGCCCAAAAGGAGTTATTATATGCTTTAAACAGGTTTTATTATATACGCCGAGAATTTATTTAAAGACATATTAAAAGGCAGTCAGTGTAATGAAAGTTGGGTTATATATATATAAAAGAGTTGTCATAAATATAAAACGATGGTTGCAATGGTATTAAAATATGCCACGTGGTCTGTGGACCCACGGGCCTCAGCTCAAGGTAGAGGGCGATTCTTTATATAAAACAATTGCGATGTATGTATTTTCCTCTTGCGGAACTTCCACATCAACAAGACACTTGTTGTGCGTAAAGGGTTGGAATTTGCCCAGAATTACAATCAGCAGTTTCATATATATATAGCGCTGATATAAAAATAAAAAATGCAGGAGTTACACAGCAGCCATAAACAGAAAGGCACACAGAGGAGAGAAAGGGAAAATCACAGTCAAAGAAAAGACAAATGCGCAGCGATCCAAAAGGCTATATGAGTGAGCTGGATCTCTCACTGTAATTAAATGTATTATTTTAATTGGTTTATATTGTTTGTGATGCATTGGCAAGTCTCCGGAGGAAAACAAAGCTCCCATTGTAACATTGCGTGTTGTTATATTTTCTGAATGAGCAAGTGAAATAAATGAAAAGGCAGAAAGCGAAGAGGTATGGCTGTCCATTCCAAATTCTTTGATGAATGCTAACAGTCACAAGAAAATTCCTATAAATAATATCATCTGGATATGCAAAAAGAGGTTAGAGAGAGCAAATATAGAGAAGGCAGAGTATATAAGTGTGAGGCAGAGAAGATTAAGAGAAGAAGAGCAGAAAGAGAAGCTACAGAATAGAGCTGATATCTGAGGTAAATCAGCAAACATTCAGTTTGATAAATTGAGGAAGTTGGAGCTTCCCTATCAAGTTGCAGCTTGATAGCTGTCAGTTGTAGCCGACTGAGGTTGGAGCCTCCTGTAGGTTGGTGCCTGTAGAAAATTGAAGGGAGTTGGTGCTTCCTTGCAAGTTGTAGCTTGCAGAATTGAGGTAGGAGCCTCCTGTAGGTTGGTGCCTGCAAAAAAACAATGGTGAGAGGGAGTTGGAGCTTGCCTTTGCATCACAAAAATAATAAGATGTAGTTTTCTCCCTTTATGGGTTTCCACTTATATCTGGTGTCTCTGTGAATGATGTTTATGTGTTGATCTGATTTATATCATCTACTTAATACCTGCTTATCTCATATTAAGTCTGCTATTATATTATATTAATACTTGCTGCTCACACTCTAAGATTACTCACATATTAAGCTGGACATGAAATGAAGGTGTAAATAAGGTTTATTAAAAATACAAAAAGATTATGAATGTGTTAAACTGATTCACCCCCCCCCCCCTCTCAGTTTAACTAAGAGTTCAACAGGACACTGATCCCAAGCTCAGATAGGAAATGTTGTAGCCAAATTGCCTGAATAGTGGCATTGACTGCTCCTCTATACTCAGCCTCTGCTGATGATAAAGCAATGACAACCTGCTTCTTGCTTGACCAACAAATTGGGCCGCATCCTAAACTAAGTACATAACAGGAAGTAGACTTGCGATCAATGGTGTCGCCAACCTAGTCTAAATCTGTGAACCCAATGAGATTCAAAAACAATTGGCTGCATAATGAATCCCATAGGTGATTGTCCCCTGGACATATCAAAGGATGCGCTTTGCAGCGTTCCAGTGTAATTCATGTGGCTCCTGCATGTATCTGTAAACGGCTCCAACAGTGTAGGAGAGATCAAGATGGGAGTGAGTGAGATAAAGAAGACTTCACACAAGCTGGCGGTACAATGTGCAATCAACCAATGGTGTGTCTTTTCCATTCTCAAGCTTTATCCCTGATAAGAAAGGTGTGGTTGCTGGCTTGCAGTCACTCATGTGAAATCGTGCCAAAAGATCTCTAGCATACTTTGGTTGAGAAATGGTAATCCCAGAATCACTCTGATAGATCTCTAGTCCAAGGAAGAAATTTAGCAAGCCCATGTTTTTCATAGAAAACCACTTATGCAATGTAGTTTTAATGTTAGTAATGATAGAAGCTGAACTACCTGTTATCAAAAGATCATCTACGTAGAGTACTATGATCAACAAGGAGTCAATTTTCTTCAAAAAATAAACATTGGAATTAGATTTGCAGCGTACAAAATTTTGAGATAACAAATAAGAATCCATCTTTGTATACCATGTTCTAGGTGCCTGCTTGAGGCCATAGAGAGACTTCTTTAGTTTGCATACCAGAGATGAATTGTGCATGCATCCCGGTGGCTGCTCCATGTAGATTTCCTCCTTGAGATCACCATGAAGAAAGGCATTCTTCACATCCATATGATGCACCTCCCATCCTCTTGCTGCTGCAATGGAGAGAGCTAGTCGAATGGAATCCATTTTTTCCACTGGAGCAAAAGTCTCATCATATTCAACACCATGTACTTGCTGAAAACCTTTTGCTACAAATCGTGCTTTATATCGACTAACTTGGCCATTTGATGCTTTCTTGGTCCGGTAAACCCACTTGCATCTCACAAGTTTGCGATTGGAAGGTAGCGGAACCAAATCCCAAGTCTGGTTCTCAATGAGAGAGTTATATTCCTCATCCATGGCGGCTTCCCAGTCAGGATGCCCATTTGCTTCTGCATAAGTTTGTGGATCAGATCCATGCATCATATAAGCATGCATGGGCATGGATGGCTCCATAGCTAAGAGTGCTTGCGGATCTTCCTCAAACAGAGGGATAGAGGCAGGATCATCAAGGATATCACTCATGTTGCGCCATTTTGTGTTGAAGGTGGTCGAGAATCTTCCAAACTACATGCAAAAGTATGATCTCGATGTTCAACAACTGGTGCTCCAACAGGGGTCACAGGAAAAGACTCATCTTCATTAGAATGTTGGTTTGAAGTTTCATCTGCATACTCATCAATGAGTGGTGATGGAAACTTGGTAACAAGTTCATCTGCTGGTGCATGCAAAATATCTTCATCAAACTTTACACTCCTTTCAATAAAGAGCTCTTCACTATGGATATCAAGCAATCTGTACCCTTTGACTTCATCAGAATATCCAACAAACATGCATGCTTTGCTTTGAGGCTCCAAAGCCTTTCTCTTCTCTGTAGGAATGCGGGCCCATGCTCGAGATCCAAAAATGCGGAAATGACTAACTTCAGGTTGCATGCCAGTCCAAGCCTCAAAAGGTGTTTTTCCAGTAACATATTTATAAGGAGATCTGTTCTGGATGTATGAGGCACAATTGATAGCTTCAGCCCACAATTTCGACGGAAGAGATCTTGCATGCAACATGCAATAAGCCATCTCTTTCAAAGATCGATTTTTCCTTTCAGCCACGCCATTTCGCTGTGGAGTGTAAGGAACCGTATGCTGCAACTGTATGCCTGCTTCATTACAAAGATTCTTGATATCTTTGTTGACATATTCCGTCCCATTATCTGTGCAGAGTATCTTGATGCGTTTTCCACACTGATTTTCTGCATGCGCTTTGATAATCTTTAGATGTTGAAAAACTTCAGACTTGAGTTTCAAGAAGTAAACCCAAGTGAATCTCATGTAATCATCTATAAATGACAACACATATCTTGCTTTGCTCATTGAAAGCACCGAAAATGGACCCATGAGATCACTGTGTACAAGTTCCAAAGGTGAAGAGGATCTCCATGCATGCCCCTTCTCGAATTTGTCTTGTGCATGCTTTCCAAGAGCACATCCATTACAAACACCATATGAAAATTCAATGGTTGGCAATCCTTTGACCATCCCTTGCTTACTACGTTGTTGCATATATCTGAAATTCAAGTTCCCAAATCTCTCGTGCCAAATCCTACTTTCTTCATTTGCATGCATAAGTAGCAAAATAGAATCTGATTGCGGAACAAAATCAGAAAATGTATACATACGAGATTGATCATTTACCTTGCCAGATGCAATCTTCAAGTTGGTTTGCATGTCATAAATGCTCACTGAATCTGGGATAAATTCCACTTTCCTTCCACTGCCTGTGTGTGTCATCTGATACATTGAGAGAAGATTCACAAAAAGCCTTGGAATATGCAAGACATTTTCAAAACTTCCATCTTCGAATTGCACTCTTCCTTGTCCAGTTGCTGCAACTGCAGAATTATCCCCCATGAGAATGGGAGGCCCTAAGTATGCATGTAGAGAAGAAAATGATTACTTTGAAGAAGCCATATGATGTGAAGCTCCTAAATCGATGATCCATTCTTGCGGTGCAGAATGAAGAGCAATCAAAGCATGCCCATTACCTCTTAGATCTGGTGCTTTTCCTCCAGAATTCTTCTTGGCATTCTCAGGAATGTGGTCTCCAAGATTGTGTTGCTGGAGTGTCTGCGCCATAAGATCTATAGTCTTCTTCATGCATGCAGATTCAGGATGAAAACCACGGTGGCAATAATTGCACATTGATTCCCATTTTGTTCCTTTCCTTTCCTTTGAGCCAGATGATCCATCAGGGGGTTTGGGATTTCCTTCCTTTCTTGGATCAAGATCCTTCTTCCCTTTTCCTTTCTGATGGTCTTTGGAATTTGCCTTTCCTTTTGCATGCACAGTAAGTGCATGCGCTTTGGAATTTTTAAGTGTGCCCATTTTGATGAGCTTATCTTGCTCATGCATCAAAGACTGAATAAAAGAATCCAGTGAGGGCATCTTCCAAGCTGCACTAGTTGCAGATTTGACTGTGTGGAATGTAGAGACGAATACTGCATACTTTGGACCAAGTTTTGATAAAATGGAAAGAATCAACTGATTTTCTTGCTTGGATTTGTCGATCTCGTATCCTTTCAGCTGAACCAACAAGGCTTTATACCTTGTGAAAAAATCTTGAATGTTCTCAAAATTTCTCGGATCTAATGAGTTTAACTCATTTTCAAGAATGTGACCTTGCATTTCATCCTGTTTTCCAAACAAGCATTCCAAAATTTTCCATACTTCATTTGGAGTTGAACATGATTCAACATGAAATAGCAATTCCGGAGAGATAGATAAACATAGGACGCCGAAGGCCTTGTCTATGCGATTGAAATATCTTGTTTTCTCCATTGCCAATGTTGGTTCAACTTCCGTTTCCATGGTTATTCGAAATAAGCCTCTACTTCTGAGATGAAGTTGAATCTTTGGCTTCCATTCGAAATAATTATATGGAGTAAGAATTGCCGATTGTGGAAACTCCAATTTAGACTTCATTCTTTGTTGTTGCTTCAATCTTCTGAACCTGCAAATAAAATTACTTGTGCACTGATTACAAATCCCTGTGCTCTGATACCATGTAAGATTTTTGAGATACAAGGATCTAGATCTACAAAACAATGAACGAGCTTGCAAGAGAAGGAAGGAAGCGAGCAAGAATTGAGAATAGAATGAAATTGATTCTCCAATATTAGTTTTTGGAATAAATACATAAAAACAACTAAGTTAAGCTTAGTTGTACATGTAATAACTAAAGCTAACTAAAGCTAAATGTGTTTTATCTTATGTTAATGTGTACATGTGCCACATGCAAGCAGTAAGTTAACTTAACTAAGCAAGTGCACATCACATGCAAGCAGTAAGTTAACTAAAGCTAATTTAAGTGCATGTACACCAACACAGCTAGTGTAAGTGCATGTACACCAACAATTTTATTGTCTGGTTCTATATTGGTCAAAATCAGAATACAAAAAAAAATGAATTCTGGCTCCGCGTTTTGTTGGGTCAACAAGTACGGCATTGCGAGGACGCTGATTAAGTGCAATATAGAAAGTTAAATTGTTCAATCATACAAAGTTGAAGAGTTCAACTTCAATCATATTGTGGAAAAGTCTACTATTGCTTCATTGTGACACCTGACTGTGTGAACAAAGCAAAGTCATGCCAAGTACAAATTAACATGACCAATATATTCAAATCTTGCCACGCCATACTTGATAATCCTCGCAAGTCAATCCAGACAAAACAGCGCGTTTCTTTCCGCCTTCTGTTGACAAAATAGAGTTGCAGGGATCTATTTATTCAAATCTTTGGCTCCGCTTGTCTTTGACTGCAAACGGCAACGATCATGGCGGTTTCCATTCTGAAGTTCTTCGTCTCTCTTCTACTTTGTTTCCTGAATTTCTATGGAGAGGATGTAAGGAAGGCTGTAACAGCAGAGGTTGGGAGGCCAATTAATATAGGCGTCATATTGGACAACGATTGGTACGGAATAGTGGCGAAGGTGGCCTTTGAAATAGCTGCAGAAGATGTAAATAAGGAGAACAAGCTCCCCAACTCCAGTCGCTTACAGCTCCACTTTTGCTTTTCAGAATCCGATGGACAAAATGCAGTCATGGCCGCCTTTGCTGGTATATATTGACTCCAATAATCACAGTTTAAAATTAGAAATATTGACTTTGATGGTTTGTATCTTCTATTCAGGATTCAACTGCATTGAAAAGATAAATCAAAATGTGTAAATTATAATGGGATTTTGTTTTTGAATTTCATAGATTTTATAGATCCATGTCCGTTGAATTTACATAAAAAAATTGTTTGTCCCAAATTTTATACAACCGGTACAAAATATGTGAGAGGAGTACAATTGTTATCAGGTGCGTGGTTCGAATCCCTTGGATTAAGATGTCGCGGGATTCGAATCTATCAGATTAAACTTTCCACGCAGTGTTTTGCTATGGATTTCTATGTTGAAATTACTTTCCGCCGTGCTCTGTACAGGAGGCCGCCTTCCGTTTTTGTCTGAAGAACAAAGTACTGAAGCCGCCTTCCATCTTTGTTTGCAGAACTGTGCAGCTGAGCCGCTTGCCAAAACCATTGAGCAGTCAACCTCCGGATTTGAAATTTTAATGAGCCAGATTTAATGAAAATCCCGCATCACACTTTTCTCCGTACAGGTTGCTGAAAATCGGACCCGGGGAAAATCTTAGGGCGGATTTAATAAAAATCCCGCATCACAATCTTGCTGACATCAGCAATCAACTTTTGGCACGCGGAATTTTACAAAATAGGGTTAAATTTCCTCTGCTCAACGTCCGGTTCAATGTGCACTGGTCAAAGCTTTTAATGTTTTGATTGATGCTTTCATATCAAAGCATTTACATTTAAAATGCCTTTCTGAGTTATTATATATACATATGTTCTAAATATATGTTATATACACATTATGGGTACGATTGTAGTTTGGTGGGCCATTAGAATTAGTTTTAGTTTTTTGGTTTTTAGTTTTAAAATAGTTTTATTTTAAATGTTTTTTTATGAATATTGTAAAAGGCTTAGTTAAAAAAAAAGATGAAAAGGGCCTCGAATGCTATGTATTCTGTAGTTTTTATTTTTCACACACAGTTGAAAAAGGCAAAGACAGTGACAGCAGTTGCATAGTTCAACATCAGGTTTTTTTTGTTTTTACACACAGCAGCAGTGTAACAGAATTTGAAGTGCACAGCAGTGCTTTCATTTTTGGAGAGACAGAGTATTTTTCCAAAGTGAAATTTCAGAGAGTGTGAGTTGTTTTGAACTGTGTTTTGAAGCAGTCAAAGTTTTTTTTGTATTCCCTCAGGCAGAGGTGATTTTGTAACCAAGTTTTGAAGTTTAATGAAATAGTTTTTACAGTGAAAACTCTATCTCCAGTGAAATTTAGAATTTTTCTTTATATTTTCTCTGTGTTGAAGAGGGAGAATTTTATTCTCCATTGTTGTTCTGGAATGTTAAATATTCCAACATGGTATCGGAGCTAGTCCAGGCTCTTTGAAGATCAAAGAAGCTGAAGGAAAGGAGTTCTTAGTTGCAGCAGCTTCTCCAGCAGTGTGAAGACTCAGCCAAAGAATCCAAAGGTATTTCTCTATACAGTTTTTGAGTCACTGTTGCAGAACAGTGAGTTGTTTTACATACACAGATAAGTTTTTTTTAATCATAGTTAAGAGTGCAGAATGGCTGGAGCCAGCACTGGTATGGGTATGGGAAATGTCCATCTCCCAATGTTTAATGGGAAAATTATGACTACTGGTCAATAACTATGAGAGCTCTATTTGTCTCCCAAGACTTATGGGAATTTGTTGAGGATGGCTTTGAAGAGCCAGCAAATGAAGAAGAGTTTGAAGATTTAACTCAGGCAGAAAGAGAGTTGCTGAAGAGCAATAGGAAGAAATACTCCAAGGCTCTCTTCTTATTGTATCAGGAAGTGCATGAGAGTGTGTTTCCAAGGATAGCAGTAGCCAAGAGATCCAGAGTAGCATGGGAAACTCTCAAGACAGCCTATCAAGGCATGGAAAAAGTGAAGACAACAAAACTTCAGTTGCTGAGGAGAGACTTTGAGACTCTCTGTATGAAAGAGTCGGATACTATTGACTCATTCTTCACTCATGTGATTGGAATGGTCACACAAATAAGATCTCATGGAGAGACTCTTGAAGACAAGAGGATTGTGGAAAAACTCTTGAGGAGTCTACCCTCAAGATTCGATGTGATTGTCACCACCATAGAGGAGACTAAGGATCTCATAAAGTTCACAGTGGATGAGCTACATGCATCACTGATGACTCATGAGCAGAGATTGGGTAGAAGTGAAAACTCATCTCTGGAACATGCCTTTAAGACCCAGATGTCTTTTGGAAGAGGAAGAGGGCAAGGCAGAGGAAACAAAAGAGGAAGAGGCAGAAGCCAAAACAGAGGTGGAAGGAACAGTCCAACAAATGCTCAAGGAAGGGGCAGCAATCCAAATCAGCATCAAGGCCAAGGCAGCAGCCAACAGAGTGGTCAGAAGAATGCTCAAGGACAGAGGTATGATAAGTCCAATGTCCAATGTCACTATTGTAAAAAATATGGTCATTATGCTAATGAATGTAGAAAGAAGCAGCATGATATGGGAAATAGAACTAGTGCAAATTTCACTAGAGAAAATATCAGCCAAGATAATTTGTTTTTGGCTTGCAATATGGCTGAAGAAAAGAATGAGGATTTATGGTTTCTAGACTCCGGTTGCAGTAACCATATGACAGGAAACTTAGCAATGTTTTCTATGCTAGATGAGAGTGTGAAGTCACAAGTCACACTAGGGACTGATAGTAAAGTGTCTGTTATGGGAAAAGGGAATGTAAATGTTCTAACAAGGAAAGGTGCAAAGAAATCCATAGCAAATGTCTATTATGTTCCAGGAATGAAGTGTAACCTCTTAAGTATTGGACAGCTTGTTCAAAAGGGGTACAATGTGTTTTTTGAGGATGATGTTTGTACCATCATGGACAAACCACCCAGCAAACAATGTATTGCTGAAGTGAAGATTACAAGGAACAGAATGTTCCCTCTTAGAATGAGAGCAGATATGAAAAATGAAGAAAAGATAGCAGCAGTGGCAAAAGAGGCTATCCAAAGCGAACCAAAAGATGAAAATTGGTTGTGGCACTTGAGATTTGGACATCTCAACTTTGGAGGTCTTAATTTGTTGAACAAAAAAGGAATGGTAAGAGGTTTACTATTGATAGAGAAGCCAGACAGCCTTTGTGAAGGTTGTATCTTGGGGAAACAACACAGAGAAAGTTTTCCTTTCGGGAAAAGCATAAGGGCAAAGGCACCCTTAGAGATTGTCCACTCAGATTTGTGTGGACCGATGCAAACTCCATCACTTGCTAGCAGCCACTACATGTTAACATTCATAGATGATTTTACAAGAAAAACTTGGGTTTACTTCTTGAAAAATAAAAGTGAAGTGTTTGAAAAATTCTGCAATTTCAAAGCACTTGTGGAAAACCAAAGTGGGTTGCACATCAAAGTTCTAAGGACTGATAGAGGAGGTGAGTATATCTCTAAAGATTTTCTACGTTTTTGTAGAGAAAATGGTATTCAAAAGCAATTTACAACTAGATATACTCCACAGCAAAATGGAGTAGCCGAAAGGAAGAATAGAACCATAATGGACATGGTGAGGAGTATGTTAAAGGCAAAGCATTTGCCTAATGATTATTGGGCTGAAGCTGTACATTGTGCAGCATACATTTTGAATAGGTGCCCTACAAAATCAGTGATGAACAAAGTGCCGGAAGAGGCATGGAGTGGCACAAAGCAAAGTGTCACACATATGAAGGTTTTTGGATGTGTGGCTTATGCACGCATTCCAGATCAGTTAAGGAAGAAGTTGGACAGCAAGGGGGAGAAATGTATTTTCATTGGATACAGTGAGGAATCCAAGGCCTACAGGTTATACAACCCATCCACCAAGAAGTTTATTGTGAGCAGAGATGTTCAGTTTATTGAGGAGGAAGCTTGGGATGGAAGCATAGAGAAAATAGTGAATGTTAAACACTGTTTATCTCATGATGAAGATGATGATGAATTGGCTGAAATACATCCCCAAACAGCAGCACAAACACAAGAGCAGCAAGAGACACCCTTGAGGAGAAATGAGAGTGCTTCTCCAAGCACACCACAAGGAGGAAATTCAAGTGCTTCTTCAAGCATTTGTACATCAAGTGAAAGAGGTAAGAAGTTCAGAAATTTAAATGACATTTATGCACAAGAGGCAGCAAATGAAGGTATCAATTCTTTGTTTGCTTTATATTGTCATGTTGATGACCCTGTTCATTTCGAAGAAGCTATTAAGGAAAAGAAATGGATAGAAGCTATGGATGAAGAGATTAATGCCATAGAAAGAAACAAGACATGGGATTTGGTTGAACTCCCAAAAGGTAAAGATGTCATTGGAGTTAAATGGGTCTACAAGACCAAGAGTAATGCTGAAGGCAAAATAGAGAGACACAAGGCAAGGCTTGTTGTCAAAGGGTATAAGCAAAAGCATGGGATAGATTATGAGGAAACTTTTGCACCGGTTGCTAGAATGGAAACCGTGAGAGAAGTGTTGTCCATAGCAGCACAAAACAAGTGGAAAGTTTACCAAATGGACGTAAAGTCAGCATTCCTAAATGGAGTGTTAATGGAAGAGGTTTACATTGAAAAACCTCTAGGCTATGAGAAGAAAGGCCAAGAGCACAAAGTGTGCAAGTTGAAGAAAGCTCTTTATGGGCTGAAGCAAGCGCCAAGAGCATGGTACAGTAGGATAGATTCCTATCCACTGGAAAATGGATTTGAAAAGTGTGAGGGAGAACCCACCCTCTACATCAAAGAAAAAGATGGTAAAATGTTGATTGTAGTTTTATATGTTGATGATGTTATTTTCACAGGTAATGATAATTACCTTATTGAAAATTTTAAAACAATCATGAAAGAAGAATTTGAAATGACTGACATGGGTTTGTTGAAATACTTCTTAGGAATAGAAGTAGAACAAGATGAAAATGGGATTTTTATCTCACAGGCAAAATATGTTAATGAAGTGCTGGAAAGATTTAATATGCAGGAGAGCAAGGCAGCGATCACTCCCACGGTGATGGGATTAAAACTCAGCAGAGAGGACAGCAACAAGGATTTTGATCCTAGCTTGTATAAGAGCATAGTTGGCAGCCTCATGTATTTGACTGCAACTAGGCCCGACATAATGCATGCTGTTAGCTTAATTTCCAGATTTATGGAGAAGCCAAAAGATGCACATTGGCAGGCAGCGAAGAGAATTTTGAGGTATGTTAAAGGTACAAAAAGATTTGGTATTTTATATACTACTTCAAAAATTCAGATTTAGTTGGATACACTGACAGTGATTGGGCTGGAAGTGTAGATGATCGGAAGAGCACTTCCGGTTATGTTTTTCACATGGGTTCAGGAGCCATTTCATGGGCTTCTAAAAAACAACCCATTGTAGCATTGTCTACAGCAGAGGCAGAATATGTGGCAGCCACAGCAGCGGCTTGTCAAGCAATTTGAATGAGGAGGATGTTAAGAAGTTTGTGCCAAGAGCAGGTAAAAGGAACGGTGATTTATTGTGACAATAGCTCAGCTATTGCATTATCCAAGAATTCTGTGTTTCACAAGAGAACGAAACACATTGACACAAAGTTTCATTACATCAGAGAATTGGTAAACAATGGTGAAATTGTTTTGGAACACTGCAGAACTCAGGAGAAGTTTGCAGACATTCTGACCAAGCCATTGGGGCAGAAGAGTTTTGAGTTTTTGAGGAAATGTCTGGGTATGACTGATAACCCAGCAGCTGAAAGTAAGGGGGAGTGTTGAAATTACTTTCCGCCGTGCTCTGTACAGGAGGCCGCCTTCCGTTTTTGTCTAAAGAACAAAGTACTGAAGCCGCCTTCCATCTTTGTTTGCAGAACTGTGCAGCTGAGCCGCTTGCCAAAACCATTGAGCAGTCAACCTCCGGATTTGAAATTTTAATGAGCCAGATTTATGAAAAATCCCGCATCACATTTTTTGCCGTACAGGTTGCTGAAAATCGGACCCGGGGAAACTCTTAGGGCGGATTTAATAAAAATCCCGCATCACAAATTGATGACATCAGCAAATCACTTTTGGCACGCGGAATTTTTATGCACGCTGGTTTAATTTCTGTTTTGAAGTCCGATTCAATTCGGTCAAGGTTTGGTTAAATGTTTGGTTTTTAAAAATCGTGCAAACAATGTGCACGTATATATATGTTTTACATATATATAGAATGAATGCTCTCAAAAGAAAAGGCCATGGGCCATAATGAAACTTTTTTTATTTTAGTTTTTTTATTTTTAGTTTTTAAAATAAGTTTTATTTTAATTTAGTTTCTTTTCTATATTGTAAAAAAAATTATGCTGAGGCATATATAGAGTTAAAGAAAAAGCCTGTGTGCTATTGTGTATCGTAAGTTTTTTGAATTCTTTTTACACAGCAGAAGTAAAAAGACATATACAGCACAGCAGTGCATTGTTCAACAGTTGTGAGTTTTTTTTTACACACAGCAGCAGTGTAATAGATTTTGAATGGCACAGCAGTGCATTCATTTTTTGAAGAGACAGAGTATTTGTCCAGAGTGAAATTTTAGAGAGTGTGAGTTGTTTTGAACTGTGTTTTGAAGCGGTCAAAGTTTTTTTTTGTATTCCCTCAGGCAAAGGTGATTTTGTAACCAAGTTTTTTGAAGTTAAATGAAATAGTTTTTACAGTGGGAAAAACTCTGTCTACAGTGAAGAATTTTTCTTTATATTTTCTCTGTGTTGAAGAGGGAGAATTTTATTCTCCATTGTTGTTCTGGAATGTTAAATATTCCAACATTATACGCAAGATTTTATATGAAACAGAAAGTGCAGAGCCTTGGATGCAAGAAATTTGAATAAGTAAAATAGGACTTCTAACAGCAAATTAACAAACTGCTGCTTTTCTACAGCTGTGGATCTATTGAAAAACCATGAAGTGGTAGCGATAATAGGACCACAAACATCGCAAGAAGCCGGGTTCGTGATAGATCTGTGTACTGCGTCAAAGGTGCCAATGATATCATTCTCTGTGACAGATCCCTTGCTGTCTGCCCACCGCTACCCAAATTTTATCCGTTTGCCTCATAGCGACGCCGTCCAGGCCGACGCCATTGCAGCGCTGGTTGAATACTACGGCTGGAGAAAAGTGGTGGCCGTCTACGCTGACAATGATTACGGCACCGGCATGCTGCCCTTCTTGACCGATTCTGTCAGTAACGTGGGATGCGAAATCGCTTACAGATCGGCCATTCCAGCGAATGCAAGTAGAAGTGCTACAAGAGCGAAGCTTTCAAAGCTGAAGGACATGCAGACCAGAGTTTTCGTTGTTCACATGACTCCAGACGTGGGTGCTCTTTTCTTCTCAGAAGCTGAGAAGATGGGGATGATGACCAGTGAATATGCCTGGATTATTACAGAGGGGTTGAGCGCCCTTCTCGATGTAATGAACGAATCAAGCATCGCGTCCATGGAAGGCGTTCTTGGAACCAGAAGCTATATTCCAAACTCCACTCAGTTGCTTGATTTTGATCGCAGGTGGAAGCCACGGTTCATAGCCGAGAATCCCCGGGAAGGAAACCCCGCAAAGCTCAACATATACGCTTACTATGCCTACGATGCCGTTTGGATGATCGCGAAGGCTCTCCAACATTTTGTTAATGCCGAATTTATTTTCTCAGAGTCCCCAGATCACCCAAATGAGTCGTTCTATTCACAGTTGTCGAATCTTCCAGTTTTCAAACAAGGGGAACAATTGCTACAGCAACTTGGGAACACCAATTTCAGAGGTTTAAGTGGGCAATTGGAAATAAGTGAAGGGGAGGTTACAGGTGCCAAATATGAAATACGCAACGTTTTGGGCAAAGGCAAGGGCTACCGCCCAATTGGGTACTGGACATCAAATGGAAGAATTTTTAATTCCTCAGGCGGCAGTGAGATTGAAAATGTTACTTGGCCAGGAGGATCGACCACAAAAATACCCCGCGGCTGGGCTACGCCTACGAAAAACAAGCCATTGAGAATCACGGTCCCAATTAAAGACGGATTCCCCGGGTTTTTCTTCACAGAGAAAAATGCATCCGGCATGCTAGTAGTCCCTGACAAGAATCCCGGTTTTGTAATTGAAATATTTAGAGCCGTTCTCAATAACCTTTCATATGATGTTCCGCACGAATTCATTCCTTACAATCCGAACGAGTCACAATTGCCGGATTACTATGATCACCTAATCCATCAAGTCTCCTTATCAAAGGTCAGCTGTTCAAAAATTTCTTCCAGCTCTCTTTTACCATTCCCCAGCTCCAGGTATATAAGTGTTTTTTTTTCATCAATCTAATCTGGATTTTTGTTTTTAATGCCCTGATCATCAGAAGTTCGATGCAGCTGTGGGGGATTTTACCATCCTTGCAAACCGCAGCATGTATGTGGATTTCACACAGCCCTATTTTGAATCAGGGCTGGTGATGGTAGTGCCAATAAAGGCAGCGAATCCGAGCAATGCTTGGACATTTCTCAAACCTTTTACAGCAGCCATGTGGTGTACAACCGGAGCATTCTTCGTGTTTACATGATTAGTTGTTTGGTTGCTTGAACATAAGGTCAACGATATTTTCAGAGGAAAGCCCAAAGAACAAGTTACAACCTTCTTATGGTAATCT
This sequence comes from Pinus albicaulis, assembly GCA_034641835.2. Taxonomy (NCBI): domain Eukaryota; kingdom Viridiplantae; phylum Streptophyta; class Pinopsida; order Pinales; family Pinaceae; genus Pinus; species Pinus albicaulis. The sequence goes on along the minus strand of CM076582.1, from coordinate 20,456,923 downwards.
TCCTTTTTCGTTTTCCTAGTTGTCGTTAGTGATATTTTGTGTTGGAGTTTCTGGTACTAGAATTTAGCTAAAATTTTTGAGAATATTGAATTTTGATTTTTGTTATTTAAACTGGTTTTTTATTATATATATAGATATAATACTCTAAAAAATTTAGGGTATTTTTATTATGCAAAGTTATCTATCAAATTTCTGTTTTCAATAAATTCCGGCCAGATTTTAAAGAAATTAAACAGAAAAAAATCCACCAAGAAAACTTTAAAAAATCGCACAAAATACAACTAATTTTCCAATTTCTTTCATATATATTTTAATTTCTGATTTTTTCAAATTAAATATAAAAAAATGTGTTGATACCTTTGGTGTTAATTAATGTTTGCAGGTTCTCATTTTCCACGCTCTTTTTCTCTGAGAGTAAGTGTGTTCTTTACCTTCAATTTTTATTATATCATTAATGTTTTGATGGATTTCTTCCCCCAAAGTAAGTAGATCCTATATTAGAAATATATTGAATATTAGACCTTGAATATTTTCTTGAAGGAAAAATTTGTTTATTTTTGTGTGTATTGGCTCCTTATCCAAACATTTAAATGGTCTTACAGAATTTTCAATCTCTCTCCAATTTATCATAATCTACATAGCATGAAATTTCATATGGAAAAAATGGGACTTTCTATGCATTGTCTTCAATATCAAAACATTAAATTGATATTAAAAAGCATCAATGCCACTCATATTATATTCTTAGCACAGCATCGTTTAAGAGGGATCCAAAAGATTACTTTTCGATGGTCTTCCATCTGAGGAGGGAATTCTTTTATCAAAACACTTTCACATCTTTTTTTTTAGCAATCGTCCTCTAAGGTTGTACATAAATAATCAGACAAATTAAAATTTTCTATTAATATTCATGTCTTTATTTTTTTTTTTTTGTTGGAATCTTATTTCTACTATTTTAGAGGTATCAAAACAATTTCAGATCATATGTTTATCCAACCATCTGGTGAAGATGTACATAGACAATCAGAAAGATTAAAAAATTCTATCTATCAATCAGAAAGATTAAAAAAATTTGTTGCAATTCATGTCTTTGATTCTTACCTTTATCCTTTGGAGGTATCCTCTTATTTTTAACTTTATTTTGTTGGTATTCCCTATAACTAGATTAAATCTTAATTTCACATAGTATTAAATTTGGAATTCCGAACCATTAGATTGAATCTATTTTAATTTCACATAGGATTAAATCTTTCCAATTACAAATACTGAAAACAGTTTGCAGTGTCCATTTTCCCTCTTATTTTTTTTTATCTAGTATATTCATTAAAATTGTATTGTTTTAATAAAATTCTAAATTACCAATCTAGAGTTTGAATGGATACAATTGTGAAGTAGAATATATACACATATACAGCTCTTGACTATTGATTAGGTTCTTGACTATTAATTAGGTAACGAAATCGTGGTGTAAAAGAATATTCCTATAATTCAAAAAACTCATTTATCCTTTATTCTTTATTTATGTTAATAGTGTTACTATGTTCATGTATGTAGCTAATTTGTAAAATTAGTTGGATCAAATAAGTCATTTATACTTTATCTTTATTCTTTTCTTACATTAATAATGTTACTATGTTCTTTTATAGAGTTAATTTGTAAAATCAACTGGATCAGTTTCATTATATTTGGTTAGACTATTCTGACGAAAATTTTCCAATCTTCTCCTATGAAATGCCCTATACCATTCAAAAGTTGAAAGTTCTGGAAATAATCCTATACTCCGAGCCAGATTAGAGTAAAAATATCTCAAAAATAGAACAAAAAACTCTCATTGACTACCAAACTTTTCATTATAATTTCAATATCTACGTAGATTATCACATCTCTGTAAAGTTGTAATCGTTTTATTAGTGACTCAAAAAATTGCAAATGGTTTGTATGGTACAGGAGAGGAAGTTGTAAGCAGTTTGGCTCGAGGAGTCATAATAATCTGGCTTTTCGTAGTTCTGATACTGCAATCTAGCTACACAGCAAACCTCACTGCAATATTAACAGCCCAGCAAATGCAACCCACCATTCAAGACGTGGAGTCTCTGAAATCCAGCGGACAGCTCGTGGGTTACTGTTGAATTTACTTTCAGCGCTGCTCAGTACAGGAGGCAGCCACCTTCCAGTTTTGGGTGCAGAACTGTGCAGCTGAGCCGCTTACCATTTTCGTCTGTGCAGTCAACCTCAGCGCAGTGATTTTTTCGATACGGAGAAATTGGAGCAGCCCGGACTTGAAATTTCAATGAAGCAGATTGAAAGAAAATCCCGCATCACACTTTTTCCGTACAGGATCGCCAAAAATCGGACCCGGGGAAATTTATGAAGCGGATTTAATAAAAATCCCGCATCACAATCTTGCTGACATCAGCAATCACCTTTTGGCACGCGGAATTTTCATGAAAAAGGGTTAATTCCTGTTTGGCGTCCGGGTCATTACATGGTCAAAGCTTGTTTTAATATTTGGTTGTTTAAACGTCATGTGAACAATCCCTTTATATATATGTTTTACATATATATATCAAAACGTGCATTGGAAAAGCACAGGAGCGTGGGCCATATTCACAACTTTGATTTTAGTTTTTTATTGTAAGTTTTTAAAGTAAGTTTTATTTTAAAATAGTTTTTATATAATGAAAAAAGTCTTTGAGGCATATTGAGTTAAAAAAAGATAAATGTGAGTTCGTATTGTAGGTTTTTATTTCTCACACAGCGAAGTAAAAGATTTGGGAAACACGACGGTACGAGTTGATTGTAAGTTTTTTTTTACACACGGCGGTGCTTAGTAGATTTTGAATGGCACAACAGTGCATTCATTTTTGAAGAGACAGAGTATTTTTCAGAGTGAATTTTTAAAGAGTGTGAGTTGTGTTTTTGAACTGTGTTTTGAAGCAGTCAAAGCATTTTGTATTCCCTCAGTCAGAGGTGAATTTGTAACCAAGTTTTTGAAGTTTAATGAAATAGTTTTACAGTGAAAAACTCTGTCTCCAGTGAAGAATTTTTTTATATTTTCTCTGTGTTGAAGAGGGGGAATTTTATTCTCCATTGTTGTTCTGGAATGTTAAATATTCCAACATGGTATCGGAGCTAGTCCAGGCTCTTTGAAGATCAAATAAGCTGAAGGAAAGGATTTCTTTGTTGCAGTAGCTTCTCCAGCAGTGTGAAGACTCAGCCAAAGAATCCAAAGGTATTTCTCTATACAGTTTTTGAGTCACTGTTGCAGAACAGTGAGCTGTTTTACATACACAGTCAAGTTTTTTTTTAATCATAGTTAAGAGTGCAGAATGGCTGGAGCCAGCACTGGTATGGGTATGGGAAATGTCCATCTCCCAATGTTTAATGGGAAAAATTATGACTACTGGTCAATAACTATGAGAGCTCTATTTGTCTCTCAAGACTTATGGGAATTTGTTGAGGATGGCTTTGAAGAGCCAGCAAATGAAGAAGAGTTTGAAGATTTAACTCAGGCAGAAAGAGAGTTGCTGAAGAGCAATAGGAAGAAAGACTCCAAGGCTCTCTTCTTATTGTATCAGGCAGTGCATGAGAGTGTGTTTCCAAGGATAGCAGCAGCTAAGAGATCCAGAGAAGCATGGGAAACTCTTAAGATAGCCTATCAAGGCATGGAAAAAGTGAAGACAGCAAAACTTCAGTTGCTGAGGAGAGACTTTGAGACTCTCTGCATGAAAGAGTCAGATACTATTGACTCATTCTTCACTCATGTGATTGGAATGGTCACACAAATAAGATCTCATGGAGAGACTCTCGAAGAGAAGAGGATTGTGGAAAAACTCTTGAGGAGTCTACCCTCAAGATTCGATGTGATTGTCACCACCATAGAGGAGACTAAGGATCTCACAAAGTTCACAGTGGATGAGCTACATGCATCACTGATGACTCATGAGCAGAGATTGGGTAGGAGTGAAAACTCATCTCTGGAACATGCCTTTAAGATCCCGATGTCTTTTGGAAGAGGAAGAGGGCAAGGTAGAGGAAAAAAGAGAGGAAGAGGCAGAAGCAAAAACAGAGGTGGAAGGAACAGTCCAACAAATGCTCAAGGAAGGGGCAGCAATCCAAATCAGCATCAAGGCCAAGGTAGCAGCCAATAGAGTGGTCAGCAGAATGCTCAAGGACAGAGGTATGATAAGTCCAATGTCCAATGTCACTATTGTAAAAAATATGGTCATTATGCTAATGAATGTAGAAAGAAGCAACATGATATGGGAAATAGAACTAGTGCAAATTTCACTAGAGAAAATATCAGCCAAGATAATTTGTTTTTGGCTTGTAATATGGCTGAAGAAAAGAATGAGGATTTATGGTTTCTAGACTCCGGTTGCAGTAACCATATGACAGGAAACTTAGCAATGTTTTCTATACGAGATGAGAGTGTGAAGTCAAAAGTCACATTAGGGACTGATAGTAAAGTTTCTGTTATGGGAAAAGGGAATGTAAATGTTCTAACAAGAAAAGGTGCAAAGAAATCCATATCAAATGTCTATTATGTTCTAGGAATGAAGTGTAACCTCTTAAGTATTGGACACCTTGTTCAAAAGGGGTACAATGTATTTTTTGAGGATGATGTTTGTACCATCATGGACAAACCACCCAGCAAACAATGTATTGCTGAAGTAAAAATGACAAGGAACAGGATGTTCCCTCTTAGAATGAGAGCAGATCTGAAAAATGAAGAAAAGATAGCAGCAGTGGCAAAGGAGGCTATCCAAAGCGAACCAAAAGATGAAAATTGGTTGTGGCACTTGAGATTTGGACATCTCAACTTTGGAGGTCTTAATTTGTTAAATAGAAAAGGAATGGTACGAGGTTTACCATTGATAGAGAAGCCGGACAGCCTTTGTGATGGTTGTATTCTTGGGAAACAACACAGAGAAAGTTTTCCTTCCGGGAAAAGCATAAGGGCAAAGGCACCCTTAGAGATTGTCCACTCAGATTTGTGTGGACCGATGCAAACTCCATCGCTTGCTAGCAGCCACTACATGTTAACATTCATAGATTATTTTACAAGAAAAACTTGGGTTTACTTTTTGAAAAATAAAAGTGAAGTGTTTAAAAAATTCTGCAATTTCAAAGCACTTGTGGAAAACCAAAGTGGGCTGCACATCAAAGTACTAAGGACTGATAGAGGAGGTGAGTATATCTCTAAAGATTTTCTACGTTTTTGTAGAGAAAATGGTATTCAAAAGCAGTTTACAACTAGATATACTCCGCAGCAAAATGGAGTAGCCGAAAGGAAGAATAGAACCATAATGGACATGGTGAGGAGTATGTTAAAGGCAAAGCACTTGCCTAATGATTATTGGGCTGAAGCTGTACATTGTGCAACATACATTTTGAATAGGTGCCCTACAAAAGCAGTGATGAACAAAGTGCCGGAAGAGGCATGGAGTGGCACAAAACAAGGTGTCACACACATGAAGGTTTTTGGATGTGTAGCTTATGCACACATTCCAGATCAGCTAAGGAAGAAGTTGGACAGCAAGGGGGAGAAATGTATTTTCATTGGATACAGTGAGGAATCCAAGGCCTACAGGTTATACAACCCATCCACCAAGAAGTTTATTGTGAGCAGAGATGTTCATTTTATTGAGGAGGAAGCTTGGGATGGAAGCATAGAGAAAACAGTGAATGTTAAACACTGTTTATCTCATGATGAAGATGATGATGAGTTGGCTGAAATACATCCCCAAACAGTAGCACCAACACAAGAGCAGCAAGAGACACCCTTGAGGAGAAATGAGAGTGTTTCTCCAAGCACACCACAAGGAGGAAATTCAAGTGCTTCTTCAAGCATTTGTACATCAAGTGAAAGAGGTAAGAAGTTCAGAAATTTAAATGACATTTATGCACAAGAGGCAGCAAATGAAGGTATCAATTCTTTGTTTGCTTTATATTGTCATGTTGATGACCCTGTTCATTTTCAAGAAGCTATTAAGGAAAAGAAATGGATAGAAGCTATGGATGAGGAGATTAATGCCATAGAAAGAAACAAGACATGGGATTTGGTTGAACTCCCAAAAGGTAAAGATGTCATTGGAGTTAAATGGGTCTACAAGACCAAGAGTAATGCTGAAGGCAAAATAGAGAGACACAAGGCAACGCTTGTTGTCAAAGGGTATAAGCAAAAGCATGGGATAGATTATGAGGAAACTTTTGCACCGGTTGCTAGAATGGAAACCGTGAGAGCAGTGTTGTCCATAGCAGCACAAAACAAGTGGAAAGTTTACCAAATGGACGTGAAGTCAGCATTCCTAAATGGAGTGTTAATGGAAGAGGTTTACATTGAACAACCTCTAGGCTATGAGAAGAAAGGCCAAGAGCACAAAGTGTGCAAATTGAAGAGAGCTTTACAGAAGCAGAAGCCAAGTAGTCCAGAGGAGAAAGAGAGAGACCCTATCTATCGTATTTCCTGGGTCGTAAGCGTGAGGGATATCCACCTCTATGATCAAGAAAACATTAAATAATGGATTTAGGTTTTACATGATGATATTTTTCACAGAACTGATGACTGACTATTTATACCCAAAACAGCTTCAGAAAGAAGAATTGAATTGTTCCAATATGGGTTTGTTGAACAATTTATAGTTGGCTAGAACAAGATGAAATGTGATTTTATCTCACAGTAAAATATGTTAATGAAGTGCCGGAAAGATTTAATATGCAGAGAGCAACTAAGGAATCACTCCCACAGTGATGGGATTAAAACTCAGCAGAGAGGACAGCAGCAAGGATTTTGATCCTAGTTTGTACAAGAGCATAGTTGGCAGCCTCATGTATTTGACTGCAACTAGGCCCGATATAATGCATGTTGTTAGTTTGATTTCCAGATTCATGGAGAAGCCAAAGGATGCACATTGGCAGGCAGCGAAGAGAATTCTGAGGTATGTTAAAGGTACAAAAAGGTTTGGTATTTTATATACTACTTCAGAAAATTCAGATTTAGTTGGATACACTGACAGTGATTGGGCTGGAATTGTAGATGATCGGAAGAGCACTTCCGGTTATGTTTTTCACATGGGTTCAGGAGCCATTTCATGGGCTTCTAAAAAACAGCCCATTGTAGCATTGTCTACAGCAGAGGCAGAATATGTGGCAGCCACAGCAGCAGCTTGTCAAGCAATTTGGATGAGGAGGATGTTAAGAAGTTTGTGCCAAGAGCAGGTAAAAGGAACAGTTATTTATTGTGACAATAGTTCAGCTATTGCATTATCCAAGAATTCTGTGTTTCACAAGAGAACGAAACACATTGACACAAAGTTTCATTACATCAGAGAATTGGTAAACAATGGTGAAATTGTTTTGGAACACTGCAGAACTCAGGAGCAGTTTGCAGACATTCTAACCAAGCCATTGGGGCAAAAGAGTTTTGAGTTTTTGAGGAAATGTCTGGGTATGACTGATAACCCAGCAGCTGAAAGTAAGGGGGAGTGTTGAATTTACTTTCAGCGCTACTCAGTACAGGAGGCAGCCACCTTCCAGTTTTGGGTGCAGAACTGTGCAGCTGAGCCGCTTACCATTTTCGTCTGTGCAGTCAACCTCAGCGCAATGATTTTTTCGATACGGAGAAATTGGAGCAGCCCGGACTTGAAATTTCAATGAAGCAGATTGAAAGAAAATCCCGCATCACACTTTTTCCGTACAGGATCGCCAAAAATCGGACCCGGGGAAATTTATGAAGCGGATTTAATAAAAATCCCGCATCACAATCTTGATGACGTCAGCAATCACTTTTGGCACGCGGAATTTTTATACAGTTTGGTTTAATCCTGTTTGGCGTCCGGGTCATTACATGGTCAAAGCTTGTTTTAATATTTGGTTGTTTAAACGTCATGTGAACAATCCCTTTATATATATGTTTTACATATATATATATCAAACGTGCATTGGAAAAGGAAAGGGCCGTGGGCCATATTCAAAACTTTGATTTTAGTTTTTTTTTATTGTAAGTTTTTAAAGTAAGTTTTTATTTTAAAATAGTTTTTTTTTATATAATGAAAAAAAAGTGCTGAGGCATATTGAGTTAAAAAAAAGGACCCGTGAGTTCGTATTGTAAGTTTTTATTTCTCACACAGCAGAAGTAAAAAGACTTAGAGAGCACAGCAGTGCAGAGTTCAGTTGTAAGTTTTTTTTTACACACAGCAGCAGTGTAGTAGATTTTGAAGTGCACAGCAGTGCTTTCATTTTTGAAGAGACAGAGTATTTTTCAGAGTGAATTTTTAAAGAGTGTGAGTTGTGTTTTTGAACTGCTTTAGTTACTAAAGCATTTTATATTCCCCGCCGCAGGTGAATTATGAACCAAGTTTTTTGAAGTTTAATGAAATAGTTTTACAAAGGGAAAACTTGCTCTCCAGTGAAGAATTTTTTACATTTTCCGTGTTGAAGAGGGGAATTTTATTCTCCATTGTTGTTCGGAACGTTAAATATTCCAAATGTCAGCTATCAGACGGATCTTTTTGTAGGTGAATACCCGTATTCACTGGGGATGAGCGCAATGGCCTGTGGATATTCATCACCACAAGAATATGCAAACGCACTGTCAAACGGATCAGTGGCTGCCATATTTGACGAAATCCCTTATATTTGCATTTTCCTCTCTCAACAAAGCGGCTTCACAATAGTTGGCGAGACATATCGAACCGGGGGCTTAGGCTTCGTATGTTTCCATCACATTCATTCTATTTACTGCTATATTTAGGGTTAAGACTAGTAAAATTGCACTCGTTTTTGGTGTTGGAAATAGACTGTGACACTTGATTTTATGTATTAACAGGCATTTCCGAAGGGATCTCCGCTCGTATCGGACATGTCAACGTCGGTGCTGGAGGTTGCAGAGGGCCCGGAAAATCAGAAAATTCGGACGAAATATTTCAACAACACAGACTGCAGCAACGGAGGGACGGAAGAAAATTCGAATAGGCTAAGCATGGAGAGCTTCTGAGGCCTCTTCCTCATTACGGGCTCCGCTTCAGCGATGGGTCTGCTCATATATTTGGGGCGTCTCATTTACACATATGTTCGCCATCGCCTTCCACAGGAGCAACATCAGTTCCCTTCCACAATACATTTAATCTTAAGCTGCTTGAAAAGCTTCCTGATTTACATGGACGAGAAAATGGAACCCGACAACTCTAAAGAAACCAGTCGAGAAAGTGATGAAAATCTCCCTGACGCCCCAAATCTTGGTACTAGTATTTCTACTCCGCCGGAAACCAGTCTAGAAAGTGATGAAAATCTCCCTCACGCCCCCCAATTTTGGTACCAGTATTTCCACTTCACTGGCGTGGGAAAGTCCACTGAGCGTAACCACCGGTGGTCGCATAGAAGGCGGCGGCGGCGGCTATGAAGGAGAAGACGATGACTATGAAGACAGCAGTACCTCATCCGCGTTATCGTCGCGCTCTTCTTCATTCCTTTGGCTCCCGGGGTCAACATCTTAATGGTCAGGATATTAATACTTAATAGTCAAGCTCCTTATCATATTTGTGGTCGAAAAAATTCTTACCTTAATCATCAGACTTGTGGAATATTCGCTGACGGTTCAATAGTCACAGCTGTAACTTGTAAAATTGGTTTCTATATTAATTTTTTTAAGTGGGAAAACTTATTATAACTTTCAAACTAAAACTAAAATTGGTTTGTATATTATTTGTTATCATAATTGTCAAATTGAGGTGGGAAAATTATGTCTTAATTTATTTTGATGGAATATTTAGTTAGCTTAAGCTATTTATAATGTAAACTAGCAATTGCACCTAATGTTGCAAAGGAAACACCGTAAGAAAGAAGTTAGAAAGAAAGCAATTGTAATTGATTTGATGTTGCCTTATATTTATGTTTTAAAGTCATTGAACCTAGAAAGAAAGCAACTGTAATTGATTTGATGTTGCCTTATATTTATGTTTTAAATTCATTGGATATATATATAGAATGTATAATGTTCGTAAATCCCTTGGGAGTGCTATTATAAGTTGCAGATAAAGAAGTAAGAGTGCTATTATAAGTTGCTACAGATAAAGAAGTAACTCATATACAGTTTTTTAGCTACTTTAATATTGTAATTGATCGAGCTCACAGAGTTAGTAAGATAAGGAATTTAATTTTGAATCCCATTATGAGAAAGAAAAACAAAGAAACACCCAATTTCAACTTATAAATAATGATGTATATTTCATAATGATATATTAAATTGAATAAACTACTTATAGAATATTCCTATCTTCTTGGAATAATGATTTCAACTTATAAATAATGATGTATATTTCATAATGATATATTAAATTGAATAAACTACTTATAGAATATTCCTATCTTATTGGAATAATGATGTATATTTGCTTCCTATAAATAATGATGTATATTTCATGATGATATAGGAAGTTCAATAAACTTCCTATAGAATATTCCTATCTTCTTGGAATAATGATGTATATTTACTTTTTATCTTGGAATAATTATGTATATTTACTTCCTATCTTCTTGGAATAATAATGCATATTTCATAATGATATATCAAGTTGAATATTTCAAAACTTCCTATCTTCTTGGAATTGATGTATATTTACTTCCTATCTTCTTGGAATAATGGTTTGTAGTTTCTACTCTGTTATGTGTTATGCATCATGAATTCATGATGGTATATCAAGTTGAATATTTCAGTCACAACTTCTTATTGTCTCCTATCTTCTTGGAATGATGATGTATAATGATGTATATTTTCTACTATGTTATGCATCATGAATATATGAATATTTCAGACACAAATTCCTATCTTCTTAGAATAATGATGTATATTTACTCCCTATCTTCTTGGAATAATGATGTATATTTTCTAGTCTGTTATGCATCATTTTGCATCATTTTCCATGGCAAATATCGAGTAGAATATTTGAGACACAACTTCCTATGTTCTTGAAATAATGATGTTAATTATGTTACATAATTTTTCATGAAAAATATGTTAATTATGTTGCATCATTTTTCATGAAAAATATCAAGTGGAATATTTAAAATCATTTTTCATGGGAATATTTCAGACAAAACTTCCTATCTTCTCATAATAATGATGTTAATTATGTTGCATTATTTTTCATGAAATATATCAAGTGGAATATTTCAAATCATTTTTCATAGGAATATTTCAGACAAAACTTCTTATCTAATTATGTTAGTGGATTATTGAAATAATGATGTTAATTTTTATGTATGATTATGGATTATGGATTATTTAAATAATGATGATCATTTATGGATTATGGATTATTGAAATAATGATGATCATTTATATGTATGTACGTAATTTTTTTTACAATTAAGCTAATAACACATCTTGCAAGAAAAAAAGAACGAGACACAAATGACACTTTAGAAGGAAAACCCAGTCTACGTTAAATCATATAGATGATTAAATGATTCAAAATTATCATTTATAAATGAGGTTGTACATTCGAGATTCGAAAATCAACCTTTATACATGAGCCTTTATATCCAAAATCAGTGCTGAAAATGAAACATAACATGAGCTAATGACAAGTACAATTACATATCTTATAATCATAATCCTCATCGTCATTAACAAAAATAGAACGAGTTTCTTTTTTAGCAGAACTAGAGCGTGGATTTATTAGATATAAATTAGTTTGTGGAGTGATTAGACATAAAATTTGGTGCATTGGGGGAATTTTGAGGTTTAAAATGGGTCTCCTAAGGAAATTATAAAATAATATTGGAAACAATAAAATAAGATTAGATTACATCATCAAATTTTAGAGGGAAAAAATAAAAAACTATTTTTTCAACTCGTATTTTCAACTTATCTCCCTATGGGTTTACTCAAATTTCGAGCAGGAACACTCGTTGGATGCAAAATTTGATTCCTCATCCAAGGAGTACATATGTTGCATAGTTTCGATGGACCTTGCTACACGAAAAATGAAAAATACATGAAAAACGTGATTGCAATCACGCTTTTCATGTATTTCTCATTTTTCGTGTAGCCCCATCAAAAGTATGCAACATGAGTATTCCTTAGATGAGGAATCAAATTTTGCATCCAACATGTACTCCCGCTTGAAATTTGAGTAAAACCTTAGGGAGATAAGTTGAAAAAGTAGTTTTATTATTTTATTATTTTTTAATCTTTTTACTTTTTTATCCCAAAAATGGTGAATCATCCCCCATGGTTGACATCATCATCTTGAATCTTATTGGCTCTTATAAAGTTTATTTTGGTTTTACATTTTTCTTAGGAGGCCCAATTTAGACCTTTCTCTAATGGTTATATTAAATCTATCTTGGACATAGAAGGGCCCCACAACCTTCTTGGGTGTTTGAGTGGGCTCGTAGAAGCAAAATAGTCATGGAAACGGGGCAGATTTGGGACGAAACGTTTTAGTGGAATTTACAAATAAGAAAACACCACCCAAGCATTTTAGCCACGTTTTGGTGACGTTTAAACATTTCCAGGGAGTTTCGGGTACGCGTACACCACCTTGGGGGTCATTCACTGACATTGAGGATTGTGCATGTGTCTTAGATTGGTTAGTTTGCACATGGTTCAAGGCATTTGAGTTCATCAACTTGGTTTGGAGAGGTTTGAGAAGGTTGTTACAAGTATAACTTGGTCTTCATGCACGTTATCCCTCATGTCAATAGTGGGTCGGGGCACATATACTTTCACATTGTTATCACCATTGTAACCCAGGGTCACAAGTCAAAGGCCATGTAAAACCATGTGGGTCTTTGTATCTAGGTATCCTAAGCCTTGTGATAGTCAACCATGGCCTATCCTTTTGGGCTAAATTCTTGGTCTCTTTGTCCTATATGGGATCAAGAGGTTCTATATGGATCTTGGGAGGACTCATGGTTTAGAGGAGCCTTGCTTATGTAGGGATCACTGGTGTGTGGGCCAATCCAGACTGCGTCAAGGTGCACCTGTGTTTTATGGAATGGTTATGATTAATTGAGACTGTATGTGGCCTTGGTCGTGATGTAGTATAGCTCACACAGTTCTGAGCATAACATTTTCACGAAATCAATAGTTTCACATTTTTTGACGCAATTTAGGTTTCCTAATGTAAGTGTTCCTGAAAGTAAAAAAGTCAACTTGGTCCCAAAATGCTCAAATTAATGAGGAGGTGACATTCCACATTGAAATTTTTTCAAACAGTGAAGGTATGATGCAATTACAAGTGGTCAAAGTTGGTCAAATAGTATGTGTGGCTTCCAAGTGGTAGAACAAGGGTGGGATTTGTCAAAATGATGCATGCATTAGGTTAAAATTGGTCGACATAAAAAAAGGAACAAAACCCATGTTTTAGCTTTCCCAGATTCCTACGGGCATTAGAGATCCAATAATTGGGCACAATGACCTGACAAAGAAGATGATGATGTGGCAACACAAGGCACTACTTTGGCTAATGAGGTTAACTAAACGTGAAATCAAGGAAAATCTCAACAAACCCAAGTGAAAACCATGCAAAATTAATTGAGGCATTGGAGAACCAAGCAAAAAGGTGCCAATTAAAGTTGTATTAATCATTGGGGTCAAGGAAACTAGTCATTTGAAGTCAAAAAACCTAGTTGTTGATGGGTCAAAGTGGAATGTTGGAGGTCCAAGGGGTCATTGACATTTTTGGGACATTTCTCCTCATTTCTTTGATTTATGGGTCAATTACAAGGGAAACATTGTATTCTCAAGGGATTTGTGAACCAAGTCGACTTCTCAAAGCGGGAAAAAATTATTGTAATAAAATATTTATATAAAAATTATTACTTAGCCTCCGAAAAGTGGGAGATAGGTAAATTATTTTCCTAGAGGACGATCAAACTAGCTGTTATCTAGTTGTTTAAGAAGAACTATAAAGGCTAGCCTTTCCTCTAGATGTTGTTGTTGTTGTTGATTTGTGAGATCATATTATGCCATAATAAAGAACTCATTTTACAAGCCTTCATGTAAAAGCTTTGTGTGAGTTGTATTTTCATATATTTTTCTTTCTTGATCAATGTTTTTTTTTTTTTTTTAACAAGAACGGTTATGGTTTATATTAGAATTTGGCCAAAATGCCTTTCACCAGATACATTTGATCGGGCATAGCCCTTAACATTTCTTTCACTAACTGATCACAGGCCCCTAAACTTGGAAAACCGCAAGATTTACTCGAGACTATCGAGTCTATCTCCGTTATTTTCCCTATCTTAAAGAGACAAACAAACTGTTTCAGCAAAATGTAGAAAAACATGACAAAATTTATGGAATGGGGTCCCAATTCTCAATTCCATATGCCAAGAGACAGCCAGCTAGAAGTGAAACTGCCCTGTTGGCTTCCAAGTCAGCAACTTTATTATTTTCCCTCAAAACATGAAGGAAGGAAGCAGTCCGGAAGGATTTCACCAAATTTCTGGTTCTTGAAATTACTCTTGCCAGTCTAATGTCTGCAGGAGAGGAATCCTCCACTAGAACTTTGATAATGGATTGAGAGTCTCCTATGATACCGATATCTGAAAGACCTAAAGCCTTTGCTTGCTTGAGACCTTGCAGAAGAGCCAAGGCTTCAGCTTGCATGCTGGTAGAATGCCCTAAACCCCAAGCGAACTTTGCCACAGTAATACCCTCTTTATTTTTAATAATTCCTCCTGCCCCAGCCAAACCAGGATTGCCTTTCGCTGCTCCATCGAAGAATAAAGAGAATCTGGAATGCCTGAGGAGCATATCCGAAAGATCATTCTCCTTCCCTCTCAATTGCCACTCTTTTGTGGCCTTGTAATGCCTTATTTCACTAGAGAAATGGAGGTCCATCGAGGCACCCCATTCTAAGTCTTGCTGACTCAGATTTAGATCCGACAAATGATCCCCCAGACTTTCTTTCCAAAGGAATTTTATTTTGGTGATGATGAACTGAGCGTTTAGACTTTCATCTCTAAAAACTCTTCTGTTGCGCTCAAGCCAGATCTGCCAGCAAGCAAATTTCGGCGAAGAGAGCCATGCAGCTGTGAAACACTCATTTTTTGGAAGCGATCCTGGGTAGGAATTCCGCCAGTTTGCAAAAAGATCAGATATGGATGTGGGTAAGGTGAATTCATAATTCCAGAAGCTCAGAAGGCCGTGCCAAATATCTCTTGAAAAGTTGCAGTCCAAAATAATATGTTGAGCATTCTCCTCACAATCACAGCATAAGTAGCATCGAGAAGGACCGTGAAATCCTTTCTTCTTCAATCTATCTGCAGTTAAAATCCCTCTATGGCATAACAGCCAACAGAAAGAGTCGACCTTAGGCATGGTTTTGCGATTCCAGATCCTGTTCCAGACTGCAGGATTAGGAGGGACGTTAGGACGATCATGAAGGAATTTGTATCCCTGTGCAACCGTGTACAGCCCTGGGGCGGCTCCCCATCCTCGGGCATCCTTCTTACCCACGCGCAGAGGCGCCATACCATTTAATAAAGAAAGGAAAAGATCGCAAGCTTGGGACAGTGCAGGAGGGACGGGAGGGAGCCTCCATCGCTGCCAATGTCTGCCTTCCCATTGTGAAATGTCCCAAAGAGTGGTGCATTCAGCATTGTCCAACCACAAACGCAGTGCGTGCAGAGAGTAGTGGGACGATAGAGGAGGTTGCATCATAATGCTGTCATCCCAAATTTTAATTTCTTTGTTGTTTCCAGGGATCCAATACGCTCTGTCTTTGATTAAAGGGGCTGATTTATGACAGAGCTTGATTAGCTGCGAACCTGAGGAGGGTAGGAGGGCATCTAGAAATCTCTTCCTCTTTCCCATGAAGTATTTCCTCCATAGGGCTTTTTGCGCCCAACCTGGATTTGGGCCAATGATTCTCCAGAATATCTTGGCTCCCATAGCTATGTTTTGGAGGCTAAGATCTTTGAAATTGAGGCTTCTGGGGCTTGCAGATTTTCTCCCAACTGACTAATGGTATTTTCCTGTCATTGTGATTGCCCCCTTTCCAAAAGAACTTGCAAATGAAGGCTTCCATTTTTTTTATGATGCCTGAAGGGGCTAGAATTACAGAGAATTGAAAAATGGGGAGACTGCTAAGAACAGATTTGATGAGAATAGTTTTGTTGGCTAGATTTAACCAAGAGAATCCCCAAGCTTGAATTTTGGCCTTGAACTTGTCCAACAAAGGAATCCAATCTCTGCTGTATGCCAATTTGCGAAAGATGGGAAGGCCCAAATATGAAAAGGAGGACCAGTTGAGAGTGGCAGTAAAGCCCAGAATTCTTGAGATGGTAGAAAGGGTGGGAGTCGAGATGTTCCAACAAAAATCTTTTCACTTACCATTGTTTAAACTGTTGTCAGTAGCTTCACTGTAGTCATCCAAGACCTCCTTGAATCTAAGAGCAGATTTGGCAAAGGCAGCCCCTAACAAGAGGGTATCATCCGCAAAGAGGGTGTGATTAACATTTTTGACCCCTATGGCTATATTGAGCCCCAAGATCTCTTGGTCAACCAGTTTCTGATCCAGGTAGAAAATCAGCACGGAAACATGAAGGACGAAGAGGAGCGGAGAGAGGGGGCAACCCTGCCTAAGCCCTCTTGAAGCTTTAAAAAACCAGTTGCTCTCCCATTCACCAGGGGGGCGATCCAAGGATCAGAAATACAAGCACGGATCCATTTTAGAAAGCCCATTCCAAAGCCAAATTTTTTCAAGACTTCCCAAAGAAAGCTAAGTCTGACCTGATCGAAAGCATTAGCCAGATCTAGTTTGATAACCATACCTTTCTCTTTGCGAAGCTGGCTCGAGTGAATCGCCTCTTGCACTAGGATGAAGTTGTCAGTGAGCTGTCTCCCCTGAACAAATCCACCTTGGTTCTCCGAGATGATGGCTAGAAGAATACCTTTAAGTCTATTGGCAATAATCTTTGTGATTAATTTGTATCCAATATTACAAAGAGAGATGGGGCGGAACCGATTAAATTCTTTAGCACCCTTTTCCTTGGGTATGAGGGCAAGAAAAGATGAATGGGTGCTGCCCCCAATTTTCTGGAAGTCTTGAGATTTCAAAATCATTTTGTAGAGGTCTTTCTCCACAATTTGCTAGCAGGTTTGAAGAAATCTTGCTGTAAAACCATTCGGGCCTGGGGCTTTGTCAGGCTCCATGTCTGAGAGGGCATCCTTTATTTCCTGAATAGAGATCTTTGCTTCAAGCTGCTGATTCATTGAAGGTGAGATCCTAGGGGGAATCTCCTCCAAGAATTTGGAGTTTGGGTCCGTCACTCCCTCTTCTCTATACAGGTTTTGAAAGTGGTTGAAAGCTGCTCTCTTTATGCTGTCAAAATCTTTGTGTGTCAAATTGCTATCTTTGATTTCTGCAATAGAATTGAAGCTCTTTCTGGCTTGAGCTTGCTTATGGAAGAAGGCCGAATTTATGTCTCCTGCTTTAAGCCATAAGCTCCTAGACTTCAGTCTCCAATGCTTTTCCTCCGAAAGGCAAGCTTTGTGGAAGATTTGCTGGAGCTCAGATTCCTTATCTAAAACTTCTTTAGTGATTTATGCATCTTCACAATGAGCACGGTGCTGGGCAAGATTATCTTGAGCCTGCTTTCTCTATTTTGCAGGAGAGGGAAGAGCTTTGGCCCAAGATTTAAGCACCGTTTTCAGTCTTCTAAGTTTTTCTTCCCAAATGAAGAAAGGGGAACCTTTCACTAGCAGATTCCAACAGTCATGAACCAAGTTCAGGAACTCAGGTTCTTTGACCCAAAGAGGGTTGAATCTGAAGGGGATGGGGCCAAGATCTTTGTGGCCTAGCATCTCAAGCAAGATGGGCTTATGGTCAGAAACACTACATGGGAGGATATGCAATCTGAAATCTAAGCCCATCAAAAGAAAGGAACTTTGAACCAAACATCTATCAAGTCTAGCAGCAATGTGACCAGGACCTATTCTTTTGTTAGACCAGGTATACTTACCATTTTTTGGAGGGATGTCAAGCAGATCCCAATCCTTCATGAGGTCTTCCACCCATTCCCTTGCAGGGTCCCTTACGATTGTGCCTCCTCACTTTTCCTCCATGCGCAAGGTGAGGTTAAGATCACCTACAACAATGATGTTTTCCAAATTTTTTGACTCCGACAGATGTCTGATGGAGTCCCAGCACTCCCTTTTCTCCCCTATATTTGTTGGAACATAGGCATTGAAAAGACTAACTGCCACCCTCGAGTCCAAAGGCTGGAGCTTCAAAAACAGCTAGTGGGTGTTGTGCAGCACGGTGACCAATCTGAACTTGAGAGGGTTCCAAAGGGAGCCCAATCCCCCAGATGCTCCCCGTGCTGAAACTGCATGTCCGCTGCTACCTTTCCAAAAAAAATTACTGATTTGGAGAAACTCCTTGTCCTCCATTTTGGTCTCCTGAATCAGAAGAATGTCTGGAGCTTCTCTTCTTATAAGGCTTCTCGTTGCTTCTTCTTTCAATTTGATCCCCATTCCTCTACAGTTCCAGGAGACAATCTTCATCATTTATTTTTATGATGATGGGCTCCCTTGGAACCCTGCGCTTGGTTTTTTACCATCTTCGGATTTTTGCCAAGAAGTTTCTCCAAAGTGGGCTGACTACCCTGAAGCTTGTCTTCGTAAGTTTCCCGATCTCTCTTTTCTCTAGCAGATTTGCGGCCCCTTGCAGATCTTCTGAACAATATCTGCGTATCTCCTATTTCTCCATCCTCCTCAAACTCCTCCGAGTCATGTTCCTCCTCGGAGGCTTCTGTTTGCTTATCCTTGTTTCTTGCCATGACGCTTTCTTCCGGTCTTGTTTCTGCTGAAGGCAATTTTTTCTAAAGGTTGATCTTGCCTATCTTCTTCCTGAGGAGTCTCTTCATTAGAGCTTAAGACCTCATACCTGTTTTCTTGGCTTTTTGGCGGGGGAACATTTTGGATGGAGGCAGGTTGGGGTCCATGAACCCCAGATTTCTTGTGAGATGTCTTTGGCCTCTTGACCTAGTTCCAACCCTCTTCCTTTCCTTTCTCAGCTTCCCCTTTGTTCGGGCACCCTCTTGCAAAATGGCCATATATGTGACATTTGCGGCATTTAAAGGGGAGTTGCTCATAGTCCAGCACTTGCACATGCGTCCAACTGCCCACCTTTAATTTAATGGCCTCCGGAAGCCCCACCTCTAAGTCCACCTCGACACAGATTCAGGCGCAATCATACTGATCATTGTTGTTTGCTCTGTCAATGAATTTTCCTAGAGTATCTCCAATGTGCTTGAGGGACTCCTAGTTCCAACAGTGCACTGGTAGATTGGGGAGCCGAACCCAGACAGGGACTGCCGTTGGGACATCCACATCCGGATCGAAATCGGGGGTCCATTTGTTAAGGTAGAGGCCCTGGGGTCCCATGAAATAGGGCCCATTCCTGAAGATCGGGTCCTTATCCTCCTTGGAGTTGAACTTGAACAAAAAGAAGCCTCTACCCAGAAAATAAGAGGTGACTTTATTTTTTATCAGCGGAACCCAGTTCTTAACAACCCAGTTTTCCGTGGATATTGGCGAGGGCCAAAGGCCCGTGAATTGACCCACTAGGGCCCGATCTGCCAGGGACCTTGATCGGGCCCTCAAGAGGGAGGTTTACCTCCGGAACATCGTCGAGCCTTTTGACGAACTTAGTAGCTTCAGATTTCTTCTTTTTGGGCAGCGAAGCAAGAAGAGAGGAGAAGGCTGCTTCAGCTTCCGGGATAGCGGCTTGCAAGGGACCGGTGGGCGAGCCTTGGGTCTCCATGGCAAGAAGATCAAAACAGCAAACCCGATCTGCACCAAGCAAAGGAACGAGGCATCTCAAGGCCGGAAATCCAAATAGTCCCTGCAAGCAGAAACCCCGAGGGCGCAGACCCAAGCAGAGCTGACAAGAGATCAAGGGGCTCAGCGAGATCTTGAAGCAGGGTAGGTGGAAAGAAGGGAGCCTAGCAGAACCGAGAGGCCCAGAGGTCAGGAGGACCCGGGGCAGAGGCAGAAACGGTCCTTTCTTGATCAATGTTGCCACAACTTTTAATATAAAATATTTCCATAATAAGTAAGATCACATAGAAATTGGAGGGACAATTCATTGAGGGGATACATAGCCATGCAAAGAAGGTGGACTAGGCTTCATCATTTTTTTGTAGGTGGATTGTTTGGATTAAGGTTGGACCAATCTTTTGAGGTCCAATCAATGATTCCATTCATCATGATGCGATTTTATCTGCTGTAAATATTTTGGGTTGTGCACCCAATGGGGTTTGACCCGATAGCCTCAACAAGGCAATTTCCAGATTGCTGAAAATTGTATTTTGTTGCTGGTACTAGGCTTGAGAGTGATCGAAAAATATCTATCCTCTATCCTTCAGCCTTCCCATGTCTAGATCTTTGATCTAAAGTGCTAAGACACTACTTGGGTGGCTATTTTCTAGGGGAATCGTGCCTATTTGCTTGTATCTATCACTGAAATGATTTATATTGATGTATATTTTTCTATTTTTGGTTATATGCATTGAAAAACCCAGAGTCATTGAGTTTATCAATAATATTAAGCTCCCTTGAGAGTTTATTGACATTTAGGACAACATGGAACTCACTAACAAGGCTTGTAATATGCAGCCTTCTTTGTTGTCATTTCCTAATTAGAACGACCTCCCTCAAGCCTTGTTAGATGCTATAAACCCAAGGAATATACAAGTCACTGGTACCACCTTAGAGTCATATTAAAACCCATCTAAACCTCATTGTGATTTTATTTCTGTTTCATAGATCTGGAAATTACATGAGACTACTTTACTCCATTTCTGCCATAAAGGTCTAATTGTACTCAGTAGTGTATATCTGAAGGCTAGACCAAAATCTGAATGTATAAATCTGCGTAATGGGTGTAATAGCAACATACTTGTACATCATATTTACACATACATATCTTTTCTTTTTGTGCTGGAAATAAAACCTGAAGATTGCTGTCATCAATTGACTTAATTTCTGCTTGCTAAATTTGGAAACTTGTGTTGTAATACATATAGAAGTCACTGTTTATTGGAGCTGAATTCAGGTTAAAAAGAGCATAAATTTGTGTTTGTTAACCTTATAAACATGGCCATAAAGGCAGAACTATCTATGTGTGTCAAACTGTTTTCAAAATAGCCAAACAGTCCTGAAGAAAGTACCTTTTATCTTTGATAACTCACGACCTATAAAGACTACTGGTCATCTTAATCATCCCACTTAAAAAATGACTGAATAGACGGATACACATTGACCTATATCCTTCAAGTAAAGACAAATCCATAATAAGATTATTGACCATTCTATCACCAAAAGACAAAGAGAAGCCCCCCCTAGTAGTGATCGTAAGGTCAACACCTTGTTGCTTAGATTCTAGAATAAGTAATAGAAAGATTGCTTTCTTCATATGATTCTGTAATTTCCAAATTATATTCCACCTCCAAGTTTACATGGCTTCCCTTTTTCTACTAAGTGGTATAGCCATATGATAGCCTTTGTTGACTGTGTATTCACCTTCTAACCTTTTTGCAGCCCAAACCAATTTTACATGATATTAATACTATTTATGAGAATGATACATATGCTCTCCAGTCCTCAAAAAGATCATCCTACAACCCTAACTGATCTTCTCTTTTCCAGTTTGAGACCCAAGCATTGTTTTTATCATAACATTATCTAGGAAAAATAATTTTGAAATTGAATATTGTCCATTAGCTCCCTATATATTTAGGATTATTCAGACCCCCAAACCAAGGGTCAGTTTGCAACCTCCCCTACTGACTTTTATCAGCCAACTAAGCCAAATGATCCCCTATGAGATGGTATGTCAATGGTCTCGATCATTTCTCTCCAACTGATTAAACCTTCTATGACAGGTTTTCTTGAACACCTTATAGACTTTTCAATTTTAAGGGGCTCAACATACTTCTTAGTCATGACATATTGTGGAAATCCGTCTCAAGTGATGATTCCTCCAAGTCCCTTTAGCTTCCAAATAATTTGAAAAGGGATTAGATCTTTGATCCCCGTCTTCCCTCTCTCTTCGGTTTAACGATTTTATTCCACTTGTCAAGGGGTATTTCTTACTCTTGACTTTTTTCAACACACTGGGAGCGATAAGTAAATTTTCTAATTGTGTTTAATGGATAAGATCAGAAAATCAAAACACAACACACTGAAACTTGACTATCGATCTCAAAGGCAAATTACACAAGTTGATGCGTAGGGGTATACCATTGTCATATTAAAATTCATGTGCGTCAAATCTCCATACAGCATTCATATTTCAAATAAAAAATCCTTTGTGTCTTTGTCATCAATTATTAAAACAAAACATATTCATTGTGTCACTGTTAAATGGGTTTTTAAAAGTTAAATGGCTCTCGGACGAGAGTTGGAGAAACTCTCGGACGAGAGTTGAAGAAACTCTCGGACGAGAGTTGAAAAAACTCTCGGACGAGAGTTGGAAAAACTCTCGTCCGAGAGTTTCTCCAACTCTCGTCCGAAAAGTTTTCCCGAGAGTTTTGTGACCACAACTCTCGTCCGAAAAGTTTTCCTGAGAGTTTTGTGACCACAACTCTCGGACGAGAAAATGCATAACTCTCGTCCGAGAGAATTTTAACTCATGTTAAACCCGACCAAACTCTCGTCCGAAATATTTAAAATCTCTTGGACGAGAATTTTTAAAACTCTCGGCCGAGAAATTTAGTTGACTTTTTTCTCGGCCGAGAAATTAAAAATTTCTCCCGAATTCTAACCATCCGCCAAAAACTGTTTCCCAACTTCGCGATTTGACCGAGTGTTTTCATAATCTAAAGGTTGAAGATATTCTTTACCATCCCCTTTTAGAATAATCATATATGGTAATCCTTCACTTAAATCTAGCTCGAAACATATGTAGATGAATGAGATGAAACCATTAGCTAATCTTTCACTATCTATTTTGATGACGTGTCTCATTACGCTTCCAATAACTTTGAGGAGGCCTGGTCAAAACTAATGGAGGGGTAAGTTTGAGAGCCTTACCCATACCGTAGTAGCAAAAGACTTCATGGAAAGGGCAGTGAACTCTGGAAACCATGGCTGGATCGAAATACCTGCACGACCTCAGAACTGGTGGCCTTCGTTGAAAACCCTTTGTTGTTCTTCAAGATCCTTGAAGACAAACAAAAAATATCCTTTCGAACAAAATAGCATATCTAAATTCTAGGTCCAATTCTGACGAACCCAAGCCCAAAGGTTAGTAGCCGAGGGCCAGAACCCATTGAGCCAACAAATAACCGCACGTCGTTGATTATCCATTCTCTTAATCTTAGTAAAATAAAATCATTCAATTGAAGTGTTGAGGTATCTATTGAATGCTCCATCACAAACATTGGGCCTGCAAGAACCTTAGGGGTTGGGAGCAGGTTTTTAGCTTAAGGGCATCTTTGAATGAAAAGGGTTTTGATGTCGAAGAAGACCCACCTCCTCTGGCACCACCAATCAGGCTTATAGTGAGGGAAATGGAGGCATCCTTCTTGATGCCATAATCTCAAAGTTCATTAGTCGAATTTAACAACCTCCTCTCTAAGAGGAAGCTTGTTGCCCCTGCAGCGATACCTGTCAATTTATGAATATTTTCCGCGAGCAATGAAACAACATCCCCTTCACTAACCAAGACACATAGGGAATTTGCAAATAAAGTCTTAACAACAATTGGGAATGTTTGGATGAGAAAATCCCCAACACCAAACTTTGACGGGATGGATTCATGATCCGGAGAGAAAGGATCCATCTCAAGTAAGCAAACCCACTCCACTTGTGAAGAGTTCGTACAGACCTTTCGGCAAACACTTTACAAGGAAGCTTCCCACATATGTGTTCATCGCTCCCCCAAATGCTTTGCATACACTAATGCCATAATACAAAAGGGGACATTTATAACTGTTTAGTGGACACTTTCTACCAAGCATCAATTGCTATGGGATGTTTTCGACACACATATTGCTGTAAACCCAGCATTCCAATGGGAAGTCCTTGGTGCACATAGTGCCCACATGACCACTACACCAAGGATCTAGGAAAGATTAGAGTTCGAACAGAAATGGAAGATAGAGGTCAAAGCCATAGCTTGACCATGAAATCGCCTAAAAGTTTGCTGCAGAAGGGTATTCAAACCTCAACCAACTAAAATAAGCATCTGTCACCATAAGGGGAAAAGTGTTTTTCTTTCCAAATATATGAATAAGCACAAAACCCTAGCCTCCCTTATAGTCTTCATGGCTTCAATAAGAAGTGTATATTTTTTTCCGTTACTAAAATTAAAAAAAAATATAAAAACTAGCTAAATTATAACTTCATTATTATTATTATTAAAAATATTAATATACAAATTAAACATGTATACAATTAAAAAAACAACATGGAGCAACATTCTTTACCATAAAGATTTACCCTATTTTACCATGAAGATTTATCCTCACTAAATACTCTGTGTTACAATAGCATGAGCCAATACAATTTTTGTTACAATATCATGGCTTATTGATACCACATTCCCAAAAAAGCCACAACTCACTTCAAATGCCATTTAAAAAAAAAATTTAATCCATTTAATTCAAAGAGCTAAGTACACTGGGACAACTTATTTGAGAATTATGAAGTATTGTGTAAATTTTGAGATTCAAAGATGAAATGCAAGTGGGTAAATGAACAAAAAAAGAAAAGACAAAAGGAGTATAATAACTTTGAAAATAAATCATAATCTTTAATTTATTTTGTGAACAAATATTCTAAAATACTCCGTAAAAATTAAATCCCTACCATTAACTTAATAATTTATTAATAATTAAATTAAAATTTTAAAGATTATACTTCCAAATAAACACATTTATTGAACTTATTATTATATTATCAAATTTAAAAACTTAACTTATACCACTTCTGGATTTTATATTTCTATAAAATAGTCAAAAAAATTATTGTAATCTTTTTGGTGCTAATTTCAAAGTTATCTGGATTGCAACTTGCAGTTGCATTTAATCCGCTGAAGAAAATCATGGAATTCAATATTAGATTTGGCTTCATCTATAAATTTTGAAGATAAAAATCACATCAAAATAATTTTGGTCAAATTATTTTAATTGATTCGATAAAAATCACATCAAAATAATTTGACTGATGTGATTTTTACCAAGATTTTCTCAAAAGTCATGGAATCTTTTAGTTTTGGTTCCCGAAATACGTAATTGCGAGGAAGTACGGGAACACTGAAGTACAAAATACAAGGTTAAATTGTTCAATCATACAAAGTTGAAGTGAGGTTAAATTGTTCAATCATACAAAGTTGAATACTTCAACTTCAATGATACTGTGGAAAAGTCTTCTATTGCTTCATTGTCACGCCTGAGTCTGTGAACAAATCAAAGTCATGCCAAGTACAAATTAACATCACATTCAAACCTTGCCACGCCATAACTGACAATCCTCGCAAGTCAATCCAGACAAAACAGTGCGTTTCCTTCCGCCTTCTGTTGACAAAATAGAGTTACAAAACAGTGTGTTTCCTTCCGCCTTCTGTTGACAAAATGGAGTTGCAGGGATCTATTTGTTCAAATCTTTGGCTCCGCTTGTCTTTGACTGCAAAGGATCATGGCGGTTTCCATTCTGAAGTTCTTCGTCTCTCAGCTTCTACTTTGTTTCCTGAATTTCTATGGAAAAGATGTAAGGAATGCTGTAGGCGCAGCAGAGGTTGGGAGGCCAATTAATATAGGCGTCATATTAGACGAGGATTGGTACGGAAGAGTGGCGAAGGTGGCCTTTGAATTAGCTGCAGAAGACGTAAATAATGAGAACAAGCTCCCCAACTCCAGTCGCTTACAGCTCCACTTTCGCTTTTCAGAATCCGATGGACAAAATGCAGTAATGGCCGCCTTTGCTGGTATATATTGACTCCAATAATCACTGTTTAAAATTAGAAATATTGACTTTGATGGTTTGTATTTTCTCATTGAAAAGATAATCAAAATGTGTAAATTATAATGGGATTTTATTTTTGAATTCCATAGATTTTATAGATCCATGTCCGTTGAATTTACATAAAAAAATTGTTTGTCCCAAATTTTATACAAAATTACAACATATGTGAGAGGAGTAGAATTCCTATCAGGTGCGTGGTTCGAATCCCTTGGATTAAGATGTCGCGGGATTCGAATCTATCAGATTAAACTTTCCACACAATGTTTTGCTATGGATTTCTACGCAAGATTTTATATGAAGCAGAAAGTGCAGAGCCTTGGATGCAAGAAATTTGAATAAGTAAAATAGTACTTCTAACAGCAAATTAACAAACTGCTGCTTTTCTACAGCTGTGGATCTATTGAAAAACCATGAAGTGGTAGCGATAATAGGACCACAAACATCGCAAGAAGCCGGGTTCGTGATAGATCTGTGTACTGCGTCAAAGGTGCCAATGATATCATTCTCTGTGACTGATCCCTTGCTGTCTGCCCACCGCTACCCATATTTCATCCGTTTGCCTCATAGCGACGCCGTCCAGGCCGACGCTATTGCAGCGCTGGTTGAATACTACGGCTGGAGAAAAGTGGTGGCCGTCTACGCTGACAATGATTACGGCACCGGCATGCTGCCCTTCTTGACCGATTCTCTCAGTAACGTGGGATGCGAAATCGCTTACAGATCGGCAATTCCAGCATATGCAAATAGAGGTGCTACAAGAGCGAAGCTTTCCGAACTGAAGGACATGCAGACCAGAGTTTTCGTTGTTCACATGACTTCAGACGTGGGCACTCTTCTCTTCTCAGAAGCTGAGAAGATGGGGATGATGAGCAGTGAATATGCGTGGATTATTACGGAGGGGTTGAGCACCGTTCTCGACGTCATGAACGAATCAAGCATCGCGTCCATGGAAGGCGTTCTTGGAACCAAAAGTTATATTCCAAACACCACTCAGTTGCTTGATTTTGATCGCAGGTTGAAGCAACGGTTCATAGCCGAGAATCCCCCGGAAGGAAACCCCGCAAAGCTCAACATATACGGTTACTATGCCTACGA
Source organism: Pinus albicaulis (assembly GCA_034641835.2). NCBI lineage: Eukaryota > Viridiplantae > Streptophyta > Pinopsida > Pinales > Pinaceae > Pinus > Pinus albicaulis. Next base: position 20,429,838 of record CM076582.1, on the reverse strand, counting down.
TGCCGTTTGGATGATCGCTAAGGCTCTCCAACATTTTGGTAATGCCGAATTTATTTTCTCGCAATCCCCAATTAACCCAAACGATTCCTTCAATTCACAGTTGTCGAATCTTCCAGTTTTCAAACAAGGGGAACAATTGCTACAGCAACTTGGGAACACCAATTTCAGAGGTTTAAGTGGGCAATTGGAAATAAGTGAAGGGGAGGTTACAGGTGCCAAATATGAAATACTCAACGTTTTGGGCAAAGGCAAGGGCTACCGCCCAATAATTGGGTACTGGACATCAAATGGAAGTATTTTTAATTCCTCAGGGGGCAGTGAGATTGAAAATGTTACTTGGCCAGGAGGATCGACCACAAAAATACCCCGCGGCTGGGCTACGCCTACAAAAAACAAGCCGTTGAGAATCGCGGTGCCAATTAAAGACGGATTCCCCGGGTTTGTCGACACAGAGAAAAATGCATCCGGCGTCCCTGACAAGAATCCCGGTTTTGTAATTGAAATATTTAGCGCCGTTCTCAAAAACCTTTCATATGATGTTCCGCACGAATTCATTCCTTACAATCAGAACGAGTCACAATTGCCGGGTTACTATGATGACCTAATCCAACAAGTCTCCTTATCAAAGGTCAGCTGTTCAAAAATTTCTTCCAGTTCTCTTTTACCATTCCCCAGCTCCAGGTATATAAGTGCCTTTTTCTTCATCAATCTAATCTGGATTTTTGTTTTTAATGCCCCGATCATCAGAAGTTCGATGCAGCTGTGGGGGATTTTACCATCCTTGCAAACCGCAGCATGTATGTGGATTTCACGCAGCCCTATTTTGAATCAGGGCTGGTGATGGTAGTGCCAATAAAGGCAGCGAATCCGAGCAGTGCTTGGACATTTCTCAAACCTTTTACAGCAGCCATGTGGTGTACAACCGGAGCATTCTTCGTGTTTACAGGATTAGTTGTTTGGTTGCTTGAACATAAGGTCAACGATACTTTCAGAGGAAAGCCCAAAGAACAAGTTACAACCTTCTTATGGTAATCTTCATTTTTCGTTTTCCTAGTTGTCGTTAGCGATATTTTTTTTTTTGGAGTTTCTGGTACTAGAATTTAGCTAAAATTTTTGAGAATATTGAATCTTGATTTTTGTGTATTTTTATTGTGTAAAGTTATCTATCAAATTTCTGTTTTCAATAAATTCTCGCCAGATTTTTAAAAAATTAAAAAAAAAAAATCCACCAAAAAACTTTAAAAAATCGCACAAAATACAACTAATTTTCCAATTTCTTTCATATATTTTCATTTATGATTTTTTCAAATTAAATATAAAAATATGTGTTGATACCTTTGGTGTTAATTAATGCTTGCAGGTTCTCATTTTCCACGCTCTTTTTCTCTCAGAGTAAGTGTGTTCTTTACCTTCAATTTTTATTATATCATTAATGCTTTGATGGATTTCTTGCCCAAAGTAAGTAGATCCTATATTAGAAATATATTGAATATTAGACATTGAACTGCTGCATTGACATTTCATAGGATTTAAAAATGTATTCAATATTAGACATTGAATTCGTGCGTTGACATTTCAGAGGATTAATTTTCTTGAAGGCAAAATTTGTTTATTTTTCTGTGTATTGGCTCCTTATCCAAACATTTAGATGGTCTTACAGAATTTTCAATCTCTCTCCAATTTATTATAATCTACATAGCATGAAATTTCATAGAGTTCAATTTCATATGGAAAAAATGGGACTTTCTATGCATTGTGTTCAATATCAAAACATTAAAATGATATTAAAAAGCATCAATGCCACTCATATTATATTCTTAGCACAGCATCGTTTAAGAGGGATCCAAAAGATTACTTTTCGATGGTCTTCCATCAGAGGAGGGAATTCTTTTATCAAAACACTTTCGCATCATAATTTTTTTTAGCAATCGTCCTCTGAGGTTGTACATAAATAATCAGACAAATTAAAATTTTCTATTAACATTCATGTCTTTATTCTTATATTTTTTTTTGTTGGTATCTTATTTCTACTATTTTAGAGGTATCAAAACAAGTTCAGATCATATATTTATCCAACCATCCGGTGAAGATGTACATAGACAATCAGAAAGATTAAAACATTCTATCTATCAATCAGAAAGATTAAATTTTTTTTACATTTATCCTTTGGAGGTATCCTCTTATTTTTAACTTTATTTTGTTGGTATTCCCTATAATTAGATTAAATCTCTTAATTTCACATAGTATTAAATTTGGAATTCCGAACAATTAGATTGAATCTATTTTAATTTCACATAGGATTAAATCTTTCCCAATACAAATACTGAAAACAGTTTGCAGTTTGAATGGATACAATTGTGAAGTAGAATATATACACCTCTTGACTATTGATTAGGTTCTTGACTATTAATTAGGTAACGAAATCGTGGTGTAAAAGAATCTTCCTATAATTCAAAAAACTCATTTATCCTTTATTCTTTATTTATGTTAATAGTGTTACTATGTTCATGTATGTAGCTAATTTGTAAAATTAGTTGGATCAAATAAGTCATTTATACTTTATCTTTATTCTTTGCTTATATTAATAATGTTACTATGTTCTTTTATGGATCAGTTTCATTATATTTGGTTAGACTATTCTGACGAAAATTTTGCAATCTTCTCCTATGAAATGCCCTATACCATTCAAAAGTTGAAAGTTCTGGAAATAATCCTAGAGTAAAAATATCTCAAAAAAAACTCTCATTGACTACCAAACTTTTCATTATAATTTCAATATCTACGTAGATTATCACATCTCTGTAAAGTTGTAATCGTTTTATTAGTGACTCAAAAAATTGCAAATGGTTTGTATGGTACAGGAGAGAAAGTTGTAAGCAGTTTGGCTCGAGGAGTCATAATAATCTGGCTTTTCGTAGTTCTGATACTGCAATCTAGCTACACAGCAAACCTCACTGCAATATTAACAGCCCAGCAAATGCAACCCACCATTCAGGACGTGGAGTCTCTGAAATCCAGCGGACAGTCCGTGGGTTACCAGACGGGATCTTTTGTAGGTGAATACCTGGTAGAGCACCTGGGGATAGATAGCAACAAGCTCCAGGGATATTCATCACCAAAAGAATATGCAAACGCACTGTCAAACGGATCAGTGGCTGCCATATTTGACGAAATCCCTTATATTTGCATTTTCCTCTCTAAACAAAGCGGCTTCACAATAGTTGGCGAGACATATCGAACCGGGGGCTTAGGCTTCGTATGTTTCCATCACATTCATTCTATTTACTGCTATATTTAAGGTTAAGACTAGGAAAATTGCACTCGTTTTTGGTGTTGGAAATAGACTGTGACACTTGATTTTATGTATTAACAGGCATTTCCGAAGGGATCTCCGCTCGTATCGGACATGTCAACGTCGGTGCTGGAGGTTGCAGAGGGCCCGGAAAATCAGAAAATTCGGACGAAATATTTTAACAACACAGACTGCAGCAACGGAGGGACGCAAGAAAATTCGAATAGGCTAAGCATGGAGAGCTTCTGGGGCCTCTTCCTCATTACTGGCTCCGCTTCAGCGATGGGTCTGCTCATATATTTGGGTCGTCTCATTTACACATATGTTCGCCATCGCCTTCCACAGGAGCAACAACAGTTCCCTTCCACAATACATTTAATCTCAAGCCGCTTGAAAAACTTCCTGATTTACATGGACGAGAAAATGGAACTCGACAACTCTAAAGAAACCAGTCGAGAAAGTGATGAAAATCTGCCTGACGCCCCAAATCTTGGTACTAGTATTTCTACTCCGCCGGAAACCAGTCTAGAAAGTGATGAAAATCTCCCTGACGCCCCCAATTTTGGTTCCAGTATTTCCACTTCGCCGGCGTGGGAAAGTCCACTGAGCGTAACCACCGGTGGTCGCATAGGAGGCGGCGGCGGCGGCTATGAAGACACCGGTGGTCAAATAGAACTCACCGGTGGTCGCATAGGCGGCGGCGGCGGCGGCTATGAAGACACCGGTGGTCAAATAGAAGGAGAAGACGATGGCTATGAAGACAGCAGTACCTCCTCCGCGTTGTCGTCGCGCTCTTCTTCATTCCTTTGGCTCCCAGGGTCAACATCTTAATGGTCAGGGTCAAGCTCCTTATCATATTTGTGGTTGAAAAAATTCTTACCTTAATCACCAGACTTGTGGAATATTCGCTGGCGGTTCAATAGTCACAGTTGTAACTTGTAAAATTGGTTTGTATATTATTTCTCGAAGTGGGAAGACTTGTCATATTGTCAAATTAGGGTGGGAAAATTATGTGTAATTTATTTTGGTGGAATAATTAGTTGGCTTAAGCCATTTACAATATGAATTATATTATTTTTTAAATTATATTAGCTAGTTTTAAACGTTAATTTAATTTTAATGATGTGATTAATCTGAAAGACATTTTCATCTATTTTAAATTGTAAAATATTTCTATATATTGAAAAAATAACAAATAATTACTCTCAAATAAAAAATATCTAAAAAATATGTTAATATATAATTATTACCAAAATAAAAATTCAATACAAAATATGATATTAATTTTCAATACAAAATATGATATTTATTTTTGAAAGTTTAAATTTCTTTAATCCATATTTAATTTATCATAATTTTTTCGAAAAATTACATTATCACTTGAAAATCGACCTATTTAAAATTACTTAATGTAATTCATCATAGTTCGAAACGTGTAGGTTCTCAATGATTTTCTGATAATAATAAAATAATAATATTAATGGTTATAATATATTTGTCGGGTATTCAATCATTACAATGATAACCTGTAAAACTAGTTTGTATATTACTTGTTTGTTAGATATTGGTCTCATCTTTGGAAACTTGACTTAAACGAGACCAAATTGCATACGGCTTTTCAGATTTCTATGCAATGTTGTTTCATAAGTTTTCTTAAAAAATATTTTATATGTATATAAAGTGATCATTACTTTAGGAATTATGGTATATAATCGTTCAGTTATAATGAAAATTAAGAAAATGAATTAATGATTTTTATTTAATAAATAAGAAAATATAAAAACTAATAATTATATATGGTTGAATTAATATATAATTACTATATAATTAATATATGATTAATTGTTTTATGCAAATGGGATTAGTAAAATTTATGTATATATTTGTGGAGTGTGTTTTTGTGGTGATAATAAGAAAGTTGCCATGCTTGACTTTATTCTATTAGATTAGTTTAATTGAAGTAAAATTTATTGAATATAATATTTTTAATAATCTCAAAACATTACAAAATAGAATAAAATGATTGGTTTTCATTAAGAAGCTACGTAATGTATTCATTTTACAATGCATTTAAGTAAAATATAACTATTGAAACAAAAAGAAAGTGGAAAAATCATATGAAAAAGACCACTCCCATTAAACTTCAAAATAAAATGCTCAAAAAGAAATACACATGTAACGCAATTGTGTCTTTCATCCCAATACAGTTTTGCAAATGATGAAACTTTTACTTAGTGAAAGTCTTAATAAAGATGTTGATAATTTGTTTAGAAGTAGGATAATATTTTAAATTGGAGATTCCATCATGTCATTAGGGGAACTTTGAGGCGTAAAATAGATCTCCTAAGAAAAATTAAAAATAATAGTAAAAATAATAAAATAAGAGAATAATTATTAAAAGAAAATAAATAAAACTTCTTTTAATAGTATTTTTGAGTTATATCTTTGTAAGTTTCATAATTTCAATATTGGGCATTCATTTAATGCGAAATTAGATTTAACATCCAACAAGTACCCACCATGCATAATTTTGAGTAGACCCTCACCATAAAAGAATGAAAATGCATGAAAACATGTGTTTCTTTGGAGAAAAATGTTTTTCTTGTATTTTCAAAATTTCTCAATGTGAATCTACATAAAAGCATGTGAGGTGGGTGCTCGTTGGGTATGAAATCTAATTCTACATTCAAGGAGTGCCCACACTTGAGTAAACTCATAAGGACATGTTGTAGTGGCTACAACACTCTCCAAATTTCGGTCTCATTTTAAATTTTTCGAAGTCCCTAGTCTCGTGGTAAAGAGACATCTTTTTATGCATCTATCTCAATCTCATCTGGGTGTTGTAATCCCTTAAGCATCATGTCTGTCACCAATTCGCAAAGTATTTGAAGACAAGATTAATGCAAATTGTGTGACATCGCGACCCAGTGACCCAGGTCGCGAAGTCGCTAGGTCGTAGGTTGGTTTACAATTTAAGAATAGCAACCCAACGACCCAGCAACCCCAAGTCGCAGAGGCACTAGGTCGCTTGATCGCACATCTCCTGACTAGAAGCCATCTGCGACTTCACGACCCTCATTAATTGACCACACGTGTGACCCCTTTATAAATAAGAAGGTCGCATAGGTCGCATTCGACCTGCGCAGTGAAGCAAGTAACGCCTCTAACAAGCCAGCTGGAGCACGTTTTTTTCCAGGTAAGTTGCTTAATCCTCCTGCTGTTTCCTTTTGATTTTATTGTTGTCTCCCTCACCCTTAACCATTTCCTTTTTAGCCTCCATGACTAGCTTCATTTAAACTTCCAAAGAACTCTATGTAGGGTCTGCACCTCCTCATGGTTTCTATTCCTCCGCCTTTCCCTTTAAAGCTTCCATCACCCAAGTCTGTCTCAAGCTCCTATCCTAGCCCTCCTGGGGAAGACCTCAAGACCCAGATTTGTCCTTTGCCCTAGATGAATGGCTTGTTTTGCCTCTTTTTCTCCCCAAAAACTTTAATCGCCGAGAAACCCCTCAAAAATCCCTAGTGCAACCCCGCAACTTCGCGACCCTATGACTTGGTCGCTAAGTCGCAAGGTCGTCAAGTCGCCCATACCCAATTAGTAGACACCCTCACGACCTAGCGACTCAACGACCTCACAACCTAGTCGCAAGTCACTAAGTTGCTAAGTCATGCTTTGCTTAGCCGTGACTCTATCGCGACCTTGTGACATTGCGACCTAGTCGCAAGTCACCAAGTCGCATAGTCGTTGTTCCTCAAAAGTTCACGACAATGCGACTTAGCGACCCAGTGACTTGGTTGCAAGGTCGCTAAGTCGCATAGTCGTTGTCCCTGAAAAGTTCACACCACTACGACTTAGCGACCCAGCGACCTAGTTGCAAGGTCGCCAAGTTGAAAGACTAGTCTTTTCTCAGGAGATAATTGGCAGGGATCACATCGACCTAACCTTAGGAGCTATTGGGAAGTGTTACCAGTCTTAACATATTTATTATCATGTCATCTGCCTTATCGTGGGATTGTTTTATGAATATGCCAGGAAACATCAAAGCTAAGCTTGAATGTGTGCCTATCACATCGGCCTCAGGTGATATGGGGCTCCCGGAAGTACAGAAAAGAAACAAGAGTCCAAAGGTGGAAGTATCGGCAAAAGGCACGCCCCCTACCCCACCTCCTATTTATGGATACACCGCTTGTGTATTCAGGAAAGGGGATAAGATGAGTTGGTATCAAGTTTATTAGGAGTTCACTAAACCCGAGTTCCCAGAAGATCTACCAGATCAGCAGGTGTACATCTTGGTCAAGAGGTCTAAACTCCACTACGCAGGTGCTCATCCGCCCATATTTTCGTGTGTAGAGATTGTGGAATGGATCCTCCAGAAAGTGGACTCTAAGATGTGCGTCATTCACAATCACTCGGGAAAAGAATTTGCCAACCTGAGAGGAAAAGATGCAGAAGGGTACTATGCACTCTCCACCCAAGAACATACTTTCAACACCGACTGGGTAGCCACTCATGCAGTTCCCATAACAGAGACTCTGAAAGGATGGCGGGAGGACCCAGAAAAGTTCAAGTTCAATAAATATCAGGAATATAAGATAGAAGGCCTAAGGAGAGTATACAAACTTGTGGCAGCGATGATGTGCAGGATGTATGGCCGCCCATATGCCACTATGTTCAATGGTACTTGGATTCCCTTCATGTATGTCGTCACTACATTTGGCACTTGCTTCAACTGGGCCAACCTGATAGTAGCAGCTCTTAGGTCAAATATATCATCAGCACAAGCACCAGATGAAGGAGACACATCTGAATTTTATATGGCTTCTTATCTTTTGGATGTGGTATGTGCAAGGTTCCATTTTGACGGATGGGCACACAATTGGAATGCGGAATGTGGCAGCCCGATCCATAAAGAATTACAATTGTTCTGGGCTTCGAAATACCAAAAAGACGTATAGGAAATATTACACAACTTCATCCCCACACTTTACCGAAATTTATTTGACAAAGATGCCCCATGCATGTCCAGGGGGGCCATGGAGATGATAACACAAGTAGCCAGTTGATTTCCTGTCCCAGATAGTACTTTCATCAGGGTTTTTGGGTCACTCAAGGTACCCCACACGTTGCCTCGATTCGTCGTTGACAACTACTCCTGCAAGAAGTTTGCTACCAGATGACAGGCAATTTTTCCAAGGTTCTCACCAAAGGCAAGAAGAAACCTTGGCCTACTCTCCCGCTGACCATCGGTGCCTACTCAGTCAAAGATTTTAGGGAAGTAGAAGTAGAGGCTGAGGAAACCAAAGGTTTTCATCTTCCTCCTGTATCACACACGTCATATGATCCCGAGAGGATTGTCCCGACACACTGTAAAAGGGCCAAATTCAAGTGGAGTTACCAACACAAGGAATCCCCTGTTCAAGATTGAATCAGAAAATGGTACAAAAAGGACAGGGAAGCAGCGCCAGAAGAACCAATGGATCAAGGAGAGCAGGATCATCAAATAGGAAGGGAAAAGGGTGACACACTATTCGGAGCCTCATCCTCCAAGGCCAAGAAATCAAGGACTGATACAAGCAGTAAACTATCTAAACAACAACAGGAGAAAAAAGACACAGAGGCTAGGGCACAACAAGAAGCTGAGAAGAAAGCAAAGGAAGAGGAATGCAAGAGAACCCAAGATGCCCTAGCTCAATAACAAGAAGTTGAGAAGAAAGAAAAGGAAAAAAAAAGGTAAGAAGGAGAAGCTGAGAAGAAAGCAAAAGAAGAGGAGGAACAAAGGAGGCAAGAAGAAGAAAACCATAAGAAAAAAGCAGAAGAAGAAAAAAAGGTTGTTGAGCGGAAATTAAAGGAGGAACAGGATAAAGCAGGGGCTGAAGAAGGATATAAAGATAACCAGGAATCGTAGGAAGATTATTCTAAAGAGGCAAGGGGAAGTAAGACACCGCTTGCAGAGACAGGGAGTCAGGTAGGGTTACCACACATTGATATGCCGCAGACAACCCCTATGTCAAGTGTGCGCCCTTCCCTCTCAGAACTTGGCACCATAGAAGAACAAGAAGACGAAGTCTTGGATCTGACAAGGCTAACTTATGACCAGTTCACGCACAAGATCAGGCAAGAGAGGAAAAGGTGTCTAGCTCGAAACCCTGCCTCACCTCTCGCGATCACAATAGAGAAAGACATAGTTTTGGATACCAGGACCAATCCGATTATGATTGCATCAACAAGTACAACCTTTGCAGCAACCACTGAAGAAAATGTCAGTAGAATGAGCTGAGAGATCCTCTCATTGCAAAATAGGCTACAAGTTTCTGAAAAAAAGGCAGCTCAGGCAGAGCAGGATACAAGAAGGCTAGAGGAAGAAATCCAGAGGATACACTCCACAACTACCCAAGCTAGCGAATTGTCACTCACCATCCAAGGGGAGTTAGTCATGCTGGAGGCCACCATGAAACAAGTATACGAGGAGATGTTCACGATAAAATAGACAGTCGCCACATCTTTAAAGGCACAAGCGAAAACTAAAAGGAGGATTGCACAGCTAAAACAAGCCTCCATTGCTTTGGATAATATGCTAGAATGGTCCAGCATATACCCGCGGGCTCCTGACACCCTGTCTAAGAAATACTGGGTTAGCACTCAAAATGATATGGTACAGATACAAAAAAAGATACAGTCTAAAGATAAACTAATCAGAGATCTAGAGAAAGTAATGTCCGCTTATGAACACTTGATCAATGGAATTGATTCAATGGCTGAAGTTCACCACATTCCTACTCTGGGTACCTTGGACACTGAGAAAACAAGAGAAGGGGTTGCTCAATGCATTCAAGCATTCCTGCAACCCATGAAGTAAGCAGATACCTCCCGAGATATTACGGCCTCGCATGAGAATCTCTTTCAGTTCATCGTCACTCCAATCTGGATCTACACCAAGTTGGCTTCTCTCTCCAATCAGATCGCAGTGAAAAGATGCACCTTGGTCCCAGATGCTCTCGAGTGTTTCCATAGGTTGAAAGAAGATACTCCCCAAGTTACTCCGGTTGTTGCAGATTATCAAGCATGGCAGAAGTACGTCAAAGAGCAGCAACAAGTAGATGTGCCTAATCTAGCAATCTCACAATTATTGCCTTAAACAAGGAAAAGACACAGGTCGCAGGTCGTAGAAAGCAGGAGGCCACAGGTTGGAGAAAGAAGGAGGTCACAGGTCGCATTCAGGTTCAGGTCACAGGACGCAACTCACTCCCAAGTCGCATAGAAGGCCAACAATCGGGAATATGAAAGGTCAAGGATACCCAAAAGTCAATTTTGTCTTATAAATACACCCTCCGGGGAATTGTAAAGGATCTTTTTTTTTACTCCAAAGGAGCATAGACAATTGTACAACATTGAATGCATATTTCTGATAATTAATACAAACAACTGTTTTGTCTCCAATATTGGATCTGATGAGGACTCGTGTGTTTGCATTACAAGTATTTTTGTCTCATGTATCGGTTGTCTTTTATGATTAAACTAATCTATGTTTTCTGCTTATATTATGTATACGTTCAAGCTCACTTGATGTGTTAGTGATGTAGGAATATCTAAATGATAAATGTTGGTAACTTAGTTACTAGGATTATCTTATCTTTTCAGAAAATGCTGATAGATGTGAAGGGTGTTTTGACAATGAGGAACTATTTCTTTTGTGGTTCAAACAACTTTTAAAAAGCACGACCCTAATGATGTGCTGCTAACAGTATTTCCTTTGGTTGCGTGCTTCAACTCGATTTTGCTATTTGTAATGTGTTATGTTCGATAAGACTCACCAACCATTTGTTATTATATTGTTCAAATAACTGTGCATTCACAGGTCTACAGGGTTTTCTCTCTATCCGAGAGAAGGAACATTCAACGGTAGCCGGACCCACATATTGGACGAGATCCCTATCACAAACGATTTAGAGTCTGATTGAGACTTTATACCGGGGATATCCCCTACTGTTGGCCGGATATTTTTTCCCGTCAACAAATTTGGCGAGGGCCTGAATGGCAAGCTCCCGTCACACAAGTAACATCCCCTTGCAAACCCCGCAAGGGGAGACCATGTACGAAAATACGGGTCCTCCAACCCTCGACAATTCCCTGGAGGATGAACTCCCGTATTATGAAGTTACCTCTGACCAGATCAGGGCCTTGCGCCCGATTTCCCGTGATCTTATCAGAGGCTTACAAAATGTCCCGGCCACAGGCTGCCTGGCCAACCCTCGAACTCCTACAGCTAATAAAACTTTCCACAAAGCCCTAGTCAATTATATACCTCAGCTGATAGGCCTCATGATCGAATATTATTCCAATGCAGTTGAGCGCAATTCTATAGAGCCCCCCGATAGTCCCTGAGGGAATGAAGCGGTCGGCCCAGAAATTACCGAAACCCAACCTAATGTTGGTTTGCAGCTTGACCAACCTTTAGATGATAACACTCAGGTAAATAACCCCCTTGGAGGAGGATGATCTGAAATGTGAGAACTTTTTATTTCTAATACAGAGATGGACTGTAGGGGAATTTACATGATATGTCACCTTTAAAGAAAGGATGAGATCCTGAAGCTTTCTGGCCCTTAACAGACTCTGCCTAAATAAATAATAGAAGTAATCACTAATGATCTAATAATGAAACTACTTGTTTGCTGGTGCAAGGTATCCATTATCCATAAACTTATGTGTGCAAACGGTTTAATGTGTTTTCCAATTGGAACAAAATTCTTTTGGTGAATTTATGAGTCTTTTGTGTATAGGAGGCTTATTTCATTTTACTTTTTAACATCTTTAACTCTGATAAAACACAACAAATAAATCACAGAATATAACACAGCATATGATAAGGTAGTTCACCCCTCCTGAGCTACATCTGTCGGGTCCAAAGCCCCCAAATGGGCATGTCCTTGCTCTTATTATGCTCAAATTTGTTAATACAGTGATCAGAAAGCCTAAACAAGCAAAAAAAGTTGTGAAAATGAGTTCATAGCATAGAAAACAGTAAATATAGGCTTTTTTTTCACCTCCAAAGGTTAACCATAGCCCAATACAACTCCAACACTCCCTAGGCCCTGATGGCTCTCCAAGCTTCTCTGCTGAAAAGTACCTGAAGATGATCTATGTTGCCTCTGCAACCTGCACCATTGGCTCTGGAATGCTCAAATTACCCAAAGTAGACTATTGGTTCACCTCAAATGGTCAACCATAGCTCAGCACAGCATCAACCCCAAAATGGCTAGTGGCTCAAAAAGCTTCTCTGAAGCTAAATAGGCTGAAGATCAGCTCCAATGGCTCTTAAACCTATCTCAATGGCTTCAAAATGCTGAGAAGACCCAAAATAAAAAAACAAATCACTCAGAAAGGATCTCCGTAGCGAAAGTTATGTCCAATTGAAGTTTTGCCTAGTTTGCCCTAGAAAAACTCCACCAAATTTGGTGGAACTACCAGTTAGCTCCACTAATTAAGGATTGGCACTAAATTTGGGCAGTCCACCAAAATTCCCACCTTCTAAACCGCGCGGTCAGGTAAGCAATAAATGTCATTGTTGTATGTGGCCACATGGGAAGTTATGCCAACGGTGGAGTTAACGGTTATGGTAACCGTGACATAAAAAATCTCTGCAATCCCCGCCAGTTTGTATGTGAACGCCCATCTCATCGAGTTTATTAACTGTTTAATTCCGCGCAGGTTTGGTGACATCGCCCAAGGTTCTATGCACTGATCGTATGGTGAGGGGGCTGGCCCCCTTTGACTCTCCGCCCATACATAAATTAAAATTCAAATATGACTTTAGTCCTTTATATATCAAGAACTAATGTCATGGCCCAATGGTAAGTCATGGGCGTGTTGATCCGCAGGTCGTAGGTTCGATTCCAAAATAGCCACAAAAATTTAACATAACTTAGATTCTTAGGGCCATGTGGTCGCCTCTAGGCTGGCCACGTGGCGCCCGCTCATTAAACCACCCAGAATATTCTGTGGAATATTCTCGAAATATTTTGTGGAATATTCCCTTTTTTAAATATTTTTTTTTTTTAATCCAAAGTCAAACTAAGTCAAATTGGGCTTTTTGCCTGAAATTGAGAAACTTCAAAGTTGAATATCTTCCTCATACAGTGTCGGATTTGAGTGCCGTTTGTGGCGTTGGGATCATATCACCGAGGCCTATCCGGTCACTCAGGTTCCAACCAATTTTGAGTAATTCCAATTTTGAGCATTTTTACAACTTAGAACATGATCACCTGATCACACCTCCCAAATGGGAAGCTTTTGGACCCACAAAAGCTCTCTGATTACAGAAAATGAAGATGAGGAGATTGATTCTCCACTCTTCCAACTTTGAACCACTGAAATCTTCCTGACTTCATCAAATTGAGCTTTTCATAAAATGATAAATTTTCCCTTGAATTCACTAATCGACCATTGCTAAAATTGACTGAGTCATGATGCAAATTCTTGAAATTTGCAAAACAACAACTATATTTTGTAGAAAACAATTTTTTTCTACAATGATAAAACTTCAAAGAAGAATGAAAACAAGGTTCACCTTGCCAACTGTTCACATGGCGAATTTTTGCTGAATGAGCCATGCACTTGTGCCGAATCTCGACCAAGTTTTCTCGCCATAAAAATATGCCATTATGAAACCAACATTGACCCATGCTGAACTGTGTGCCCTCTTTTCTTGCATGCCTTTCCATCTCATGGGCTCTTGCACTTCTTTGCACCGACACTTCGTCTTCTGCACCGATCGACACCAAAAGTACCTTGTGCAACATAATGTCATCTTCTTTAAAAGAGGAACTACTATCAAACTGAGACATATCATTAGAAATTTCATGAAAAGGTAAATGTACAAAATCTTGTCATTTCAACATCAACAAAGTCAGATTTTGACTTGCATTAACTAGCCTTTTCAATTGACCTGCATGGACTAAAGAAGATTCTAGCTTCTTCTTATGTGCTCTCACAATATACTCTTTTCCATCCTTAAACAAGTGATACTTATTCTCATGGCGATAGAAGATTGCCTTTCTATCATATAAATATGGACTACCCAACACAACACCTGTTATGTCAAGCGGTACTACATCCAGTTCAACCCAATCAACATACTGAGCTGTTATGGTGAAACCAAGATGCACTTTCTTGAGACTTGTAAGTTTTCATCCTTGCATATCCACCCAAGTGGATAAGGCTTTGGATGTGGAATTGTCTCAAGTTTCAGCTGTTTGACCAAGTCTTCTGAGATTATATTAGCTTGAGACCCACTATAAAAAAGTGTGTCTATCTTTGTGTGGTTTGAGATTATCCTCACATGAAATAGTTCTATCCTCCTCTTTTCATCTCGAGTTTCTTTGTGACAGTTTAATGAGCTAGAACTCGGATTTGTGTCTTGTACAACCTCTTTCTCTTTGATGTTCTTTAATACCATAGTGATACTTTTTGTCTCATCACCTGATTCTTTTAGTCTATTTATATTTATATTTTTGTTCACATGCAATTCAAACATTCAAATTGTAGAGTCACAACACTCTTTTGTAGTGAAAGTTGTATAATTATGTCATGTATCAAATTGAATTTCCCTCCTATGTTGACCATATTTGTTGCAAATTAATCTCCTAGTTTCACAATTTAATTTCGCATTGAAGTCAATAATATTTCCTTCTATAACAGATCATATTCAATATCTAACAAAATGTTTGGTTTACAAAGTAATGCAATACATCCTGGGAGAGGCAACTAGACAAAAAATCATGTAGCTATAGTGTATCATTTAGGTAGAACTGTTAGAAAACCGGGATGACTGTCAATATCTAAGTTGGTTAACCGTTAAATTTGATATGCCATTCAATTTGTCTCTTAAATGTTTTGCTAGAGTATGTAACTCTTACTTGTCATTTGAGTGATCTTATTTGGGTTGTTATGATTATTGGTCATGATTACATATAATGGTTTCTTGAAATGATTTTGTTCCTATTATTTAAGAGTTGGTTAGATCTATTTGGTTTGAGAGATATTCTCCAACTAGGTAGCTTCCTACATTGGTGTGTAGTTGAGATATTTTCTCAACTAGTTGATTGTGTGATCAATGTAGTTTCTCTATCTTGAGAAATCATTCGTGTATTTATGTGTAACATTATTTGATTAATTAATAGAGAGAGTGCTTATTGAATTTATAATTTGATGCCAGAGCAAGTATGGTCCTGACTCTCTCATAGGAGGGCCCAACATCATAGGAGAGTAGAGAGTAGTGTGCTTGTGAGTGTTTTGATTTTCCATCAAAATGTGGAATTTTCTATAGTTTAGGAAGTGAGAATTTGATGTTTCTTGGAGATTTTGTAGTAGTGTTAGAGTATCGTGGATTTTCTAGACAATATAAATTACCTTTGCAAATTAGAAGAGAAATCCATTGTAGGGAATTTATATGGCTATATTATAAGCCATCGTGGAATGGTGTGCTATGTGGAGAAGTAAATGGATTGTTGACTTGTTGACCTGACGAATGCTTATTATGGCCTGCGAGCCAATATCACCCTTCGTTGAACTACCAAATTTTTTTTCGACAATCTGTAATATTTATGCTATTGGCTTCAACATAAAATGTCTAATAGGATCTTCAAGAAAATCTCATTTGATCACCATGATATATTTCAAGTTGTTGGAAAATTATTTTATTTCTACCATTTACATTATGGGGATCAGGATGGTGGTATGTGATTTGCAAGATTAGTCCAAGGGTGATTGAACTTGAAACTTGTTGTGAGGTGTACCATCCATACTTATGTTTTAAATATGTATATATTTTTAAAAAATGGTCAGTGTTGGATTGATAAGGTGAAAGGTAAATATCTTGACATTTTCATGTATGGGGGAAAATTTGTTTTCATTTTGGGTAATTCATGAATTATGTGTCACTATTGCATGCATATGGGCCAGTTTGGAAAAAATTGTTGCAAGAAGAGCCTAAGTACATTTTTTGAATGAAGGAAAATGAGTTTCAAAGTAAAGATGAAAATTGAGTTTGTAAAGGATTCTGAATGCATGTTGTACATGTATAATTGAAATCACGTGTCATAGGGGGTGCATGATTGGTTATACTTGACACCCTAGAAGTTTTGGTCCAGGTTGTAAAAGTTTCAATTTCCCCAGGTGTCTTGTAAGCCCTCTTGAGTCAACCCTACATAGATTAATGGGGTAACACATGTAATCATGTGGCATTATCCTTCTTATAGGGAGGATGTGACATTACGTTATAGAATCAACCACTCAAAATATACGAGTGTGGCAAGTGGACTTGTATCGAGGTTTGACGTGGCATCAGAGAATTGTATCTTTGATTAAGAGGGGGGAATGTGAGATGGAGTAATATTAGAATGTAGTAAAGGCTGGACAAAGTTAGGGAGAGTTTAATATGTTGATAAACCATGTAGGTGAAAAGGATTCCTAGAGAATTGGTGGGTAAACTGGATGGTACCCATGCATATTAGTAGATGTTTTTTTTTTTTTTTAATATGTACACCAATGATCATTTTTTTGTGGGAAGAAGAAGAAATTCAATATGTGTTGGTACCAAAGGAAGAAGAAGAAATCTAGTGAAGAAAGTGCAAGTGAAGATGTGATCCTTAATGAAGTAGAAGAGAACAACTCATGATATTATTGTGAAGATGACAAAAGTGGACATCAAATGATGATGGAAAATTAAAGGTACAAATTTGAAAGTATTTTGGAATGGACTAATGACTATATTGTAATGTGATTTAGTCATTGTGTTTGTAAGCAATTTCATGCTCTCATGTTTGAGTTGATGTATTGGTTCTAGAGAATGTTTGAGCATTATGTACCTTGTATCTCCATGAATGGAGCATGTAATTGTATGTACCTCAATCAATAATGATGTAATGAGGCACGTATACCCCTAGAATTTACCATTTTGAAAATTTTGTGGTAATCTAAAACCAATTTTTAGTGCAGGTTTGTGGTAAGCCAAAAACTGCATGATAGAGAAAATTTGTGGTTAGTAAGAAACCACTTGGTGTGATGGTTTGTGGTCATCCAAAGCCACTTGATGTATTGTTTGTGGTAATCATAAACCACATGAGGATGTAGGGTCATTCACAAAATATCGATTGTGGAAAAAGTCGTCAATTGAGGCAATCCATACCTGACAAGACTTGGGTAGTTAAGAAGATTGCAAGTCATGAAAAAGGGGCTTGTTTAGGAGTAGAGTAACCATTAAAGATGTGATGAAGAAACATAAGTTTGCGAGAAAAAGGGAACACATGCATAGAGATTCCTATAGATTTTTTGTTCCTTGGAAGTTTAATGTAGGTGCATTGGGAGCATGGTTGAGGGTAAGCTGAGAGGACTCAAAGCATGGTTGCAAGTAAGCTCATAAAACCTAGAGCATGGTTATGGGTAAGATTATAAAACCTAGGAAGATGATGATGGTGATGCAAGGGAAGTTAAAAGTCCAAATATGGGTATGGTGATATGTGATTTAAGGATGGTTGAATTATCCATGTACATGAAGGGTCATCCTAGTAGATTAGTGGCTGCAATGACTGGTTACCCATGCAGTCCGATGGATGGTTGTTCCTTTATATGGGCATTAACATTCTAATAATGTTTGTAAATGCCAAGTTGAACCATAGATAGACTTTGCTAATCAAAAGGTGCTTCAATTCATAATGGATCATGTGTTGAAGAAGAGAATATATTGACGATGAAGATTAAAAGAAGCAGTCGAAAAGTGGGAATTTAGAGTATGTAACTTTTACTTGCCATGCGTGTGAATGTTATGATTATTGCTCACGATTAGAAATGATTTTTTGAAATAATTATGTTCCTATAATAATAAATAGATTAAGAGATATTTTGGAAATAAAACCTAATTTATGTGTTTCAAATATTTGTTCCAAAGAAGTATGAAATTAATTTGTTTATATTGAAATATATTTCTATATCAATAACATTATTTGATTAATTAATAAAAAGAATAATTATATATTTCCCATATATAAAGGGGAAGTGGAAAACTCAGTTTTGTTTTGATGGGGTCAAATAATATTGTAAATTATATAATAATTTTGTTTAGCCTCGGAAAATGCCTATTTCCACACCATTACGTAATAGACCATATTATATGGTCATGCCTTTTCCAAAATCTCCAAGGATCTAACGATTCCAATCTTGTCGGATTTTGGCTCCACGTTCGTAAGGTCAATGACTGAAAAATTGCCAAGAAACTCATCAAAAGACGAAATTG
Source organism: Pinus albicaulis (assembly GCA_034641835.2). Classification (NCBI taxonomy): domain Eukaryota; kingdom Viridiplantae; phylum Streptophyta; class Pinopsida; order Pinales; family Pinaceae; genus Pinus; species Pinus albicaulis. The sequence continues at coordinate 20,411,257 of CM076582.1, read as the reverse complement.
TAATGTAGCATCTTTGAAATGTTGTTTTTCAATGATAACGTGGAAACATTTATAGGCTCTGTCCAGTGAACTTCTCGGAAGAAATGCTATCTTATCTTAAAAGTTATAATTAATAATAACATTCCACAATTTTTTTTATAATTAATAGCATTCCACTTTCAAAAATTATTGGAGAAAAATTAATAAATATATTTTAAAATAAATTAAATAGAAGAATGAATTAATATGATTATATTTATTTTTTACATTATAAATAAAATAATATATTAATTATTTTATTCAACTTGTTATTCTTTTTTAATATTCTTAGTATATTTTTATTAAACAAAATATAATATAAACTTATTTATTAATTTATTATTTAAATAATTAAATTAATAATAGATGTGTAATTTGTTTAAATAATTAAATTAATATAATCATAAATTAAATGGTTGGTAAATGTTGATAAACATCAATCCATAAGAAACATCAAAACACTTATTTCATGTTATGTTTCACATTATTGTTATTATTATTATTATATCAAAAAAATAGGTGACATTAGGAAGTGAACAACTTCAAAGAACATTTTCAGCATTGTGTTAAGCACCATAATTGTTTAGGGGTTTTTCTTTTTTCCCCTTTCTCCCAAGTACATTAACCCAGCCTATCATTTTTTCCCCTTTCTCCTAAGTACATTAACTCAACCTACAGAGTTATCAATTACAACTGAGGATATGGTTGTATCCTCATTTTTTTTGAGAAAGCTCCATCACTATCAGCTTAATAGAGCATAGAATTTATTTATCACTATTTGAATGGACCGACTCGTGGGAAAGATTATGCCCACTGATTGCCGACACGATTATAGCTGATACTCTTTCATTCTCCTTTACCAAAAGATTCTCCTCTATTGAGGGATGAGGTGGACCGACATGGATCTACACTGGACTTTGAGAAACCGATGTGTTAAGAGTTGTCTTATGTTGCTGAAAACAATCCTTCTTATGTGATGCAAGCTACAACTGTGTGCAAATTATAATCCATAAATTCAAAAACCTACTCAACAATTACACTCAAAACTCATATATATTTCATTAAAGATCAAAATATTTACAATTTAGTATTGGTTCGGCTATCATTGGTCATTTACTCATACTCCAACCCTCACACACTCAAACACATTATGATTATACATTTCATGACAAATATATACAAATATTACATTCAATGAACCTCATGGATCCAGATTCACTAATTTAGGATCTACTGGACTTATATAAATGAAAAATCCACAAAGCTAGATTTTTATGACACCTTCCATATTTCCAAAACTAATCCTATCCTAACTACCACAATTTTCTAGAGTTTTACATAATTAAGAAATCCTAGAGATTTTTCCAGCTTTTATAAGTTCTAGATTTTTTTGCAGGACTTTCAGAATTTTTCTTTTTGAAGATACCCCTAGATTCTCCTGCACCATTATGTCTTGCCAAATTCTTGACACTTGTTGCTTCCTTCTAATCTCACCATCTGCGATTGGGTTTTCTTTGCTCCTGGGAGCCAAACAACCCATTTGAGGCAGGGCATGCATTTTGAAGATGCCCGAGATATTGAAAAATTCTATACGTGAATGCAGTGTTTTCATAATCTAAAGGTTGAAGATATTCCTTACCATCCCCTTTTGGAATAATCATATATGGTAATCCTTCACTTAAATCTAGCTCGACACATATGCAGATGAATGAGATGAAATCATTAGCCAATCTTTCACTATCTATTTTGATGAAGTGGCTGATTACGTTTCCAATAGCTTTGAGGAAGTCTAGTCGAAACTAATGGAGGGGTAAGTTTGAGAGCCTTACCCATACCAGAGTAGCAAAAGACTTCATGGAAAGGGGTTGATTTCTAGAAACCATGGCTGGATCGAAAGACCTGCATGACCCCAGAACTAGTGCCCCTCGTTGAAAACCCTTTGTTGTTCTTCAAGATCCTTGAAGACAACCAAAAAATATCCTTTTGAACAAAACATCATATCTAAATTCTAGGTCCAATTCTGATGAACCCAAGCCCAAAGGTCATTAGCCGAGGGCCAGAACCCATTGAGCCAACAAATAACTGCACATCATTCATTATCCATTCTCTTAATCTTAGTAAAAAAACTCATTCAAATGAAGCATTGAGGTATTATTGAATGCTCCATCACAAACGTTGGCCCTGCAATAACCTTAGGGGTTGGAAGCAGGTGTTTAGCTTAAGGGCATGTTTGAACGACAAGGGTTTTGATGTCAAAGAAGACCCACCTCCTCTGGCACCACCAATCAGGCCTATAGTGAGGGAAATGGAGGCATCCTTCTTGATGCCATAATCTCAGAGTTCATTAGTCGAATTTAACAACCTCCTCTCGAAAAGGAGGCTTGTTAGCCTGCAGGGATACCTGTCAATTTATGAATATATTCTACGAGCATTGAAACAACATCCCCTTCACTAACCAAGACACATAGGGTCTTTCCAGATAAAGTATTAACAATAATTGGGAATGTTTGGATGACAAAATTCCCAACACCAAACTTTGACAGGATGGATTCATGATCCAAAGAGATTCAAAACAGACCTAGGAACACAATCTAGTTGGGAATTTATGTCAAACAATTCACAAGCAAACCCACTCCACTCGTGAAGAGCTCATACAGACCTTTCGACAAACAATTTGCAAGGACACTTCCCACATACGTGTTCATTGCTTCCCCCCCCCTCCCCCCCCCCCAAATGCTTTGCATACACTAATGCCATAATACAAAAGGGGACACTTATAATTGTTTAGTGGACACTTTCTACTAAGCAACAATCACTATGGGATGTTTTCGGCACACATACTGCTCCAAACCCAACATTCCAATGGGAATTCCTTGGCGCACATAGTGCTGAGACGACCACAAGACCAAGGATCTAGGAAAGATTAGAGTTCGAACAGAAATGGAAGATAAAGGTCAAAGCCATAGCTTGACCATGAAACTGCTTGAAAGTTTGCAGCAGAAGGGAATTCAAACCTCAACCAACTAAGATAAGCATCTGTCACCATGAGGGGAAACATGTTTGTCTTTCCAAATATATGAATAAACACAAAACCCTAGCCTCCCTTGTAGTCTTCATGGCTTCAATAAGAAGTGTATATTTTTTATACTCATTAATAAAATTTAAAAAACCATAAAAATTAGCTAAATTATAACTTTATTATTATTATTATTAATAAAAATAATAATATACAAGTTAAACATATATGCATTTTAAAAAACATGGAGCAAAATTCATAACGGTGAATATTTACCCTATTTTACCATGAAGATTTATCCTCACTAAATACTCTTTGTTTCAATAGCATGGGCTAGTACAATTTTTGTTACAATATCATGGCTTATTGATATGACATGCCCAAAAAAACCACAACTTACTTCATATGCCATTTTTTTTTAATTTTAATCAATTTTATTAAAAGGGAAAAGTGCATTAGGGAAACTCATTTGACGATTATGAAGTATTGTGTAAACTTTGAGATTCAAAGATGAAATGCAAGTGGGTAAATGAACAAAAAGAAAAGGAAAAAAGAGTATACTGACTTTGAAATTAAATCATAATATTTAATTTATTTTATGAACGAATATTTTAAAATACTTCATAAAAGTTAAATCCCTACTATTAATTTAATAATTATTGATAATTAAATTAAAATTTTAAAATTTGTACTTCAAAATAAACAAATTTATTGAACTTATTATTATATTATCAAAATTAAAAATAAAATTAATGTAAAATTATTAGAGCACAAATACGGATCTAGCTAAAGAATAATTGCACAAACTTGCCAGAGTTAGAAAAGAAAAAATGGAATTGAGAGTGAATTTGATTCATAAATATTAGTTTGAGAATTAATACATGAAGCGACTAAGTTAAGCTTAGTTCTACATGCAATAACTATGGATAATTAAAGCCAATTGAAGCTAAGTGGCTTTATGTTCTGTTAATGTGCACATGCACCACATGCAAGCAATAGAGTTAACTAACTAAATACAAGTGCGCACCACATGTAACCACTCGAGTTAACTAGCTAAAGACAAGTAAACATCGCATCCAATAACTAGAGTTGAACTAAAGCCAATTAAGACTAACTATATGCATGTACACCAACACCCCCCCTTAAGCATAACTTAGGTGAATGTAATGCAAAATGAATGAGTCTCGATAACATGGCCATTTTATGTACCCATATACAATGCATGAAAAGAGGAAAGAGGGAAAACCCAGTGGGAAGAAAATCCCCTGTCAAAATATAATGCAAAAAGTAGAGAAAAGACAATTGTGAGGTAGTTGTGTCTTTCACCCTGAGACGATCCCGCAAAAATCGAAACTTTTGCTCAGCGAAAGTCTTGGTTAAGATATCAACAGTCTTCTCGGAACTTGGACAATAATGAAGATTGATGATCCCATCATGGATCTAGAGGAATAAGCTTCATTTTTGGAAGTAGAGTTATCAATTCCCATGTTTGGATCAAGGACTGAATTTCCTTATACATGGTTGCATGCCAATATGTATTCCCTGCAACTTTGTCATGAATTTGATGATAATATTCATGTACCCTATATGCATGCATGGGAATGGTTTTCTCTAGGGATGCATGCATGTGCATGTGTGGCTTTAGAGATTCCTTTGTGGATGCATACATGGTGTTATAAATGTCTCCTTAGATGCATGCATGGCATGCATGGCTCTGCGTCTGAGAGTGCATGTGGGGCATACCTTGTCATATCTACGTCATCAACATCATCAATAGTAGAGGAATCAAAGTCCTCTTCTATGTTCCTGAAAGTAGTCTCTTCATCACTAGCAAAGGAAGATATTTCCTCATGTGCGATGTCTTCGTTATTAGACAAGATAGAACTCTCATCTGCAATAGGTTTATTAACAATAGAAGAAGCAAAGTCTTCTTGTTCAACATTGTCTTGAGAATATTTCTCCACATTATTGGAGTCTTCACCACTTTCATGACTGTTATAATAACTCGATCTCTTTGCCTCCAAATGGTGTTCTTCTAGATAATTTTCATCACCATATAATCATTTCAATGTAGTCGAGATTTCATGTGGTGATTCAATATTTCTGATCTCATAAAGAATATCACGAGACATAGATAGACACAATCTTCCATAAGGCATGTGAGTTCTGTTAAGCCAATCTGATTTCTCATCCTCTGACATAGGTATTGTTTCGATTCCCATGATTATTTGGTACAAACCTTTCCTCCTAATATGAAGAAAAATCATTGGCTTCCATTCTTATTAATCGTATGGAGTCACAATAGTGGAATTTGGGAATTCCATTCCTTCACTTTGTCGTTGTAGCAACAATTGCGACAATTCTCCAATATTTTGATCTACAAATCAAATATTCGAACAATTTCCAATTATTTGCTCTTCAAACTTGCAAAATATTGTTCATGCACCTTCTACAAACCCTTGTAGCTCTGATACCATGTAAAATTATTAGAGCACAAATACAGATATACTTGAAGAATAATTGCACAAACTTGCCAGAATTGAAAAGGAAAAATTAGAGTTGAGAATGAATTTGATTCATAAATATTAGTTTGAGAATCAATACATAAAGCAACTAAGTTAAGCTTAGTTCTACATGCAATAAATATGGATAGTTAAAGCTAATTGAAGCTAAGTGTGCTTTATGTTCTGTTAATGTGCACATGCACCACATGCAAGAACTAGAGTTAACTAACTAAAGTCAAATGCACACCACATGTAATCACTCGAGTTAACTAGCTAAAGACAAGTGCACATTGCATGCAATAACTAGATTTGAATTAAAGCTAATTAAGGCTAACTATGTGCATGTACACCCTAAATATGAGCGATGCCCCTCGAATCCTCAATATGTAACAACGTAACACTGACATTCTTCTGGTAACACCATGAGGTAACAGTGCAACGGGCAAAATATTGAAAACAAATCCGCAAGGTAACAACGTAACAACATTCACCGACATTATTCTGGTAACAGTGTGAGGTAAAAATGTAACAACGTAACAACGTAACAAGTAACAGTGTAACAACGTTAGAGCCTGACGTCCCAGGTAACAACGCGAGTCAACAACGCGAGGTAAGGTACAGTTTTCTATGCAGTTTGAATGCCCTTTTGTGGAAGGAAGTGTCTTCTGTGCAATGTTGGGGTACATGTGTGAGTGACTATGTGACTCAAATCTTTTGAAGCGCAGGCCATGCCACAGGAAAATTCCGAATTCTCTCAATAGAACTGAGATCAGTCCAGAAGTGACTCTGACCCTTACGAAGGTAGCACCGAGGGTAGTCTTTTCATGCGAAAATTTTGACGAGAATTGTGGCAGATTCACTTTGAGATTTTTTGCTTTTTTTGGTTGAAATCCCAGAATGGAAAACCAATCAATAGTCAATGTTAAAAATGGCAAGGAAATCTCAGATTTTGTGGAAACAAATCATTTGGGCCAAGTCAAAATTGCTTCTACTGACAAAACAAGAAAGTATATTTAGGTAAATTTTTAAAGCGCAGACTTGCCCGCTTTAAATGGGAACAAAGAAGAATAAAACAGATGAAAAAGAAGAGCAACCAAAATAAAGAAGGGTCAATCATTTGCAATCCCACAACTACACCTCTTACTTGGTCATTAGATCTCTATGTCGAAGAAATGATGAAAGCTAGGGAGAGGTTGGAAATTTTAGAAGCCAATGAATAAGAAAGAGACCGCAAACTTTCAAAGATCACACTTGCAAATCAATGTTTAATTTAATGTAATAGAATTTTGAAAGAGCAGGTAACAATGTTACAAGATGTTGTAGAGGTAGGAAAACAAGAATGGGAAAACATGAAGGTAGCATGGAAAAGCAGGAATGACGCAATGGAAGCAAGAAAAAATGTGATAATCTCTAAAACAAATCAGGTACATACATAAATGGGTCAGCAAATAGTCCTTTCCGAAAAGAAGGTAGAAGAGAACAAGAAGATATACATTCCAAAAGAAATCAAAACTAGGGTTGAGGACACTAATGATCACAGGATAGAGGAAAAATAAGATGTAAGTTCTCGTAGAGCACAGGAAAGAGAACATAAAGAAATTAAAGAGAGAAACAAACTGTATTATCAGGGGAATAAAATCCTATGGAAAGAATGAAAGCGCTTTCAATTTGACAAGGGACTTTTTGAGAGATAAATTGCAGTGGAGAGGGAAAATTTGTCAAGCAAGGAGGGTGGGAAAGATATGTGAGGAAATACCTCGACCTATAAAATTCATTATCGCAAGTGTGCAAGAGAAACATCATCTCTTAAGAAAAAATAAACTCTTGAAAGGCTCACACTTCTTTCTAGATGAAGATTTAACTAGCAAGAAACAAGAAGAGAGAAGAGAAGAAGTGGAGAAAGTTAGAGCAACAAGAAACAAAGGGAAAAGAGCATGCTTGTACAATGGTAAAGTGGTTATTTTAGTGTTTGGGCCTCATGGAAAAACAGGGCAACAAGATGACAATGAAGAAAAAACAGGTAATTCTATAATAGGGAGGAAAACAACAGGATCAACATGGATGAAAAGGGATGAAGACTCAAATTCGAGTCTTGCGTGCCAAACCGCGTAACAACCAAATCCTACCAAGGTCTACCTAAGTTTAGTTTTTTGGAACTGTAGAGGTTACCCTTGGAGGAGGGGACCTGAGATAGGGCCTATTGTAGAAGGTAGAGACATTATTTGTCTCACAGAAACTCATGAACATGATGGTTGCAAAACTCCTATGTTTGACGATTATTTGGAGTTAGCAGTTTGGAATGAGGCAACAAAAAATGGAAAAGGGTACAGAGAAATGCTAGGTTTAGTGAAATAAAAAGAAGGTCGTCACATTTAGTTAGTGAATGGAGATACAAATAAGCAATATTTATGGTTCAAAATAACAGAGAATGAGAACAGAATAATAATTACAACATGTTATTTTGCACCTCAAGTATAATAAACTAACAAAAATAAGGGATTGGGTAGCAAAGATCCATTTGCAGCTTTAAAGCAAGATATTTCCGCATATTCTCAACAGGGAGAAGTTATTTTAGTGGGAGATTTCAATGCAAGAACAAAAAATCAACAAGCTAGTATTCTTTGTTGCAAAGAGGATCACAATCCTATCTGGCTTATTGAAGAGGAGAATTCTCGATGGGTGAGATGTTCAGAAGATGAAAAAGTTAGTAATCATTTTGGAGAGGAGTTGCTTACGTTGTGTGGTGCTTTCAACTTAATTATCTGCAATGGTCTAGATAGATGGAAAAAGTCTGGGAACTTCACTTGCAACACATACAATAGGGCAAGTGTCGTTGACTATGTTATTGGTTCACAAAGCCTAATAGAAATAATAGATGAAGTTAATATTGGAGAGCATATTTTGGACTTAAGATTAGATCATAACCCAAGTTATATAAAGTTATCCTGGTTAGAAGAAAGACATAATAGGAGGAAAACACAATGTTCTCAAAAATTGGCATCAAGGGGAAAAATTCTTCTAACACAAGAAAATTGCACTATCTTCAAAACAATGTTGAGGAGATCAATTCATAAGGAGAAAATTGGTCCCCAAAGCCTCAACAACCATGAGTTAACAAATATAATCCAGGGTGCACTTAAGAAGTGCAAAAGAGCAAAAAATAGGAAATCAGAATCAAATTTTTTTCCTGTGAATGTGTGGTTCGATGAGGAATACAAAATGGCAAGGAGAACCTTGAAAAAGGAAGGACAGGGGAAGATGAATGTAAAGTTATATAAGCAGATTTTAAAAAATAAAAAATATGAGTTCATGCAAACAAGGCGGGAAGAGCTGATATATCTAGGCAAGAATAACCAAAAAAAAAATTGGCAAGAAATTTAACCAAGGAAGAAGAAATTTGAAAATAATATTACAGCCAATTAGTGGTTTGACTATGCAAGGCAGCTCTATGAAAAATGATTAGAGGTTGAGCCTCCTCCCAGGATCAACACATCTACAAAGCTTTTCACAATACATGTGGTGGAGGCAGGAATTTAAAATATGAAAACCGGGAAGGCAAAGGACTTGGTTGAACTTCATGCAGAATATCTAAAGTGGGGAATGAAAATTTTTGCACCTCGCATCATGGAAATATTCAACAACGTCATTCAACAAGGATTCCCAAGGGATTGAGCAACTAGTTTAGTAATTCCCCTTTTTAAAATTGGAGACATAATTAATCCTTCGAATAATAGAACCATTATGATCAATCTTTTGTTTGCAAATCTTTTCAGTGGCATGGTAGAAAATAGAATTAGTAAGTGGGCGGAAGTAAAAGAAAAGAGGGCAAAAGGGCAAGTAGGTTTTAGGCTGAAGCATTCTACAGTAAATCATGGTATCACACTGAGACACATTATTGAAAAGGTTTGGAGGAGAAAAGAAGAAGTATTTTGCTGCTTTGTTGACTTCAAAAAGGCATTCTACGCGATCCCTGGAGATATGCTGTGGTGTGGAATGGAAGAGCTTGAAATTCCTTTACAATATAGAGCTGTTGTCCATAGGCTTTATGAAGAGGTGAATGTCAAAATTAGAACTTCAATAGGCATTTCATAAAGTTTTAGAAGTGACATGGAGTCAAGCAAGGTTGCCCTTTATCCCCTACCCTTTTTGGTTTATATATTGATAAATTGGAAGAGTGGCTATATTTGCAAGGCGGGGATGGTGTTCAATTGGGGGAGTTTGTGATAAATCTTCTTCTATATGCCGATGATCTTGTGCTGGTTGCTAAAACGTCCCATGGATTGCAGATGCACCTATATGCTCTTGAGCGTTTTTGTAAAGCGGTGGGGATGCAAGTCAATACTAGTAAGACCAAAATAATAATTTTCTCTAATAAAAGGAAGCAAAGCGAGCATACATTCTTCTTTGAAGGCAACATTCTTGAAGAAGTAAATGAATACAAGTACCTTGGGATCGATTTCAACAACAAGCTTAATTGGGAGGATTGCGGAAAGAAAAGAATTTTAGGAGGGTGGAAAGCATTATATGCACTTCAAAATAGATGTTGAAAGGCAGAGTTATGGGATTGGAACACGATAAAAGTACTTTTTGGACTCCTAATTTGTCCAGTGATATTATATGGGTGTGAATTGTGGGCTAGAAGCATCCCTGTTTCAAAATGGAAACAAATTGAAAAAATTCAAAAATGCTTGATCATGAGCAAGTTCAAAATAAAAAGTTCGGTTCCCTATGAGATAATGTTGTTGTGAAACAAGGGCAGCTCCCATCGAAGCAATTGCCATGGTGCGTCTTATAAGGTATCTAAAAAGAATTGAGAAAATGGGAGGAGGTAGATAGCTAAAAGTTATCTTCAATGAAGGTATGAGTGAAAGAAAGAAATCATGGATGAGACAAAAAAACAAATGGATGCAAAAATGAAATATTTACTTGAATGCATGTCCCACAAATAGCAAGGAGTTAAAGAATTTTGTGCTGGAGAAGTTCCGTAAGGGTATATGGGGAAAAGAGTTGAGTAGAAAGATGAAGTATTATGTTCAGGAATTCAACCCCACTTGTGATCTCCAACAAAAAGAATACATTAGAGCTAGCATTCCATGGAGAACAAAGGTTCTTATTGCTCAATTAAGAATTAACTCACATCAACTTCGGTGTGAAACGAGATGGTGGAAGAGACCTAAAGAAGCTTGGGAAGAAATGGTATGTACTTTTTGCACTTCTGGGGCAGTGGAATCAGAAAAACATTTCATTTTGGAATGTGATGCTTTCAGAGACTTCATAGACAGTTACTGCAGTATGTTAGCATCAATTCCGTGGCATTGTCTTTTCAATGATGAGACTCTTAAAAGGCTGGGTCAGCTCATCATCAATTTGAGTAAGAAAAAATTGAGTTACAAAAGACAAAAAACAAAAAACAAAGAAATTGGTGGTCCCATAAACTATTTTTAGTCTAATAGACCTTAAACAAACTCACTCACTCACTCACTCACTCACTCAAAAAACAAAGAAATTGGTGGTCCCATAAACTATTTTTAGTCTACTCCTTGCCTCCCTCCATCCTCCCTCCGTCCCTCCCTCCAGATTTTATATTTCTATAAAATAGCAATAGTAATAAAATTTATTTTGTGCTAATTTCAAAGTTATCTCGATTGCACTCACTCACAATTAACAACTTATATTATACCACTTCTGGATTTTATGTTTCTATAAAATAGTAATAAAATTTATTGTAATATTTTTGTGCTAATTTCAAAGTTATCTCGATTGCAACTTGCAATTGCATTTAATCCGCTAAATAAAGTCATGGAATCTTATAGTTTTGATTCATCCCAGAACGTCCCGAAATACGTATTTTATTGTCTGGTTCTATGTCTGTCAAAATCAGAATACAGAAAAAAAATGGATACAGAAAACTAGTTTGTATATTACTTGTTTGTTAGATATTGGCCTCTCATCTTTGCAAACTTGACTTAAACGAGACCAAATTTCATACGGCTTTTCAGATTTCTATGCAATGTTGTTTCAGAAATTTTCTTAAAAAATATTTTATATGTATATAAAGTGATCATTACTTTTGGAATTATGGTATATAATGAAAATTAAGAAAATGAATTAATGATTTTTATTTATACACAAAATAAATAAGAAAATATAAAAAAAATATAATTATATATATGGTTGAATTAATATATAATTACTATATAATTAATATATGATTAATTGTTTTATGCAAATGGGGATTAGTAAAATTTATGTATATATTTGTGGTGATAATAAGAAAGTTGCCAAGGAAAATATAACAATTGAAACAAAAGGAAAGTGGGAAAACCATATGAAAAAGACCACTCCCATTAAACTTCAAAATAAAATGCTCAAAAAGAAATAGACATGTAACGCAATTGTGTCTTTCATCCCAATACAGTTTTGCAAATGATGAAACTTTTACTTAGTGAAAGTCTTAATGAAGATGTTGATAATTTGTTTAGAAGTAGGATAATATTCTAAATTGGAGACTCCATCATGTTATTAGGGGAACTTTGAGGTGTAAAATGGATGTCTTAAGAAAAATTAAAAAATAATAGTAAAAATAATAAAATAAGAGAAGAATTATTAAAAGAAAAGAAATAAAACTTCTTTTAATAGTATTTTTGAGTTATATCTTTGTAAGTTTCCTAATTTCAATATTGGGCATTCATTTAATGCGAAATTAGATTTAACATCCAACAAGTACCCAACATGCATAATTTTGAGTAGACCCTCACCATAAAAAAATGAAAATGCATGAAAACATGTGTTTCTTTGGAGAAAAATGTTTTTCTTGTATTTTCAAAATTTCTCAATGTGAATCTACTTAAAAGCATGTGAGGTGGGTACTCGTTGGGTATGAAATCTAATTCTACATTCAAGGAGTGCCCACACTTGAGTAAACTTATAAGGACATGTTGTAGCGGCTACAACACCCTCCAAATTTCGGTCCCATTTTAAATTTTTCGGAGTCCCTGGTCTCTCGGTAAAGAGACATCTTTTTATGCATCTATCTCAGTCTCATCTGGGTGTTGTAATCCCTTAAGCATCCTGTTTGTCACCAAGTCGCAAAGTATCTGAAGCCAAGACTTATGCAAATTATGCGACCCCACGACCCAGCGACCCCTAGGTCGCTAAGTCGCTAGGTCACATGATTGGTTTAAAATTCAAGAATAGAAACCTATCGACCCAGCGACCCCAGGTCGCGAAGTCGCTAGGTCGTAGGTTGGTTTACAATTTAAGAATAGCGACCAAGTGACCCAGTGACCCCAAGTCGCGAGTCGCTAGGTCACATGGTTGCACATCTTCTGACTGGAAGCCATCCGCGACTTCACGACCCTCATTAATTGACCACACGTGCGACCCTTTTATAAATAAGAAGGTCACATAGGTCACATTCGTCTTACGCGGCGGAGCAAGTAATGCCTTTGACAAGCCTGCTAGAGCGCGTTTTTTTCCAGGTAAGTTGCCTAATCCTCCTGTTGTTTCCTTTTGAGTTTATTGTTGCCTCCCTCACCCTTAACCATTTCATTTTTAGCCTCCATGACTAGCTTCATTTAAACTTCCAAAGAACTCTATGTAGGGTCTGCACCTCCTCATGGTTTCTATTCCTCCGCCTTTCCCTTTAAAGCTTCCATCACCCAAGTCTGTCTCAAGCTCCTATCCTAGCCCTCCTGGGGAAGACCTCAAGACCCAGATTTGTCCTTTGCCCTAGATGAATGGCTTGTTTTGCCTCTTTTTCTCCCCAAAAACTTTAATCGCCGAGAAACCCCTCAAAAATCCCTAGTGCAACCCCGCGACTTCGCGACCTTGCGACTTGGTCGCTGAGTTGCAAAGTTGCGAAGTCACCCATACCCAATCAGCAGACACCCTCACAACCTAGTGACTCAGAGACCTCGCGACCTAGTCGCTAAGTCGCACTTCGCTTAGGCGTGACTCTATTGCAACCTTGCAACCTTTCGACCTAGTCGCAAGTCGCCAGGTCGCATAGCCATTGTTCCTCGAAAGTTCATGACAATGAGACTTAGCGACCCAACGACCTGGTTGCAAGGTCGCCAAGTCGCATTGTCGCTGTCCCTAGAAAGTTCACACCACTGCGACTTAGCTACCCAGCGACCTAGTTGTAAGGTCGCCAAGTCGCAAGACTAGCCTTTTCTCAAAAGATAGTTGTAAGGGATTGCAGCGACCTAACCTTAGGAGCTATTGGGAAGTGTTACTAGTCTTAACATATTTATTATCATGTCATCTGCCTTATCGTGGGATTGTTTTATGAATATGCCAGGAAACATCGAAGCCGAGCTCTAGTGCGTGTCTATCTCATCGGCCTTAGGTGATATGGGGCCCTCGGAAGTATGGAAAAGAAACAAGAGTCTAGAGGTGGAAGTATCGGCAGAAGGCACGCCCCCTACCCCACCTCCTATTTATGGAGACATTGCCTGTGTATTTGGGAAAGGGGATAAGATGAGTTGGTATCAAGTTTATCAAGAGTTCACCAAACCTGAGTTCCCAAAAGATCTACCAGATCGGCATGTATACATCTTGGTCAAGAGGTCTAAACTCCACTATGTAGGTGCTCATCTGCCCATATTTCTGTATGCAGAGATTGTGGAATGGATCCTCTAGAAAGTGGACTCCAAGATGTGGGCCAACTTGAGAGGACAAGATGCAGAAGTGTAGTATGCACTCCCCACCCGAGAACAGACTTTCAATGCTGACTGGGCAGCCACTCATGCAGTTCTCATAATAGAGACTCTGAAAGGATGGTGGGAGGACCCAAAAAAGTTCAAGTTCAAGAAATATCAGGAATATAAGACATAAGGCCTAAGGAGAGTCTACAGACTTATGGAAGCGATGATGTGTAGAATGTATGGCCGCCCATATGCCACTATGTTCAATGGTACCTGGATTCCCCTCATGTATGCCGTCTCTAAATATGTTACTCGCTTCAACTGGGACAACCTGATAGTAGTAGCTCTTAGGTCAAATATATTGTCAGCATAAGAATCGGATGAAGGAGATGCATCTGAGTTTTATATGGCTTCTTATCTTTTGGATGCGGTATGCACAAGGTTCAATTTTGACGGATGGGCACACAATTGGAATGCGGAATGTGGTGGCCCGATCCATAAAGAATTAAAATTGCTCTGGGCTTCGAAATACAAAACAGACATACAGGTAATCTCACACAACTTCATCCTCGCGCTTTACCGAAAGCTGTTTGAAAAAGATGCCCCATGCATGTCTAGGTGGGCCATGGAGACGATAACACAAGTAGCCAGTTCCTTTCCTGTCCTAGATAGTACTTTCATTAGGGTTTTTGGGTCACTCAAGGCACCCCACGCGCTGCCTCGATTTGTCACTAACAAACTACTCCTGCAAGAAGTTTGTAACCAGATGATGGGCAGTTTTTCTAGGGTTCTCACCAAAGGCAAGAAGAAACCTTGGCCTAATCTCCCGCTGACCATCAGTGCCTACTCAGTCAGAGATTTCAAGGAATTAGAAGCAGAGGCTGAGGAAACCAATGGTTTTCATCTTCCTCCCGTATCACATAGATCATATGATCCCCAAAGGATTGTCCTGGCACACTGTAAAAAGGGCCAAATTCAAGTGGAGTTACCAGCACACGAAATCCCCTGTTGAAGACCGAATCAGAAACTGGTACAACAAGGATAGGAAAGAAACTCCAAAAGAACCAATGGATCAAGGTGACCATGATCATCAGATAGGAAGGGGAAAGGGTGACACACTATTAGGAGCCTCATCCTCCAAGGCCAAGAAACCAAGGATTGACACAAGCAGAAAAATATCTAAACAACAATAGGAGAAAAGAGAAACAGAGGCTAGGGCACAACAAGAAGCTGAGAAGAAAGAAAAGGAAGAGGAATGCAAGAGAACCCAAGATGCCCTAGCTCAACAAAAATAAGCTGAGAAGAAATAAAAGGAACAAAAAAGGTTAGAAGAAGAAGCTGAGAAGAAAGAAAAAGAAGAGGAGGAATGAAGGAGGAAGGAAGAAGAAAACCATAAGAAAAAAGTGGAAGAAGAAAAAAAGGTTGTTGAGTGGAAATTAAAGGAGGAATAGTATAAAGAAGGGGCTGAAGAAGGACAGAAAGATAACCAGGAATCACAGGAAGATTCTTCTAAAGAGGCAAGAGGAAGTAAGACACCGCTTGCAGAGACAGGGAGTCAGGTAGGGTTACCACACATTGATATGTCGTAGACAACCCCTATGTCAAGTGTTCGACCTTCCCTCTCAGAACTTGGCACTGTAGAAGAACAAGAAGACGAAGTCTTGGATCTGACAAGGCTAACTTATGACCAGTTCACACACAAGATTAGGCAAGAGAGGAAAAAATGTCTAGCTCGAAACCCTGCCGCACCTCTCGCAGTCACAATAGAGAAAGACATAGTTTTGGATACTAGAACCAATCTAATTATGATTGCATTGGAGGGTACAAACTTTGCAGCATCCACTAAAGAAAATGTCAGTAGAATGAGCTGAGAGATCCTCTTATTGAAAAACAGGCTACAAGTTTCTGAACAAAAGGCAGCTCGGGCGGAGCAGGATACAAGAAGGCTAGAGGAAGAAATCTAGAGGATACACTCCACAATTTCCCAAGCTAGCGAATTTTCACTCACCATCCAAGGGGAGTTAGCCATGCTGGAGGCCACCATGAAACAAGTATACGAGGAGATGTTCACGATAAAAAAAAAAGTCGCCCCGTTGTTAAAGGCACAAACGAAAACTAAAAGGAGGACTACACAGTTGAAAGAAGCCTCCACTGCTTTGGATAATATGCTAGAATGGTCCATCATATACCCACAGGCTCCTAACACCCTGCCTAAGAAAGACTGGGTTAGCACTCAAAATGATAAGGTACAGATACAAAAAAAGATACAGTCTAAAGATAAACTAATCAGAGATATAGAGAAATTAATGTCCGCTTATGAACACTTGATTAGCAGAATTGATTCAATGGCCGAAGTTCACCGCATTCCTACTCTGGGTACCTTGGACATGGAGAAAACAAGAGAAGGGGTTGCTCAAGACATTCAAGCATTCCTGCAACCCATGAAGCAAGCAGATACCTCCCGAGATATTACAACCTCGCAGGAGAATCTCTTTCAATTCATCATCACTCCGGTATAGATCTACACCAAGTTGGCTTCTCTCTCTAATCAGATCGCAGTGAAAAGATGCACCTTGGTCCTAGATGCTCTCGAGTGTTTCCATAGGTTGAAAGAAGATACTCCCCAAGTTACTCTGATTTCTACAGATTATCAAGCATGGCACAAGTACGTCAAAGAGCAGCAACACGTAGATGTGCCTAACCTAGAAATCTCACAATTGCTGCCTTGAACAAGGAAAAGGCACAAGTCACAGGTCGTATAAAGCAGGATGATTTGACCATGAGGAACAGTTTCTTCGGTGGTTCTGTTATCACAAAATTTGACCTTGATAGGCTGTTGATCAAGTAGGCTCTGAGTAACTATTTCAAACTAGAATTTTTGTTGAGGCTTAGCCTCCTCAACCCGAGAGGGCTCCCTCACTAGGTTTATGATTTTGAAATAAGGATTAGATGGCTAAAACTAGGAATAAATTGGATAAAAATGTATAACTGGTTGAATTAATGATCAACAAAAATCTATTGGGCTATGGAGTCAAGGTATGTTTCCACAAAACATCAAAATTAGCTTAGGATGGAATTTAGGGCATTTCAGAGTTTTTAGATGTATCAACAAAAAAGTAACGGAGTGAATAAAACATAGTTTACAAACATATGCAGGAAGTTAGAGCATTTTCCAATTAATTCTAAGTAACACATGTTCATACCACTGCAAATAGGTAGATAAGGAAAGCCATAGGAATATCAAACATCAAAAACTCTTTCTGAACCCTGAGTAGTAAACCAATATCTGTATTAAGATAAAAACACACAATCTGCTATAGTGACATAGTTTGCTTGTTAATGAAAATTTCCAACCTTTAGAAATTCGACCTCATGTCTCTTATAGAGTCATCATTACAATCTTGGATTCCCTTATCCATCTTGAGAGGAATTCGAATTCATGTATTTGACACCTATTCTAACCATAAAACAAGCTTATTAATTACAAAATGACAGCTTGACTATCTTTGAAGAGTCCTAATTAAAATAGGACTAAAACTCCTAAATATACTTATAACAACCTTATCTAGTCTTAAATTCATCCTTTGCCACTTGCAACCCCATGAATTCGAATTTTGATGTTGACCATTCACTTAAAGTCACCCTGTTGCTGATGATAAAACTGCTCTAGAAATTAGGGAACATGTTTTCCTGTTTTTAGGCTTAGGATCCTTTTGGTTTCTTGAGATGTTCTGACCACTTATAACTGATTAATTCGAGGCTAATTTATGTTAGGAACATGATTGAAATATTTCCCAAGCTATCCCTTCATTCCATCTGTGCAAGATCTACTTTGAACTTCTCAAAACAGTGAAAACAGATCTGCGCTACGAAAGTAGCACAGTTTCATAGCGCTTTTCGTAGCGCAGTGTTTTGACTCTTTTCTTCAACATATTTCAGTATTTTTCTTTCATGATATCCTTTATATTTACTTGAAACACTCCCACAAGAAGTTTCAAAACCAAAATCACAAAGATTCCTTCAAAAGTTGTTATGAAAAATGATGAAAACACTGCTTCAGCAAATTATTCCTGTTTCTTCCCTGAAAATTTGGTCTTGGGATAGAGCCTTTATCTTCTCGTCCATGATGTATTTTGAGAAAATGAAGGAGGTTTTTTTATTCCATGCTGTCTAGAATAAAAAATTCTCTTGGTTTTTTGAAATACTTCTCCTACTGTCCAGAAACTATCCTTGAAAAACATGTGTAAAACAAGAAAACTCTGTTTTCTGAAAATAGGGCTTCAAAGAAAGAATTAGATCTCCCACTTCATAATGAATTTTAATACAATGAGAGAGGTTTTTGTATTTATGGATTTTAGAAAGCAAAACCTCTTTCATTTTCCAAAACTTCGCTTTCAGTTTCCTGGAAACCTCTTTTGAAATTTACTACTAAAGCCATAAAATCAAATTTTTCTCTTCATGGTGAAAGGTTGCTTCAGCAGTTTCGTAGCACGCTACGAAACTGCTGTGCAGGATCATTTGTTGAAAAATTCTGCAAAATTTGTACCTTGGAGATGTTAACACCTCATAACAACTGATATTTAAAAAAAAATGTAGTAACATGTCTTCTCTAGCTCATCATTAAGCCCTTGCATCTTTTTGAACATTATGATCATGGATAGATCATTTTAATATGTGTCATGTCCACCAATCATTTCCATAAAACCTTTAATTCTTCCAATGACAGCTAAAAATCCATGTCTTTGACCTTCATGATCTCTCTAACCTTGTTGTAAAACCTGCTGATCATGACTTAACTGTCCTAAAAACCAGGGAAAATATTTCCTGCCTTTTAGTCTTTATCTTCCATGCTTATCTTCGAACAGCTTGGCTAGCAATGATGATTGTTTCATATAGGTGACATGTGCTAAAATTCTAATTAAACTTAAATCTTCCACCTATACAAAAATAAAACTTTGAAAAAGTGTAAAAGGAAATGAGATATGACCACGCTACAAAAATAGTGTTTTTGTAGCGTAGATTTTGTATCACTGTAAATCATTCCTTTTAACCCTTCTTTCTTGTGATTTGAAACCTGAATCTTCACTTGTGATCCTTATCTTACAATCAACAACACCAAGACTTCAAAACTAGTAGTGTTTACCTCTTGTTTATGACAAAATTGATTTAGGATTTGTCATTTACTACTTTGTTTTACCACCCTGTTTCATTTTTGCTGTAGCTTCTCTTCAGATTTGGTTAATTGGATTTCAAGGTCTTCAATTTATCTTTTTAGCTTCCTGTTACTAGCCCTCAACTGAATATTCATCATTCTCACAAATGTAGCTTTTTTACCCTTGAATTTCTATGACAAATCAACCTCGCTTGAAAGTAGTAATCAGCCTCGCTTGATACATGAGAGAAGCTTTGGTTTCAGTTTACCATGAGCTTACCATTCGAAAGGGCATGCATGAAATGTTTTTTTTTTTTTTTTGCATGAGACAATAAAACCAAGAACCAACCCTTTTCAAATTTGAAAATTACAAACATGAATGACCTCCAACGAATGTAATGATGATTTGAAATGGTTGCATGTATGAGAAATGACTCCTAGCTGACACCTAATGATGAGGAATTAACGGAACTTGAGTGATTTGATGACTTGACATGACTTTCTACGAATCCCCGATTTCGTAGCGCACCTAATGCAATTTCTGGGTTTTGTGCCATGAAAAGAGCAGTGTTTTCGTAGCGCAAAACAAGTTTTTTACACTGTCTGCGCTATGAAAACGTGGTTTCGTGGCTAATTCAAAAAAAAAAATCAAAAAGTTTTAAAACAGGACTTTCTAAATAGGATATGAGATACTCAAGGCATGAAATAAGGTTGTTAAACTTTATTTGACAATGAAAATGAGACTCTAACCCTATCACTTAACCCTTTAAGCATGAAATGACCTACAACCTATTTAAGACCATGACTAGATATAAGGCAAACTTTCCAAAGCTTAGAAAAAAAAAATTATGGTGATAAGAGTGGCTCCACTTGGGATAGTGTGCCCCTGTGGTATACTAAGAACCGGTAGCTCCATTACTACTATCCAACCTTTAAAATAAAACTCTGAAATTCTGCCCAATCTACTTCGAACTTTTATAGCCGCTTCACCTCAGGCTCAAGTTTGATGGTCTCTGCAAGAAGCACTCAAACTGTACCTATTAAAAAAAAATGCTCAGTAAACCTTGAGCTTATTTGCACACTCCTACCTACCCTATCAACTACAAACTTCATTCAGCTCAATCAATATGAAATTTCCAATGCAACCAGTCATTTGTTTTATCTGATATTTGAGTTTTTTGACTACATTGGAACTTAAAGCAACTATGATATTGTGATGACCACTGCCACTGAAATTGTAATTGATCTTCATAGTAAAAATAAAATTGAAACACTGGAGAGTAAAACTCTTCCATGTATTTAGCTATAGGATCCCAGAAAACATAATCAGCTTGATGATCCTCATAACATCGTGTAACTTCTAACAACTGATTTTCAGCCACACAAAATTTATTTGATAAGCTATCCAGCTGCCTTTCCGAATGATTCCCATAGACAATGTAGTTTTTCTCATTATTATGATCATTCTTTGAAGTAGGCTGCTGCAAAGTATGACATAAATAATAAACCTTTTTCTCTACCTGACGGTTATAAAAACTGTCTTCCAATATTTCTCCTTGGTATTTGCAATGATTTTCATACTCTTTATGATCCAAAGGCTGGCAAGTTTGCTGCATCTTTACATCAATCTCGGAGGATGTAACATGGTTTTCATAAGTATACTCCTGTTGATTTCCATGATGCATTCTATGGGATGTTACCCTTTCTTCTAGGAGTTGAAATGTATTTTTATGAAGAGCCTCTAAAATTTCTTCATCCATAAATTCATCATCATCACAACAATCCTCCAAAAACTGAATAAAACTCTCAGAATTTTTACAACAATATTTGACCAGCAATAAGGAGGGATGAAACTCTTTATACATCTCATAGAATTCATCATGAAAATTAGCAAGAGAATATAATGAACCATTTGCTAAACCTTTATACCAAGACCATGCTTTTCCTTCTAGAGTGGTCATAAACAACTTCATAAGACAATCTTTAGGGAACTGAACCTTAAGACTACGTACATGCAGATGAAACATAACCAAATGAAGAGCAGCATTTTCTTTCTTTTCATCTCTGAATATTGGAAGATCATCTATCCATTCAACCTTTGGCATAGGATTTGGAAAACCACGGATGTGAGACTGATTCATAGGAGCATACCTGGTATTTATTCTTGCAATGGAACTCATCTTGCAACTTCATCTAGCTACTGATATTCAAGCAGTGGAGTCACCTTCCAATTTAATTATTTAATGTGTGGAGTCACCAAGGTATTTTTGCAGCCTCGAATAGCTTCTGAGCTCCTGCTACCTTCAAAAGTTCAGCTTATTGATTTCGGGAATGAGTAATCTTTTGACTCCCGATAGACGCACCAAAATGTTATCACAAAATCTGACCTTGATAGGCTGCTGGTCAAGTAGAATTTGAGTAACTATTTCAAAATAGACTTTTAGTTGAGGCTTAGCCTCCTCAACCTGAGAGGGCTCTCTCACTAGGTTATTATTCTAAATTAAGGATTAGATGGATAACTCTAGGAATAAATAGGATAAAAATGTATAACTGGTTGAATTACTGATCAACAAACATCTATTGGGATATGGAGTCAAGGTATGTTTCCACAAAACATCAAAATTAGCTTATCATGGAAGTCAGGGCATTTCAGAGTTTTTAGATTTATCAGCGAAACAATAACAGAGTGAATAAAACACAGTTTACAAACATATGCAGGAAGTTAGAGCATTTTCCAATGAATTCTAAGTAACACATGTTCATACCACTGCAAATAGGTAGATAAGGAAAGCCATAGGAATATCAAACATCAAAAACTCTTTCTGAATCCTGAGTAGTAAACCAATATCTATATTAAGATAAAAACACACAATCTACTATAGTGACATAGTTTGCTTGTTAATGAAAATTGCCAACATTTAGTAATTCGACCTCATGTCTCTTATAGATTCATCATTACAATCTTGGATTCCCTTATCCATCTTGAGAGGAATTCGAATTCCTATATTTGACACCTATTCTAACCATAAAACAGGCTTATTAATTACAAAATGACAGCTTGATTGTCTTTGAAGAGTCCTAATTCAAATAGGACTAAAACTCCTAAATATAATTATAACAACCTTATCTAGTCTTCAGTTCATCCTTTTCCACCTGCAACCCCATGAATTTGAATTTTGATGTTGACCATTCACTTAAAGTCACCCTGTTGCTGATGATAAAACTGCCCTAGAAGTTAGGGAACATGTTTCCCTGTTTTTAGGCTTAGGATCCTTTTAGTTTCTTGAGATGTTTTGACCACTTCTAACTGATGAATTCGAGGCTAATTGATTTTAGGAACATGATTTACATATGTGCCAAGTTATCCTTTCATGCCATCTGTGCAAAATCTACTTTGAACTTCTCAAAATAGTGAAAACAGATCTGCGCTACAAAAGTAGCACAGTTTCATAGCGCAGTGTTTTCACTCCTTTATTCAACATATTTCAATATTTTTCTTTAATGATAGCCTTTATATTTACTTGAAACACTCCCAAAAGAAGTTTCAAAACTAAACTCACAAATATTCCTTCAAAATTTGTTATGAAAAATGATGAAAAGACTGCTTCAACAAATTATTCCTGTTTCTTCCCTGGAAATTACGTCTTGGGACAGAGCCTTTATCTTCTCATCCGTGATGTATTTTGAGAAAATGAAGGATGTTTTTGTAGTCCATGTTGTCTAGAATAAATAATTCTCTTGGTTTTTTGAAATACTTCTCCTGCTATCCAGAAATTATCCTTGAAAAACATGTGTAAAACAGGAAAACTCCGTTTTTTGAAAATAGGGCTTCAAAGAAAGCCTTGTATCTCCCACTTCATAATGAATTTAAATAAACTGAGAGAGGATTTTTTAGTTAGGTATGTTAGGAATAAAAAAGTCTTACAGGTTTCAAAACTTCCTTTTCCATTGCCCGAAAACCTCTTTGAAATTTACTACTAAAGCCAGAAAACCGAAGTTGTCTCTTCATGTTGAAAGGCTACTTCAGCAGTTTCGTAGCGCGCTACGAAACTGCTGTGCAGGCTCATTTGTTGAAAATTTCTTCAAAATTCGTACCTTGTAGATGTTAACACCTCATAACAACTGATATTTTAAAAAAATATAGTAACATGTCTTCTCTAGCTCATCATTAAGCCCTTGCATCTTTTTGAACATTATGATCATGGATAGATCATTTTCATATGTGTCATGTCCACCAATCATTTGCATAAAAAATTTAATGTTTCCACTGACAGTTGCAAATCCATGTCTTCGACCTTCATGATGTCTCTAACCTTGTTGTAAAACCTGCTGATCATGACTTAACTATCCTAAAAACTAGGGAAAATATTTCCTGCCTTTTAGTCTTTATCCTCCATGCTTATTTTCGAACAGCTTGGCTAGCAATGATGATTGTTTCATATAGGTGACATGTGCTAACATTATAATTAAACTTCAATCTTCCACCTATACAAAAATAAAACTTTGAAAAAGTGTAAAAGGAAATGAGATATGTCTGTGCTACGAAAATAGTGTTTTTGTAGCGTAGATTTTGTATCACTGTAAATCATTCCTTTTAACCCTTCTTTCTTGTGATTTGAAACCTGAATCTTCACTCGTGATCCTTATCTTACCATCAACAACACCAAGACTTGAAAACCAACAGTATTTACCTCTTGTTTATGACAAAACTGATTTAGGATCTATCATTTACTGCTCTGTTTTACCACCCTATTTCATTTCTGCTGTAGCTTCTCTTCAAATTTGGTTAATTGGATTTCAAGGTCTTCAATTTATCTTTTTAGCTTCCTGTTAGTAGCCCTCAACTGAATATTCGTTATTCTCACAAATCTAGCTTTTTTACCCTTGAATTTATGTGACAAATCAGCCTCGCTTGATTTGCTGTTTATCAGCCTCGCTTGAAAGTAGTAATCAGCCTCACTTGATACATAAGAGAAGCTTTGGTTTCAGTTTACCATGAGCTTATCATTCGAAAGGGCATGCATGAATTTTTTTTTTTTTTACATGAGACAATAAAACCAAGAACCAGCCCTTTTCAAATTTGAAAATGACAAACATGAATGACCTCCAACGAATGTAATGATGATTTGAAATGGTTGCATGCATGAGAAATGACTCCTAGCTGACACCTAATGATGAGGAATTAACGGAATTTGAGTGATTTGATGACTTGACATGACTTTCTATGAATCCATGATTTCGTAGTGTGCCTAATGCAATTTATGGGTTTTGTGCTACGAAAAGAGCAACGTTTTCATAGCGCAAAATAGGTTTTTTACACTGTCTGTGCTATGAAAACGTGGTTTTGTGGCTAATTAAAAAATAAATTTCAAAAAGGTTTAAAACAAGACTTTCTAAATAGGATATGAGATACTCAAGGCATGAAATAAGGTTGTTAAACTTTATTTGACAATGAAAATGAGACTCTAACCCTATCACTAAACCCTTTAAGCATGAAATGACCTACAACCTATTTAAGACCATGACTAGAGATAAGCCAAACTTTCCAAAGTTTAGAATTCTTTTTTATGGTGATAATAGGTTCAAACAACTTTTAAAAAGCATGACCCTAATGATGTGCTGCTAACATTATTTCCTTTGGTTGCGTGCTTCAACTCGCTTTTGCTATTTGTAATGTGTTATGTTCAATAAGACTCATCAACCATTTGTTCTTATATTGTTCAAATAACTATGCATTGACAGGTCTACAGGTTTTTATCTCTGTCCGAGAGAAGGAACATTCAATGGTAGCCAGACCCACATACCGGACGGGATCCCTATCACAAACGGTTTAGAGTCTGATTGGGACTTTATACCAGGGAGATCCCCTACTGTTGGTCAGATATTTTTTCCCGTCAACAGATTTGGCTCTAGAAGGAGGGCCTAAATGGCAGGTTCCCAGCACACAAGTAACATCCCCTTGCAAACCCCGCAAGGGGAGACCATGTACATAAATACAGGTCTTTCGCCCCCTGAAAATTCCCTGGAGGATGAAATCCCATATTATGAAGTTACCTCTGACCAGCTCAGGGCCTTGCACCCGATTGCCCACGATCTTATCAGAGGGTTACAAAACGTCTTGGCCACAGGCTCCCTAGCCAACCCTCGAACTCCTGCAACTAGTCAAACTTGCCACGAAGCCCTAGTCAATTCTATACCTCAGTGGATAGGTCTCATGGTCTAATATTATTCCAATACAGTTGAGTGCAATTCTATAGAGATCCCCGACAGTCCCCAAGGGAATGAAGCAGTCGACCCATAAATTACCAAAACCCAACCTGATGCTGGTCTGCAGCCCGACCAACCTTTAGATGATAACACTCAGGTAAATAACCCCCTTGGAGGAGGAACCGGGAGAGGCCGAGGAAAATGGGGCCGTGGACAAGGCCGAAATACTGACCACCACCACCATTGAAACCCAAATAGGTTTCCATTCCTATATAACTGGAGAAATATTATGAATGTAGGAAACCTCAGAGGAAATCAAGACATGCACTCTCACCATGAGGGTGAAGCCTCCGGATTTGGCCTGGGAAGCGAATCCAAGAGTGAAACAGGGCACATCTACATACCGCGCCATTAGCAAGCCAAGCGGGTACAAATGCTTGCTTGGATGGCACAGTACCCCTTAGGCCTCCATGGTCCCCTTCACGACATGCCCCGACGTCCTGAGAAGCATCTCCCTAAGTTCAACCCTAAGAAGGGGATGTTGGCTGAAAATCACATAAGTAACTTCTACTTAGCCTTACAAATGATGAGAGTGCAATTTGATGACGTAGCATGATGGATCTTTCCCCATACTTTAGAAAATAAGGCGGCTACATGGTACCGTTCTCTCCCTGTGGCTTCCATTGCTTCCTGGGAGAAATTTCGTCGTACCTTCCTCCAAATTTTTTTAGAAGATAAGACTCCTTCTATGCTCCTTCTAGTGCTTAGTACTCTGAAATGCCAGAAGAAGGAGAAAGTTAAAGAATTAAATCAATGCTTCGCTACTATATTGAACAAATTCCCTCTGAACATGGCTTTGGATGATTCCATTACCATCAATTACTACACAATGGCGCTCCCTCGGGATATCCCTGTGTTCGTAAAATGCAAAGCCAGAGCTACCTTGGCAGCAAACTACACCACCGCCCTTACTATCGAAAAAGACATGTTGTATATAGGAGCCATTGATCATGATGGCTGAGATGATCTGAAACCAACCATGAAAAGGACTCAATCCTCAACTCATAAGTCTGGAGATAAAGACCAGGACCCCTTCAACTTTGAGAGTATCACTAAGTCTCTCAAGTTATTAAAAAATGAAGTCTCTGATCTAAAAAGGAAGAATAATGACTCCACCTTAGGTATAAAACGCAGAAACCTTTCTTTAGGAAAAATAACCCCACTATTCCCCGCCCTCCGTCAAACCCGAACACCGGCCTCAACTTTGAGGAGATCGGCAAGGATAATTTCTGCTCCTTTCATCAAGCCTCCCACTCAGAGAAAACTTTCCCTAAGAATTTTTCTCTAAGTGGGAGGCTTGATGAAAGGAGCAGAAATTATGCTTGCCGATCTCCTCAATGTTGAGGAGATCAACAAGGATAATTTCTGCTCCTTTCATCAAGCCTCCCACTTAGAGAAAACTTGCCCTCAGTGGATTAACAGCATGACTGCCGTGGTAAATTAACTTTTAGAAGATCAAACCATAGGGGATGTAGAAGAAGAATTAGTTTCAGACAAAGAGGAAGCCTCTCCCCCAGATGAGGATATTGGGTCCACTGTCCTCACCTTCGAGGTCGTCCGGGGAGGAATACTCCCTCCTATAATTGAAGTAAACTTGGCTGATGACTCGCAATCCAAGCCTCTTCGGAATTACAGTCTCAAGAACAATGGCTCGGTCCCCGAGAAATCCTTCAAAGAAAGGAGAAAAGCTTTCCTCAGGAAGATTTTTCCACCAAATAAAGAGAAACAAGCCACTACTTCCGAAAAATCTTGCCCAACTCCTACCTGAGCAAGCCCAAAAGCTATATCATCATTAGGTTCACCAAATGTTTCTGTTGACCCTGTCCCACACTTGGATTCTGGGTATAACATCATCGAAGACATGAAAAAAACAAGGGCAAACATTTCTCTCTATGAGCTCGCTCGGATAGCCAATCAGCATGATCTCATCCTCAAAGTGTTTGCCGATCTACCAGCATCCAAACTCATGAGCTCCATATCCGCCCAAGAAGCTGCAAGCCTTCAGTCGATCGTGAATGCTATCAATACAAATTCTTGAGGTACCACTCCCCCCTTTCTCCTATCTTTAGATATCTTCAACTTCAATGTTCAAAAATTCCTGGTCGACTCCGGTGCATCCACCAATGTTATGCCCTTGTCCGTGTGCAAGAAGATGAATATTTGTCCTGAAAAGACTGACACCTGAATTATTTAGCTTGATAGATCCCAAGTCCCCGCCATGGGTGAATTGAATAATGTTATCATCTGCCTCTCATCAGACTCCAGGGTACACCAATGTATCAACATAGTAGTTGTGGACATCTCTGAAGCCTATGGGTTGCTCTTAAGTCGGGACTGGTCTAGTAAGCTACAGGGGTACTTCACCACTGACTGGTCTCACCTGTCGCTCCCATACAAGGGTAGGAACAACCAGATCTGGGTTGAAAGAAAACCCTACATGAAACACACGGTAACTGACCTGGATGCAACTAAGGAACCGGCCAGTTTCATGCAAGAAGAACTCGGCATGTGTTTCTTAGAATCCATTTTTGGATGCTATCAAACCTCTCAATCTCTAGTCACCCAAGATGTCTAGTCAGAGCTTGCAATAACCATGGGTAGCCACTCTATCTCAATAGAAGAACTGCTGGAAGTTGCTACCCCGAGCATGCCTCGTACATGCTAAAACAGCTTGGCGACATCAGAAGATGAGGTTTGGACCTTGTACTATGACGGTTCCAAAACCCACGATGGAGCTGGTGCTAGATGTATTTTATTAGACCCTCAGAAGAACAAGTTCCTAATCTCTTGTCGGCTAGAGTTCCAGTGCACCAATAATATGACTGAGTATGAAGCGTTGATTCTCGAACTCAAGAAATCCATAGATCTCAAGGTTAGATATCTAAAAGTAATCAGAGACTCCAAAATTGTCACCCGACAGGTACGTAACACCATCCACTACTTATCTCCACATTTTAAAGGTTACCAGCAAGAGGTATGGTGTTTAATTTCTGTTTTTGACACTTTTGGTATTAAATTCGTCCTTAGAATGCACAATGTAGAAGCCGATACACTCGCCAATGCTGCTGCTAGGTTCATCCCACTAAGAGATGGTTTCTCTATTGAAATTATTTGCAGACCATATGTACCAAACAATGTAAGTAATATGCGCATTTTTAATGATGACCAACAGGTACTGGATTTCATGCTAAACGTGGACGTGCTCAAGGAAGCCATTATCAAGGAAGAATATCATGATCTCACTTTGCAGAAAGAATGAGAAGAGCATAAGGGGAATCCCATGCCCAAAGGAGTCGTATTGCTTACAAAGTTATTTATTTACAAAACCGATTCCAAGGGCCTCCAAACATGAAGGTGCAGAGCTCTACTTTAGCACACCAACAAATAAACCTCGGGACAGATAAAGAACCCAAATTCGTCAACCTCGGTAAGGAGTGCACTCCCCAATAGAGGCAATCCTTCACGGAATTATTTAATAAATACCGAGATGTGTTCACTTTGACATATGATGAGATGCGAACCTATGACACGTGAATCATCCAGCATGTGATACCCATGAAAGAAGGGGTGAAACCATTCTAGCAGAAACTCAGGAAGGTCCATCCTACTTTAGAACCGAGGATCCAAAAGGAGCTAAAGAAACTCTTGGACGCACATATAATATTCAAGGTCAGACACTAAACATGGGTCTCAAATTTGGTTCCAGTTTGTAAAAAATCTGGCGAAATTCATTTATGCGTAGATTTCCGAAATATGAACAGAGCATCAGATAAGGACAACTACCTGGTACACCCTATGGAACATATCCTTCAAGCAGTGGGTCAGAAATGTTCTCATTATTGGATAGTTTTTCGAGTTACAACCAAATACTAGTGGCTGAACCCGACTGACTGAAAACCACATTTAGAACTAAATGGGGGACATTCACATTTAGACGCATGCCCTTTAGCTTGATCAATTATGAGGAAAATTTCGAAAGAGAAATGGACATCACCTTTCGGGGCCTAGTGGGGCAGAGCATGGTGGTATACCTCGACGATGTCACCGTATTTTCCAAACGAAGGTAGAAACAATGATGAGCGGCCCATATCATTCATGAGTGATGGATTACAAGGTGCCGAGTTGAACTATCTAGATATTGACAAGAAAGCTTATGTAGTGTACAAGGTAGTCAAACATTTTAGGCCATATATGTTGAAGAACCACGTCACGGTGTTCGTACCTCACTCGATGGTTTGCTCACTGTTTGTGTAGCAAGACCTAGGCGAGAGGCGAGGTAACTGGGTGACGTGCCTTTAGGAGTATGACCTGGAATTAAATCCAGAACATACTGTCAAAGGCCAAGGACTATGTTGGATGGCCGCTGAAGCCACAGACTGGCAACGTAGTGAAGAGGAGTGTTGGTACCACGAAATCGACATGTAACAAGCCGATGGTACACTCTGACAAAATTCCTCCTCATGGTATGTTGATCTCCAGCAATACCTGAGCCGCGGTATCACAGGCCCCACTTTAACCTCCCAAAGAAAACATGCAATAAGATTGAAAGCTGTGTCCTATCAGCTAGTGCAGGGCTATGTCACACGGTTCAGGTTCGAATTCGAGTTCGGCAATGATTAAGTTCGATTCAAATTCGAAATTTTCATTGAGGTTCGCATGAGGTTCGACATTAAGTTCGACTATAATAATAATAATAATAATAAATGAACATCAATCAATTAAGTTATATGAATAGAAATGAGCGTGCATGAGTCACAAATCACAACCACTATTCACTTCACACTCTGGGAGGCGGGGACAAGCAGCGTCTAGAAATTGAATTCAGGAAATTACAGAGAATACAACACTGAGCGCAATAGAACGAGTACACTCAGGCTGAAGTTGGCTTGTGAAAATCTATTGACAACCATGGTAAATAAAGATAAACCAGTGGCCACTACGGGAAACTAATTGGCGGAAAGCAGAACAAGAGAAAACCATGTGCTTCCCATGGTTTTTCTCATAAACCTTAAAACAACTGACAAAAACTGCCCGAACTCTAACCTCAAACCCCTTTTTTTTTTTTTTTAAATTATAAAATTTGGCTTCAGGTTCGCCTTTAGGTTCGCCTTCAGGTTCGAATTTGTTCAAATTCGCTGAACCCTATGACATAGGTGCAGGGTAAATTGTTTCGTAAGCATCACAATGGAGTGTTTCTTGAGGCAAAGGGGGTTTTGAAGGAATTAAACGATGACCCAGCTGGTGGAAACTATGCAGGGGATACCACAACTTATAAAATTATGTGTGTTGGGTTTTATTGGCCCACTTTGTTCAAAGACAGATGTGCTTATGTTCGGAAATGCCCGCAATGTCAAAAATTCACCAGCAAGGTATCACATCCATTTGCCCCGCTGCAGTTCGTCACAGTGGAGGAGCCTTTCCAATAGTGGGGACTCGACGTGATCGGCGAGATTCTTCCCCACTCTTCGAAGCAGCACAAATACATCCTCACAGCCACGAACTAATTCACAAGGTGGGTTGAATCAATATCATTGCATCAAATCAATGATCAAGAGGTAATATCCTTCATCACCCAGGACATCATGACTAGGTTTGGCATTCCAACCTCCCTTGTTTTTGATAACGCAACTTATTTTTCGTCATTTAAATTATATGAATTTTCTTTAGAAAATGGTATAGTGATGAAACACTCCGCCAAATATTACCCCCAAGGGAATGGGCTAGCCGAGTCGACCAATAAGAACCTCATCTGTTTCATAAAAAAACCCTATTGTCCCAACAACTTAACTAGCATAACGCACTCCACAACCCTATGGGCCGACCGGGTCACACCCAAACCATCCTTGGAGACCTCCCCATTTTTCCTCGCATATGGCAAAGAAGCAATCCTTCCTCCCAACTTGTCTCTCCCAACCCTTCAATTATTAAAAGAAACTCATGGCACTCCTTGCCCTGCCTTACAATCCTGAATAGACACATTATTGAATATGGAGGAGGAAAGGCTAAAAGCCCGAGAAAAGTTTGTCGTTCACTAGAGCCGAATAAAGAGATGGTTCGAAAAGAAGTCCGTCGGAGACAGTTTTTGAGATAGGCGACCTTGTCCTCAAATGGGACAAAGCCCACGAAGATAAACAGAAACACTCCAAGTTCCAAGCCCTGTGGACAGGTCCTTTCCAAATCAAATAAAAGGTTAGCTCCCATACTTATAGGCTACAAATCCTTGAAGGGAGGATTGAGGTCCTACCAGTAAACGGGCACGACCTTAAACATTATTTTACCTGACAACCCTGAGAGGCCGTCACCCTACCCTGTACCATAGATTTGTGTTTTTTCTTTTCCTTTACTTTTATGTGTTTTTCAATAAATGGCTTGTTTGAGCAGGCTCTCATTAAGCCTCTTTGAGCTCCTCAAGATTAGGGGATGTATGGAGTAGTTACTCAATTGGTGTGCTATGCCAGAATCTCTGTTGGTGAAGGATCACCCTGAAAAGAAAAGTAACATGGGCCTGCCTGTGATAAGCACCCAGTGGGGAAAATGCAAATAAGTCCAAGAACCCAAGCGCAGCTAGCTCATCTAGTATGTTGGCTCAAAGGATTGCTGTATAAAAAAAGGGGGCCTTGATGAAATTGGTTGCCAAACGGAAAGGGGGCAAGGCCAACCTCAGGTGAAAAAATGGATATCCTTGAAAAACCAAAGGTATTTTTGTAGACCAGGAGTAACCTCTCTTGCAAGAAAAATAAGTCGGGATCCCTCATCCGTCCAGGCAATACTTGCCACCTTCAAATAAGTGCCTTGAGCACAGTCAAAATAAGTTCCTTGAGCACATATAAATTTTTAGGGTCCCGTGATTTGGTTGATTGGCAAGCCAAATGACAGTGTAACATCAAACCAGTCTTTGGAGCCCAAGGACCTAGCCTTCCTGGACTCAGAGAGGGCTCTCTCTAATTGTGTAAGGGATATATTTGTGTTTGCTTATTGTGTTCTTGATTTTGGGCTAGTTATGAAGTAGGTTTTTGGTTTTTATATTGTGAGGGATGAACTGATCAAAGACTAAGATAGGTAAAAAGATGTCAGATCAAGTGGGCTATGGGGTCGAAAAGGTCAAGAAAGCTGTCAGATGGTGATACAAGGTTGTTGGAGGGCCGATTTGATTCAAGGTAAAATGGATCTTTGGGTAAAATGGAGTGAGATGGACATTAAATTTGTGAAGAACAAAGGATTTCAAACATAAATAGTTTAATAGCTGACATAAACATGGTAGGGCTAACCATTAATAATGGGAAATGTAACTATAAACTGATCAATGCATAGAAATAAACATTCAAGCCATGCATAGAGATGTATGACTCTCTAACTTTAGGAAATGGCTATCACACTTTGGGGAAATAAATTTAAGACAAACAAACAACTCAAATCACTATGAAGGAACGCCTAAGCATAATATTTCAAACTATTGGGCACTTTGAAGCAAGATTGCATAGTTTTAGGCAAAGGGCAAGATCAGTACAAGACCTCTTTGGTTCAAAAAATGACAATCTAATCAATCAAAGAGAGGTTTCATAGGTGGAGCTATGACTATCCATGAGTAAGCAGCGCATACCATGAATCATACTTAGCATGCATAAAACCATAAATGAAACAAGCAAATAATATTCTTCAGTTATCAAAGAGAAATGAAGGATTCTTTGATATGATTAAGAAGGAAGAAAACATATAAGCTATAAAGAAATAGGAAATTTGAGGTGCCTCGAAGGGCATGTCTCAAATCTATTCTCTTCTGTCTTATAGCAAGCAAGAACATGGAATTATGAATGAAAACTAAGAAACAAAATAGAGAGAGTGACACTATGCCATTCTACCAAGTCATGGAATCGAACAACAGTCCTCTTTCATCATCCAAAAGAACTCAAGAAACTCTCCAAATACATGAGACAAGTGTTTCTTCCAAGATTGTATAGCCATATATTGCTTCTATTCATCAAGTTCAGCCTTGTTTACAATGAAAGCCTTTGGAATATATAGGCCAAAGTGAGGAAAACCTCCTAGTTCAACTAGCAATCTCATTGGCCTATCCAAAATATCTGATTTTGTCCTTGAGGCTTTGCAAAGCCCAAGGCACAAAATATCTAATAAAATATCTCAAAAATGCTAAAAAATGAAAATAAATTGACTTTTCCTAACCAACCATGCCCAAAAATAGCTAAACACACATAAAGAAAAGTCACTTTTGAAAAGTGAAATTTTCACAAAAATACTTAAGAAATACATCAGCAAAAAGTCCTCTGTATTGCAGACAGCCTTTGGATGCCTTCCTGATGTCGAAACTAGGCCCATGATAGCTCGTTGGAAAGCTCTAAATGTCTATTTTTTGAAAATTTTTATTTTTCTCCAAAACGAAAAATGGAAGTCCTCAAAAAATAGACATGTGTGAAAAAACCCGAAAAATAGACCTTGCTAATAAACGGGGCAGAGTGTGGAAAAAGTGAGTGTTTTCCACCATTTTGGGGGAGCACATCATCTTCAAATGATCTGAAAATCACTGAGTATATGAACCTGAAAATCTCTATTTGCCTTCTCCAACTTGTTTTCCAAGTGATCATTTACCCTCTAAAGCCATGCTTCTCGATTGTTCTCTATCTCTTGGGTGAACAATGTAGTGAAAGGGGTAGATTGGAGAAGGGCAGCTTCTTCTTCCTTTTTTTTCTCAAGGGCTCTTTTGAGACCCATGGTTCTTGGCCTCTTTCTCCTGGGCTGATATTCATCTTCGCTCTCATCGAACTCACCCATGAGTTCTTCTAATCTCACTTGTGCCTTGGAGGCCTCCTTTTTGTATTTGATGGCCCGTGTCTCATATACCGCCATATGGACACTCATCTGTTTGTTTTGAATTTGAAAAAAGTGATTGAAGTTTCTAGCCCTCTCTAGAATAGTCCTCAAAGCACCAATTTGGTTTTCTCTATTGATCAAGAGAGTTTCTAGGATTCGGGCTTCATTGTCACTATCATCACTTTGGATTTGAAATATGTCGAAGTCCCTCTCATTTTCATGGGTGCTTTCTTCTTTCTCCTTCCCCTTGCTTTGGGTGGCTCTTTTGGTCTTCCTCCTCTTGGGAAATTTGACAATGGGCTTCTTGGTCAATTTCCCCTTGCTTCGGAGGGCCCTAGTAACATTTGGAGTTACAGCTTTAGGCACCCTTTTCCTTGATGTACGGGGCTTGGCCACTTTTTGAGAAGAGAGCATGGCCCCTTGCCTAGGAGAGGCAGCTAGCACATGCTCTATTGGCTCTTTTCCCTTGTTACTTTCCTCATCATTCTTGCCACTATCTTGAGTTTCTTCATGGATGCCTTGACTGTCTTCTTTCATTTCTTTTTGAGGGCTGCCCTCCTCACTCTGTTGCACCTGTTCATCATGCTGCCCTTCTTCTTCATGAGGCTACCTTTCCTCACTGTGCTACACCTGTTCATAATGCTGCCCTTCCTTACCTTGCTAATGTTCATCATCATGTGGCTACCTTTCCTCACTGTGCTGCACCTGTTCATCATGCTGCCCTTCTTCTTCATGAGGCTGCCTTTCCTCACTGTGTTGCACCTGTTTATCATACTGCCCTTCCTTATGATGTTGCTCATCATTATTTTTCTCTTCATCATGCCCTTTTTCCCCTTGTTGCTCTGCCTCACTGTGCTCTTCTTCCCCTTGCTGCCATGTTTCATCATGATGCTACTTATCATCATCTTCCTCCTCTTGCTCATGCTCTTCCTCCTCATCATGCTCTTTTTCTTGTTCAATGGGAAATTTGAGCTTCTTGGGAATGGGCTTGCTTGAAGAAGGTGAAGGAGATGTATGAAATGAAGGGATAGTGGCGAAATCCAGATGTGTAATGAAAGTATCCCAAGAGATTTCTTTCTTCTCAAGCTGATGAAGAATGATAACCTTGATGAGGGAGTGATGGAAGAGGCAAGCTGTCTTCTGAGAAGGAGGTTTTTTTTGAACAATGGAGGCCATTTTCTCAATACTTCTATGGAGGAAGAAAGGGAGATTTAACAATTTGGCTCTTGTGAAATGCATGAGCAACTGGACATGGCAAGCATAGACTTGGGAGAATCTTCCCTCGCAAGTGAAGTATTTCATGATTATCTTCATGAGGGGGGCATAACTAGTCAACAGATATGAGAAGGGAAAAATGGATGGACATTGGTCTCTATGCTTAGGATTCAGAAAAGGTTTGTACTGTTCTGAGTCTAGGTGGCTTTGTTTAAACCACTTCTCTCTGACATAAGGGATTTTAGTGGCTTTGGAAATGGACCTAGGAGAGAACTTGAAATCCAAGCCTGCCAGTTGAAAGCGCTTCTCTTGAAATCTCAAAGCACAAAGATGTGTCAAAGGGGAATAGCTTTTCACCTCCTGCACCCTTTGACAAAAATCTAGACACCCAACCTCAAGAAAGTTAAACAAGACTGATGGATGAGCATTTACCTCTTCAGTGGAAACAGGCTCAAATCTCCTGTGAAGGCCACTTCTATTGTCCTGTCTAGGAGGCATTTTTGTTTTGAATGTTCTTTGCAAAAACAAGCTATCTCAAATGGCTTTTGGAATGGCTTCTCAAGCACACACCCTGTCCTCCTTGTCAGTCACTGTTTGACCAAGACAAGCTGCTTCAAATGTTTTGTGAAATAGTCCCCCAACACCAACTTTGTGCTCCTTATAAATCACTGTTTTGTCCTCTTTTATGCCAAACAACAAGTATTTGTCAAATAAAAAGCACACAGTCAATTTATTACTGTGTTTGGGCAAGGTATTGAAAAGAGGTATCTGTGTTTTCTTGTTACAACAAGGATCTCCTTGTGTTTAGAAAAAAACAAAATCACCCTTCCCCAAACAATGCTCTTTTGCTATTCACTGTTTCTTTACAAGGTAAGATAACAACCTTAGCTGATTTTGAAAAATCTTTCAACACACTTTGTTTTATGGAACAATGGAGGCTGTACTAGGCTTCTCTTTTCACTATGCAAAGAGGACACCTTTAAAGTGACAAAGCATTTAGATCATGATCAAGAACTTAAGAACCTTAAAGTGACAAATTTCAACCTTAAGAACCTGCCCATCCTGAACTTCACAAGTGCAGCAATAAAAATATTCTTGGTCCATATCAATAACTTGCAAGGCTGGTATTTAGAATGGGTAATTAATCTCTTTTATTTGAAACCCAATTTGAAACTCCAAGTGAAAAGCTCTTCTATAAATAGTCTCCAACATCAAGGCAAATGACTAACCTTGGATTTGCCAAAGTAATCTAGTCTTCAACTTTTACGAAGATATAGCAGGGGATGATGAGCTGAAGTTGAATTGTAAACATTGGAAAGTTGTCCCTTTGTTCCTCTGTGAAGGAGGTCTGTAAGAATAGTGAATTTCCATTCATTTCACCATTTTTGATAGCAGTCTTGTTTGAAATATCTGCCACATTGAAATAAATGCTCTTCATCCTCAAACAATGGTGAACCTTCTAGTTGTTTATGAAGGAGGCCTATGTTTGACAACTGCCTGGGCTCTTTTCAACCCTTGTTTTAACCAAATGAAGAATGTCCATGGACAAAATGTTAATGGTTCTCTTTGTATTTATTAGCAGAGGTCAGTTTAAAACCAAGATTGTTTTACTTCCTTGGCCATTTAGATGAGGTTGTCTTTAGTCAAAACTCCACCTTCGGATTCTTCTTTGAAGGAGACTCTTATAAACATAAGAACAAAGGTTTTTAGCACCATTGTATTGACCATCTTTTTTCTTAAACACCATTTGAAATCTGCTGATGTATCTTTTGCTCATCCTTTGGAAGGAAGATGACTCATCATTTCTGAAGTCATCTAAAAACACCTTAACTTTCTGCTTTCAAATGAGGTTATATCTCTGTTCCTGGCCCTCTGTTTGTTAAATGAAGGAGGCCTTTATAATAGGTGACCCAACCCTTTGCTCATGCTTGGAGGAGGTTTTACACAGTCACCCAACCCTCTTCTCATGCTTGGAGGAGGTTTATATAGTGATGCCCATCTCATTGTTTTCAAACAGTGCCATATTTCCTTTCACTGCCTTTTCATAGTTAAGCAAAATAAAGTGACAAATTGACAATATGTCGTGAGGGGCATTTCTCTGAGATACGTAATCATGTTGTTAAAATACCTTTATGCATATTTAGACATCAGAAGCAACCTTACTAGTATCGGCAGATTATTTCTTGTTATTCATAAGTCACTAACCTTTTGACTATGTTTGTAGGAGCTTATTGAAATAACTCTATGTCTAGTACTTGCATCTCATGCTCAAAACCACATGAGAAGAAGCTCTCTTCTCATGTTAAGTTTAATAATGTCTTCTGGAACATTGGTACACTTCTGCTCTTGAAAAAGACATTGAAACACTGTAAATCCACCTAATATCAGTTTGACCTATGGCATATGCACTGCTGAGACATCAAGGTTTGTTAGTGGCACGACCTAAGGGTGTAATCAAGCTTTATTTGCAGAATAGGGAGGTTATATATGACTGGTTGATATTAGACAAAGGTTCTTTTGGCTTTAGGATAGTTTGCCAAGGGAGGATCGCCTAAAGCGCCACTACCTAACTTATGGGAGACTTTTTGGATAGATTTGGAGTATTCTCTTTGGAGCTGATGGACAAGTTTGTATGACTGAGGCTAGATAGGGCTTGACAATTAGGTTTTATCTCATCATGGGTTGACTGAAAAGGTAGGAGGGAAAAATGTTTATTGGTGTTTTCTAGTTGAAAAATTTGACATATTGGAGATTAGATGCTAGAAAAATTGGCTTTAACAACTAATCATCATCAATAGGTGAAAAATACTGATGACTAACAGTGGCTCCATTTGGGGAGGGAAACTCCTTTTCAGGAGGTGTCCAGAATTTCAAATCTCGGTTCTTTGAAGACCATTGCCTTTATCCATTGGCGCAAATTTCTTTCTTCTTTGATGTTATTTCTGAAAATTGACAGCATGATTAGCATCAATGATATTTATACCTACCCCACTATATTTACTAACATTTTTTCTTCTTTTGGGTGCATTTGGACTAGCAACCCTTTGACATGATATTTTTGAAAAATGATACTATCTAATTCTACACTTATATCTGCCGGGAGTTCAGATTAAGCTGATGAAATCCTTCGTTTCTCTACCTATGCTAGATCGACTGTCAAGGTTAAGCTGTTTGACAAGATTTTATCCTCTAATCTAAAACAAGAAATTGAAAAATGAAAAAATCAAGATTAGACAGTCTCATTTGTCATGTACTTGTGGCATGAAAGACAAACTGCACACAAATATTATTTTTCATAAAATGAAATGTAGAAAAACAAGGCTAGGATACACAATTTGTTTTTCATCCCTGCTTTCCTCTTTGGTTCTGTTTTGAGCATGTGGAACCAGTATATTTTCCTAACCTACTCTCATTGATAAGTCAAGCTTACACAATGTTGACTATCTTTTCCTCTCACTAACTTATCAGCAAATAAATTTAAAACATGTTCAGTTATGATTAGGCTAGATAACTGAACAAGACATTTGAGCATTAGTAGTGGCATTTAGACTTGCGCGCTTTCAGAATGACTATTTTTTGGAACATGGGGTTTCCTTTCTATTTTTTGAACCGCCCTCTTTTTCTATTTTTCTATTGTTTTTGAATTTTTTGTTTTTGATTTATTTTTCAAACAATGGTATATACAATGATTTGAAAATGTTTTAACTCAGAAATCTTGAAAAAAGTGAAACTTAAGCATCCTATCTTCATAAGGATTTCCTACCACTCTTGGTCCACTCTGTTAACGCTCGAATCTACCTTAGGCTGAAATAAGGTAAAACTCAAGGCTACATCAAACCACGCTCAGCCTCGTAGCTAGCCCTATGAGGACAGGAGAGGGCTCTCTCCAGTCAATCTCGATAAAATGAGCAATAGGGTGCGAGATGACTCAAAATTTGGTACTGATTTTAGGCTAGTAAAGAGATAGGAAAGTTTGATTTTGATTTTTTGGGTTTTTGTTGAAAAAATGGGAAAAACAATTTTGGGTCCGGGGATAAGGCCAGATCTTTGCAGAATTCGAGTTGGGGCGAGGTAGGCAGTAGTCTTGATGCTTTTGATCAGGTGTATGGATAGATCAGAACGACAAGGAGCTGAATAGGGCAAGGGAGAACATGGATCCTCTCCAAACTGGCGAAAACATGTAAAACTAAACAAATTTAAAGGCAGAGCATTGGAAACAATGGATTCAACCTCATTTACTCATTCATTTAGTTTCAGAAGCATAAGAAGGGAATGGCATACATAAACATGAAATAACTTACAATAAAATGAGAGAAAACACCATCAAGAACTGAAAGCCACAAGAATCCCAACAGGTGCTGCAAAACCTCTGATCTTTTCTTAGCCAAAATATGAAAAATATGTACAATAGTGTGCCAAAGTTTTCCCAAGAGTCCAACCTCTCCAACCTCTGAAAATGATTGAGAAATTACATCATATAGACCATCCTAACCCCTTCCCACACCTCTAGGGGTCGAATTCCTCCTTCTAGGAGCAGTTTCAACTAATTCTAAACAAGGAGCTAGAATATAGGCATCCAAACAACTTGCCTCTAAAAG
Source organism: Pinus albicaulis (assembly GCA_034641835.2). NCBI lineage: Eukaryota > Viridiplantae > Streptophyta > Pinopsida > Pinales > Pinaceae > Pinus > Pinus albicaulis. The sequence goes on along the minus strand of CM076582.1, from coordinate 20,371,013 downwards.
GAAGGAAACTGATTCTTACATTTGATTTTTACTTTTTTAGGAGTGAATCATCTAGAATAGGTAAAAATGAGTCCAAGTTACATGCCAACCATGAAATTACATCAAGATAACTCAAAAATTACATCCACAAGCAAAACTGGTCCAACTGGTCGAAATCCTGAGCTGGAAGATGAAAAATGGACAAAAAATCTGTATGAGTAGCGCGCCTGAGCTATATGCATAGCGCGCCCTTCAGCCTAATTTTGAGGCACTTCCCGGCATCAAAATCAAGCTCATGATAGCTTGTTGGAAATCCTTGGATGTCTTCTATCCACCCCAAGTGGAATTTCCCAATTTGGAGCTCATTTGCCCCTCCAAAACTTCATTCTCCCACAAGTACTTCCTGCTGGTGCAAAAGGTGGCAGAAAGGTGATTTTCATGGTGTTTTTGGCCCTTTTGATCACCCATAACTTGGTGAAATGCTTTGGTCATACTGGAGCATGCATAAATTTCCATGACAAACCAAAAAATATAAAGTTTTCCTCCAGCAAGTGTCCCAATCATAAGCGAGCGCGTCGACGCGCTACTCGTTGGGCTGAAAAACCTATTTTGAGACCAAAATTTTTCAAAATGAAAAACATTTCTCCAAATTTGCTAAAATTTGGAGCGAAGACCCTCAATCATGTATCATGTCCAGCCAACGAAGCCTCAGCCAAAATCTGAAGTGGATCAGGCCTCTTTCACCGTTTCAGTATCCTCCTCTGGGCTCTACGCGTAGCGCGTCAGTCCAACACACGATTTGGCTTCAAAAATCATTTTTTTCACTTCCTTGATGTGTCTTGGCCTTTGCTGATGTTCAAACATGGAAAAACCAAGAAAATTTGATGTTGGAGAGAAATGGAAATTTTTTTTTGTGTTCTGGCCCAATGCATAGCGCGCACTTTTCTATGCGTAGCGCTTTTGGAGGCCTTCCCGGTGTCCAAATTGAGCGTGTGATATCTCGTTGGAAATATATTGGAGTATAATTTCCAACCCAAGTTGAATTTTGCAATTTGGAGTTCATTTACCCTGTCAAAAATCAAATCTCCCAACACTACTTCCTGCAGGTGCATCAATTCTCCTGAGGCAATGGTATTCTTGACAGTTCTCCAAAACCATTATACCTGTGTAAAAAGTGAAGGAGGTTTTTCTTCCTTGGAATGTTGTGTACAAAAAAATCTCTCATTTTTCCAAAATTCATCTTTTATTTCTCTGAAACATCATTTGAGTGAAACCTATCCCGATGTGTGAAACAAGGGATTTTGTCGAAATGAAGCGAAATGAAGGGGATAAGGGGCTTCTAAATTCTTGGGGAAATTTTGAGAAGTAGGGGGGGGTGTTAGGAAGTAGGGGAAAGTGGAATCTCAGAGATTGAGTGAGAGGAAGGGGTCCAAAAGGGAAAAACACAGGCCTAGCCTAGAAAATTGCGAAGTTGTGGCAAGAAACTAGGGTTTGTGGAAAAATGAGGAATTTGGGGGATCTCAGTGATGGGAAGTGTTTAATAAGGTATATTAAGGATAGGGGAAGGTGTGTGAACATCAGGATACAAGTTTTTTCGATGATTTGACCATCCAAGAGAAATTACCTCCAAACCCCTAGGAGAGGGAAATGGACCTTACCTAGGCACAACTGAAGCATGAACGAGGTGTAAAATGACTCTTTGGAACCTGACATGATGATGGAAACCCTCTGAATAATGGTACACTCAGCTGAATGGTGACATGGACCGACATTTGGACAAATTTGAAAAGAGTGAAAACAAACCCTAGACCTAATGCCTAGTGACCAAATTTTGTTTGAAGACTCATTGAAATGACAAAATTTGACCTTGACACCTTAAAATCACTTTGTAAGAGCATGTTTGATCATTGAAGGAAAGCTGCAAAGGCTGACACTAACATTGGCTCCAATGGGGATGGTAGCTCCTTGGAGGTGCCAAGAATGACAGATCTTTGGGAGAGCAGACTAGCACCTTCATCCATTGGGGAATGGAATCAAAACATGAAAACTGACATTATGTAGACTGACTCTGACTAAGACTGAAAAACCATAATATAACATGACTAAAAAATAACTGACAAACTAGATGGCGACTCATGATTGAGCTTATTCATCAATCTACTCTAATTTTTTCTTTTCACCACCTGTTCAAGTGTAATGGAACAGCCAATGCAGCCATGTAAGCATGTTGGCTACTATCTTAATTCTCCTCAAGTGCTTGCTTATGAACAAAGAGAAATAACTACTGAAAGGCAACTCCCATGGAAACTTTGATCCAAGTGGACTGCTGATAAACTTGCAAAGCACAAATTGACTGGATGACTGCAAGAATACTGCGAAAGGATCTTCATAAACATAGCTCTGGTCCAGATAATCTCCATACCTTGATCTTAAACTTTTCCTCACATCTGCGGTGCTTTTCTTTGGTGGTTGCAGCAAGCTGTCAAAAGGATCCTAAAATTCATGAATAACCAAACTCTGTTGCTGATTCCAAACTGAACAAAAGCCTCCTCTATCAATCTCCTCATATGACTGCAAACCTTGATGAGAGCTTTGTAATGAAAAATCTGTTAGACAAGACAATGAAATTGACTTTTGAACAAGATTATTATCAACATTCTTTTCGGGCACATGGTTAGCTAATGGAGAAGAACTTTTACAGCAAACATCATCCAACACGCGAGCAATAGGATCATTAAAAACTTGAGAAGACTGCTGCACTGTATCCCTTGAAACTGTATGACATCCTATTGGTTGTTCATCTTTTCCTTGAGAGATTTTACGAAGATTCTGCCTTATAAACTGAAATGCTTCGAAACAAAAGGGTATAGAATCTTCCTGCATCATCAAATTATGTATTTCATCTTCCACAACTTCATCTGTAATCTGACCTTCAATTTCATTTGGTGGCTGCAAATCTGATGCTACAGGCTGCTCAAGAATTTCGTTATCTGTCTCATCCTCAACATTAACACTGAGAGATTGTTGATTTCCTATAGGTTGCTCATTTGAAAATTTACTATGCAATTTACCCTTCAAAAACTGAAATGATTCAAAACAAAATGGAACGAAATCACCTTGTAGCATTTGATCATATGTGCCAGTTTCCATATTTTCATCTGCAACTTGAAAATCAATGGCATTCGAGGGCTGAAAATCTGAATATGAGAAGTCTTGAACAAGGTTTTCATTGCGCTCAAGATGGTCCAGATCAAGACTTGTTGACATTTGATTTCTGATTGCATGGTAGTTGTCTCTGATGAACTGAAATGAATCAAAACAAAAAGGCAAATATCCTTCACTTACTTCAAAATTTGCTGCACTTTCCTCATCATTGTCATAGCTGATATGCATCGGTTGATCACTGTACTCGAGCTGCTGAAAGTGAACTTCCTCCTCGCACAAACTAGCTGCTGATTCGTCTGCAAGATTAGCTTCTATTTGGAGAGCATAATCATCATCATACTGATCAAACTGAGGCAAATCATCAGTATACAACACATCATCAAGCATACATGTCATACCAACAGCTCTCTCTTCTTTACAATGATCTATAAAACAATCACTATGACAACTGGGATCAGAAACAAAATGTTTTGGGTCAGCCGCTTGTTCTTGAATGTCATTTTCATTTTTTGCAGTCATTTTCTGCAACATCTCTTCTACTGCATTTACGAAAAGATCAAGCTTGTCCTCTGAAGGTGTCAACTGCTCTGAAACATTCTTCTTTTCTTCTTCCTTCAACCTTGCCCTCAAGATCAGCAAATGAGCCTCTACATTCATTGCCTTGTTCTGCATCTCGTGAAGTGTTGCAATATTCTTTTCTCTCAGCTGAAACTCCATTTCCAGATCAAAGGCACCCGGGTAGTGCAAGAGAGCAGATCTAGGAGAAGGTCTTATATCAACTGGAATTGAATAATAAACTTGGTTAAATCTAGCAGAAAATTGTTGTACTGTCTCCCCTGGCATTCTTTTCAGTTGATTATACTCTTCTATAATAAGGAAAGGATTCTTTCCAATCATCCATCTGTCAAGGAAAACTTTGAAAAACTTCTGGAAATCTGAAATGCTCGCATCAGGCAGGGCTTTAAACCAACTCTTCACTTGGCCTTGCAAAGAAAGAGCAAAAAGCCTAATACTAACATCTTCATCATCAACTTCAAAAAGATCTAGAAAAGTCTCAACATTCTGCACATGTTGCTCAGCGTTGACATTGTTACATTCACCGTCAAATCTTGGTAGATATAGGTCATAATTTGCAGGGAAAGCATAAAGAACAAAAGGTGAAACAAGAGGTTTGTATCGATCTGGAATTTTACAAGGTATAGGGGTATGTGCAAGAGCTGCAGGATCAGTTTTGTTTTCTTTAGGCTCATCACTCTGAAGAGAGTCATCATAATACGTGGGAAAAGTAAGGAGACTAGGATCAAAGGAAAACTCAACATTTACACTTTTTGAATAGGTCGAGTGAAGATTTTGATCACCTTTATCATACAACAAATTTTGAAAAACTTTCAGGACAGCTTCAAGACCAGCAAAGAAGTAATTTACAAGAAAGTAGATTAGATCCTGAATACCATTCCACTTTAGATACCTGAACTTTGTGTAAGATCCTTCCATTTTCTCAGAGAAAGAGTCAGTCCTCCAGACTTTGAATTGGAGTCACCAGGTGAATGATTTCAGCCTTCTTATGTCTGATCGTTGTCCACCATCAACCATCAGATCTGATCTTGATACATATACTGGGGCAATTTATAAGTTAAGTGTTACGATTACAAGCTAGACCGGAGATCGACTGAAGCAGCGTTTATCTACTATGCACTCGCAGAGCAAGAGCAGTTCGAAAGCTACCTGGCGTGACTTCAGGCTCCGTCTGTAGCTATAAATCAAATAACACCCACAAGCAAACCATGTTCTCCCCAGTATGGTCACCACTATGTTAGCGCTCAAATCTACCTTAGGCTGAAATAAGGTAAAACTCAAGGCTACATCAAACCACGCTCAGCCTCGTAGCTAGCCCTACGAGGACAGGAGAGGGCTCTCTCCGGGTCTATCTCGATAAATTGAGAAATAGGGTGTGAGATGACTTATAATTGGTACTGATTTTAGGCTAGTAAAGAGATAGGAAAGTTTGATTTTGATTTTTTGGGTTTTTGTTGAAAAAATGGGAAAAACAATTTTGGGTCCGGGGATAAGGCCATATTTTTGTAAAATTCAAGTTGGGGCGAGGTAGGAAATAGTATTGATGCTTTTGATCAGGTATATGGATGTATAAGAATGACAAGGAGCTGAAGAGGGCAAGGGAGAACATGGATCCTCTCCAAACAGGCGAAAACATGTAAAACTAAACAAATTTAAAGGTAGAGCACTGAAACAATGGATTCAACCTCATTTACTCATTCATTTAGTTTCAGAAGCATAAGAAGGGAATGGCATACATTAAAAATGAAAGAACTTATAATAAACTAAGAGAAAACACCATCAAGAACTGAAAGCCACAAGAATCCCAACAGGTGCTGCAAAACCTCTGATCTTTCCTTAGCCAAAATATGAAAAATATGTACAATAGTGTGCCAAAGTTTTCCCAAGAGTCCAACCTATCCAACCTCTGAAAATGATTGAGAAATTCATCTTATAGACCTTCCTAACCCCTTCCCACACCTCTAGGGGTCGAATTCCTCCTTCTAGGAGCAGTTCCAACTAATTCTAAACAAGGAGCTAGAATATAGGCAGCCAAACAACTTGCCTCTAAAAGGAAGGAAACTGATTCTTTCACTTGATTTTTTACTTTTTTAGGAGTGAATCATCTAGAATAGGTAAAAGTGAGTCCAAGTTACATGCCAACCATAAAATTACATCAAGATAACTCAAAAATTACATCCACAAGCAAAACTAGTCCAACTGGCCGAAATCCTGAGCTGGAAGATGAAAAATGGACCAAAAATCTGTATGAGTAGCGCGCCTGAGCTATATGCGTAGCGCGCCTTTCAGCCTGATTTTGGGGCACTTCCCGGCATCAAAATCAAGCTCATGATAGCTTGTTGGAAATCCCTGGATGTCTTCTATCCAACCCAAGTGGAATTTCCCAATTTGGAGCTCATTTTCCCCTCCAAAACTTCATTCTCCCACAAGTACTTCCTGCTGCTGAAAAAGGTGGCAGAACGGTGATTTTCATGGTGTTTTGGCCCCTTTGATCATCCAGAACTTGGTGAAATGCTTTGGTCCTACTGGAGCATGCGTAAATTTCCATGAAAAATCCAAAAATATAAATTTTTCCTCCAGCAAGTGTCCCAATCATAAGCGAGCGCGTCAACGCGCTACTCGTTGGGCTGAAAAATCTGTTTTGAGACCAAAATTTTTCAAAATGACAAAATTTTCTCCAAATTTTCTCAAATTCGGAGCGAAGACCCTCCATCATGTATCATGCCCATTCAATGAAGCCTCGGCCAAAATCTGAAGTGGATCAGGCCTCTTTCGTCGTTTCAGTATCCTCCTCTCGGCTCTACGCGTAGCGCGTCAGTCCAACACACGATTTGGCTTCAAAACTCATTTTTTTTCACTTCCTTGATGTGTCTTGGCCTTTGCTGATGTTCAAACATGGAAAAACCAAGCAAATTTGATGTTGGAGAGAAATGAATTTTTTTTTTTGTGTTCTGGCCCAATGAGTAGCGCGCACTTTTCTATGCGTAGCGCGCTACATATTGCATTTTTCAGGAGGCTTTTGGAGGCCTTCCCGGTGTCCAAATTGAGCGTGTGATAGATCGTTGGAAAGATCTTGGATTCTACTTTCCAACCCAAGTATAATTTTTCAATTTGGAGTTCATTTACCCTGTCAAAAATCAAATCTCCCAACACTACTTCCTGCAGGTGCATCAATTCTCCTGAGGCAACGGTATTATTGACATTTCTCCAAAAAAATTATACCTGTGTAAAAATTTAAGGAGGTTTTTCTTCCTTGGCATGTTTTGTACAAAATCCTCTCTCAGTTTTCCAAAATTCATCTTTTATTTCTCTGAAACATCATTTGAGTGAAACTTATCCCGATGTGTGAAACAAGGGATTTTTTCGAAATGAAGCGAAATGAAGGGGATAAGGGGCTTCTAAATTCTTGGGGAAATTTTTAGAAGTAGGGAGGGATGTTAGGAAGCAGGAGAAAGTGGAATCTCAGAGATTGAGTGAGGGGAAAGGGTCCAAAAGGGAAAAACACAGGCCTAGCCTAGAAAATTGCCAAGTTGTGGCAAGAAACTAGGGTTTGTGGAAAAATGAGGAATTTGGGGGATCTCAGTGATGGGAAGTGTTTAATAAGGTATATTAAGGATAGGGGAAGGTGTGTGAACATCAGGATACAAGTTTTTTTGATGATTTGACCATCCAAGAGAAATTACCTCCAAAACCCTAGGAGAGGGAAATGGACCTTACCTAGGCACATCTGAAGCATGAACAAGCTGTAAAATGACCCAATGGAACTTGACATGATGATGAAAACCCTCTGAATGATGGCACACTCAGCTGAATGGTGACATGGAACGACATTTGGACAAATTTGAAAACAGTGAAAACAAACCCTAGACCTAATGCCTAGTGACCAAATTTTGCTTGAAGACTCATTGAAATGACAAAATTTGACCTTGACACCTTAAAATCACTTTGTAAGAGCATGTTTGATCACTGAAGGAAAGATGCAAAGGCTGACACTAACACACTCAGCTCTTGAAAAGAAAAAATTGGAAAATTTTCTCTTTCAAGCATGACATAAGGATTCATGCATGAATCTTTGAACAACCCCGTATCTTCTCGTTGTACCTCTTTATACCTCTGATTTCCACTCCTTCTTTTGCTGTACATATTTTTCAAATAATGCAGATATTCTTTGTCATTTTTGAAGTATATGATGACATCATCAAGGTACATGAAAATGAAAAAATTCAAGACTGGGAACATGGCTTTTAGGAGCATGTTTTTGGTGTTCGGTGGTTTTGCAATTCTGGGTTTGAAAATGGAACTACTTCCAGCATACTTGAAGAATTCTTTGCGCTGTTCGTTTTGTAAAGGAATCATTTGGCTATAACCTGAAACATCATCTTGCAAAGACATATGATTAAAAGCACTTATCACTGGTATATCATGGTCTTGGGCAGGAAGGATAAAATTTCTGTCACAAGGGTGTGTATTAGTGCTTCTAAAATCAAAACAGATCCTATGACCAACTATTTTATCTTTGACTATTATTGTTTGGTCTAGATTTTTGTATTTTCTTTTGTCGAAGTTGTTTTTTGGAGTGATGGCAGTGGCATAGTGTTTCTCACTGTTTCTCTATATGAAGTAATATTTTGAATGAGATTGCAAATTATAGCAGTTCTCAGTCTTTGGTGGAGTGACAGAATGTTAGCCAATTCAAGCAACTCAGGTATATTTGGGTTGCAGTCATCATATCCTTTCATAAGAAGTTTATCAGACATTTTTTCTGGATTTTGAGCTGTTATGGCTATAGTCAAGGTTTAATTTGAAAGGGTAGGGTTATGTGATGGTAAATCCTTAAGGTATGGTAAGAACATTAAGCTTCCCAGACCTTGATTTCGAAATAGGTTTGTGATATGCAAGTCTTCTAATGCCTTTTTTCTGAAAAAGTCTCTTGATGTTATTGCTGATGTTTTCCTAAGGTTTGAGAAATTTTCTTGATGGTACATAATGGTTTGTGCTTCTTGCTCTATCCCTGTTTCAAAAGGAACAAACTTTCTTTCCTCAAGACATAACTGATCATGGTCATGATAATTCTGAGTGTCTAGTTCATCATAGAGAACTTGAGGAAGCTGATGTGGTGGGCCTAAGTTTGTTTCAAATATTCCTGACTGTTCTTCAATGTCCTCATCAGTGTGTAAAGTGAAAGAGTTCAGATCAGAATGCAAGGAGTACATTGGGATTTTATCTAGCCTTTCTTGGCTGCTGATCATATATTTCATGTGTGATTCCCGGTAGAGTATTCTAGTTTGGTCAAACACAGGAATAGTGGCGTAGGACATATCAAGTTGAATATTTCCTTGAAGCTTGGCTCCCCAAGATCTGGATCAAAGCATTCCATACTTGGGAGGGATGTCTGCTACCACTATGTCCATGATGAGGTTTTTTGCAGGTACTTGGGCCAAACTGAAACAAAGATCTTTGATTAAACCCAGACACTTGACTCTACTTGAGTCAAATGAATATAAGTCTTTATATGGTCTTGTGATTTCTAGGCCTAATCTTTCCATCACAACCTTCAGCATGAGATTATGCGAGGCCCCGGAGTCTAGCATGGCATTGTGTAAGATTTGGTCATGGATATTCAAACTGATGTAAAAGGGAAGAGTGGTTCCTTCTTGGAATTTCCCTTCTATTTTTGGACCAAACAACACTTCAGGAGTGTCATCAACTAGATTAAGAGTGTTTGCATCATTTCCTATATTCAGGACCTTTAACACTTGGGATTTATAAGATATTTGGGTGATAAGTTCAGTGAGAGGCATGGTAATCTTTATTTTGGCGATTTCTCCCTCAAAACTGAAAGGTGCTTACAATTTAGACAGGTTTGCTTCAGTTTTTTCAGCCATGACTTTCTCTATATTCTGAGTTTGCTGACTTTGTTTCGAGATTTTGTTTGACACAACCATCTCGGGAATCTTTGTGGAGGTACTAGGAGCATCTGATCCAAGACTTGTTTGAATAACTTTATCTTTGTTTTGGTCAGTTTTCTTGACCATGATTTTGTTGCTATCCACTGCTTTTTTAAGGATGGTATTAGGGGTTTTAGCAGTGTCTAAGCTACCTTTCTTGGAGTTGTCTTGGTTTTTTCTGCTTCTAAGGTCATACTACCTATGAGCTTCTATTATGGCATTCTGAAAATCTATGGCAGGATCTTCGGGATCTTCATAGTTGGTTTCATCTTGATTCGGAGAGAAGAACGCTTGTTCTTCTTCTGTGAGGTAAACCTCACTCTCGTTATCAGAACCTATAAGGTTCAAATGATTTTAATCAATGGATTCTGTATCCCTTTCATCTTCTTCCACATAATTTTCATTAAAGGATTGCCTAATTTGTTGGTCATTTTCCCTCGGTTTGTTTTGAGGCTATTCTCTCCTAAAGTTTTGGTTCCGGTTTCTGTTTGGAGGGTTTGGCTGGTTGTCCCTAAGGGGTGCTTTTTCACTCATTTTTTCCCACATCTTTGTCATGGATTTAACCAAGCCATCTATTCTAGGATCTGAGGAAGATATTGAAGGGGTGGCTTCATCACAGTATGTGACTTTCTTCTCTACTTTTATCCTAGCTCTCTTTTCAGCTAAGTTGGCTTCTGCATTTATGGCCACTTTTTTCATTTCCTCTAAGGTTGGGGGGTCTTTGTCTCTCAGTTGATAAGTCATGTCTAGGTCGAAAACTTCGGGGAAATTTGCTAAGGCTGAGCCAAGTGGAGGTTTGAAGTGAGGCGGGAGGGCATTATAAACACTATTAAACCTAGTGCAGTATCCCTGGACACTTTCCCCGTTTTCCCATTTTAGATTGTTATATTCTGACAGGATTTGAATGGGGTTCCTTCGGATTTCCCACTTATTTATGAAGGTTTGGTAGAGTTCTGGGAGATCGTGGATGTTGTTTGGAGTTAAGTTCTTAAACCATTTTTTGGGTTCTCCGCCCAGGCTTTGGGCGAACATCCTCATTTTGATGGTCTTGTCTTCTATTTCCATGTATTCAAAGGCATCACTAATTCTATCTACATGTTGTTGAGATGTGGTAGTCTCAACTCCGGTAAAGTGTGGGATTTTGGATTGATAGTCATTTGGTAAAGGAGCCAAAGGGTGTGGTAACACCAAAGGTGCATACCAGGCTGCCATGGTGGGAGCTAATGGGTGATGTATAAACTGAGGGCTTGTAGGATGAGCTGAGGTGGTTTGAACAATAGTGGTTTGGATGGGTGTGGCGGATGTACTTGGGCTAGTGATCTGATTTTGAGCAGATCTAGGGTGGTAGGAGCCAAAGTGATGGAGAATCTGAAAGTCAGGAGGTGTAGTAGGCGAGGCTTCTCTACTAGGACTCTGTGGCAGATCTAGGGGCTCAAGATCGTCAAAGTTTACCTTACTTTGTGACTTGCTTCTAAAATTTTTTTTTCCTGATTTTAAGTCAAATGGGGAATCCTGCAAGGCTATGAGGTGTTCAGGTACTGATCTTGCTTTACGGATGGACCTATTGGTAGCTAAATTGCTAGTTTCAGAAGCTTGCCACAGAACCTTCTCTTGGTCATCTACTATGATAGGGGGATTTGGGTCTGGATGAGATCTGGTATAGATTCTTTGTGAAGCCAGATTTTGGATCCAGAGTTTAGAGAGGATGGTATTTGTGATTGTTTTGGATGGATGTCCTCTCCAAGGGTTTACTAATGTGAAGGATGGTCAAAACAAAAATGAGGACTAGTGGAGTCACCAGGTGGATTTCCTTGAGAACTATGGTCCACCAACAAAACTATCAAAGATTCTTTGGGAAAAAGACTTCTAGAAAACTTTGAGATGAAGACTTGTAAGGAAGAGTGATTCACTTGGTTTGAATAGTTTGCTAGGCTGTTTAGACAAGCTAATGGTTTTATTTGAAGATTATTTCTGTTTATCTCCTATGTTTAGGTGAAGTCTTCTGAATCGCTAAGTTATACTTAGTTTTTCACTGATTACAGAGTTTGCACCATAAGTTTTAAGTTTTTGGAAAGGATGAGTCAACAGAAAAGTATGGTTTATGAATTTTTTGGTTTTTTTATGGAGTTTTTAGGCCTACTGGAGGCTAGTGGAGTCGCCAGGTGGAACTTGGTTGTTTTTGTAAAGATGTAGCTATGGTCCACCACCAATAACTAGGGAAAAGCCAATCTGGGAATGTTTTGGGGTTTTCTTAGTTTTTTTGTAGCCTATGAGGTTTGGAAGAGTTTCCTATAACTGAATCATCATTTTGCTAAGATTATGAAAAAACCAGCTTCTACTCTTCAGAAAATACCTAAGTTTTCTAATTTTGACTGAGATTTTGAGAGCTCCTAAGGGATACCAAGGATGTTTTGACTCAAAGTCCCACCGTGATCGCCATTATGTTGGTGAGCGGTGGGATAAGTCCACAAGATAGTATTCTCAAAGGTCTCTAAAGTTTTAGGGAATCTAAGCTTGTTTGTTACTCAGAGTCCCACCGTGATCGCCATTATGTTAGTGAGGCAATGAGGTGGCTGATCGGATAGTATTCTAAAATTTAGCAAAGTAGTAAGGCCTACTGGAGGCTAGTGGAGTCGCCAGGTGGATTTTTAGTTGTTTTGAGAGTATATGTGTATGGTCCACCACCAATATTGATAAACACCAATCTAGAGATATTTTGGGGTTTTCTGAGTTTTTTATGTGCAGCCTATGGTTTATTAGAGTGTTCTAAACCCAATTCATCACTTTGCTAGGGTGGTGAAAACAAAAAGAGTTTACTCTAAATGATTCTATGGACTACTTGCCTGTTTAAATTTTGAAAGACTAATGAATCTACAAGAGTTTGATAGACTATTATGTACTCATTTAGTCCTACCGTGATCGCCATTATGTTAGTGAGCAGTGGGATAAGTGCACAAGATAGTATTCTCAAAGGTCTTTGAAGTTTTAGGGAATCTAAGTTTGTTTGTTACTCAGAGTCCCTTCGTGATCGCCATTATGTTAGGGTCCCGTGATTTGGCTGATTGGCAAGCCAAATGATAATGTAACATCAAACCAGTCTTTGGAGCCCAAGGACCTAGCCTTCCTGCACTCAGAGAGGGCTCTCTCTATTTGTGTAAGGGATATCTGTGTGTTTGCTTATTGTGTTCTTGATTTTAGGCTAGTTATGAAGTAGGTTTTTGGTTTTTAGATTGTGAGGGATGAACTGATCAAAGACTAATATAGGTAAAAATATGTCAGATCAACTGGGCTATGGGGTCGAAAAGGTTAAGAAAGCTGTCAGATAGTGATACAAGGTTGTTGGAGGGCCAATTTGATTCAAGGTAAAATGGATCTTTGGGTAAAATGGAGTGAGATGGACATTAAATTTGTGAAGAACAAAGGATTTCAAACATAAATAGTTTAATAGCTGACATAAACATGGTAGGGCTAACCATTAATCATGGAAAATGTAACTATAAACTGATCAATGCATAGAAATAAACATTCAAGCCATGCATAGAGATGTATGACTCTCTAACTTTAGGAAATGGCTATCACACTTTGGGGAAATTCATTTAAGACAAACAAAAAACTCAAATCACTATCAAGGAATGCCTAAGCATAGTATTTCAAGATATTGGGTACTTTGAAGCAAGATTTCATAGTTTTAGGCAAAGGGCAAGATCAGTACAAGACCTCTTTGGTTCAACAAATGACAATCTAATCAATCAAAGAGAGGTTTCATAGGTGGAGCTATGACTATCCATGAGTAATCAGGGCATACTGTGAATCGTAATTAGCATGCATAAAACCATAAATGAAACAAACAAACAATATTCTTCAGTTATCAAAGAGAAATCAAAGATTCTTTGATATGACTAAGAAGGAAGAAAACATAGAAGCTATAAAGAAATAGGAAATTTGAGGTGCCTCCAAGGGCATGTCTCAAATCTATTCTCTACTGTCTTATAGTAAGTAAGAACATGGAATTATGAATGAAAACTAAGAAACAAAACAGAGAGAGAGACACTATACCATTCTACCAAGTCATGGAATCCAACAACAATCCTCTTTCATCATCCAAAAGCACTCAAGAAACTCTCCAAATACATGAGACAAGTGTTTCTTCCAAGCTTGTATAACCATATATTGCTTCTATTCATCAAGTGCAGCCTTGTTTACAATGAAATCCTTTGGAATATATAGGCCAAAGTGAGGAAAACCTCCTAGTTCAACTAGCAATCTCATTGGCCTATCCAAAATATCTGATTTTGTCCTTGAGGCTTTGCAAAGCCCAAGGCACAAAATATCTAATAAAATATCTCAAAAATGCTAAAAAAGGAAAATAAATTGACTTTTCCTAACCAAGCATGCCCAAAAAAAGCTAAACGCACATGAGGAAAAATCACTTTTGAAAAGTACATTTTTCACAAAAATACTTAAGAAATACATCAGCAAAAAGTCCTCTGTCTTGCGGACAGCCTTTGGATGCCTTCTTGATGTCGAAACGAGGCCTGTGGTGGCTTGTTGGAAATATTTGAATGTCTATTTTCTAAAAATGTTTAGTTTTCTCCAAAATAACCACTGGAAGTCCTCAAAAAATAGACCTGTGTGAAAAACCCGAAAAATAGACCTTGCTGATAAACTGGGCAGAGTGTGGAAAAAGTGAGTGTTTTCCACCATTTTGGGGGAGCACATCATCTTCAAATGATCTGAAAATTGCTGAGTATATGCCCCTAAAATTATGGCATCCAATGATACCATTTTCATCCTTTGAGGATGCCCCAAACAGAAATGGCAATGCCCATGAGGTTTAGCCAAAAACCCAAAAATGACAAAAAACCAAAATTTGTTGAATTTCGCCCAATTTTGGTGAGCATGACCCTCAAGGGTTTTTAGAAACATGCTGTGAAGCTGAGGCCAAAATTTGGAGCTTTGAGGTGTCTTTATTCAATTTTGGTGCCGGGCGCCTCCTTTGAGCCTCTTTGAGTTTTTCCTTGTGTGGCCTTCAATTTCTGCCGAGCAAACTGATTGAGCTTCTTATAATGCCCGGTCATCCTTCGTTGAAGGTCCAAATCTTTATTTGCCTTCTCCAACTTCTTTTCCAAGTGATCATTTACCCTCTCAAGCCGTGCTTCTCGATTGTTCTCTATCTCTTGGGTGAAAAATGTAGTGAGAGGGGCAGATTGGAGAAGGGCAGCTTCTTTTTCCTTTTGTTTCTCAAGGGGTCTTTTGAGCCCCATGGTTCTTGGCCTATTTCTCCTGGGTTGATCTTCATCTTCGCTCTCATCGAAATCACCCATGATTTCTTCCAATCTCACTTGTGCCTTGGAGGCCTCCTTTTTGTATTTTATGGCCCGTGTCTCATATACCACCATATAGACACTCAGCTGTTTGTTTTGAATTTGCAAAAAGTTGTTGAAGTTTCTAGCCCTATCTAGAACAGACCTCAAAGCATCAATTTGGTTTTCTCTATTGATCAAGAGAGTTTCTAGGATTCGGGCTTCATTGTTGCTATCATCACTTTGGATTTGAATTATGTCAAAGTCCCTCTCCTTTTCATGGTTGATTTCTTCTTTCTCCTTCCCCTTGCTTTGGGTGGTTCTTTTGGTCTTCCTCCTCTTGGGAAATTTGACAATGGGCTTCTTGGGCAATTTCCCCTTGCTTCGGAGGGCCCTAGTAACATTTGGAGTTACAGCTTTAGGCACCCTTTTCCTTGATGTCCGGGGCTTGGCCACTTTTGGAGAAGAGAGAATTGCCCCTTGCCTAGGAGAGGCAGTTAGCACATGCTCTATTGGCTCTTTGCCCTTATTACATTCCTCATCATTCTTGCCACTGTCTTGAGTTTCTTCATGGATGCCTTGACTGTCTTCTTTCATTTCTTTTTGAGGGCTGCCCTCCTCACTGTGTTGCACCTGTTCATCATGCCACCCTTATTCTTCATGAGGCTGCCTTTCCTCACTGTGCTGCACCTGTTCATCATGATGCCCTTCCTTACCTTGCTGCTGTTCATCATCATGTGGCTGCCTTTCCTCACTGTGCTACACCTGTTCATCATGCCGCCTTTCTTCTTCATGAAGTTTCCTTTCCTCACTGTGCTGCACCTGTTCATCATGCTGCCCTTCCTTATGATGCTTCTCATCATTATTTTCCTCTTCAACATGCCCTTCTTCCCCTTGCTGCTCTGCCTCACTATGCTCTTCTTCCCATGGCTGCCATGTTTCATCATGATGCTGCTCATCATCATCTTCCTCCTCTTTCTCATGCTCTTCTTCCTCATCATGATGTTTTTCTTGTTCAATGGGAAATTTGAGCTTCTTGGGAATGGGCTTGCTTGAAGAAGGCGAAGGATGGTGAGTGTAAGGTGAAGGAGATGTATGAAATGAAGGGATAGTGGCGAAATCTGGATGTGTAATGAAAGTATCCCAAGAGATTTCTTTCTTCTCAAGCTGATGAAGAATGATAACCTTGATGAGGGAGTGATGGAAGAGGCAGGCTGTCTGCTGAGAAGGAGGTTTTTTCTGAACAGTGGAGGCCATTTTATCAATACTTCTATGGAGGAAGAAAGGGAGATTTAACAATTTGGCTCTTGTAAAATGCATGAGCAACCGGACATGGTAAGCATAGACTCAGGAGAATCTTCCCTCGCAAGTGAAGTATTTCATGATTATATTCATGAGGGGGGCATAAACAGTCAACAGATATGAGAAGGGAAAAATGGATGGACATGTGTCTCTATGCTCAGGCTTCAGAAAAGGTTTGTACTGTTCTGAGTCTAGGTGGCTTTGTTTAAACCACTTCTCTCCAACATAAGGGATTTTGGTGGCCTTGGAAATGAACCTAGGAGAGAACTTGAAATCCAAGCCTGCCAGCTGAAAGCGCTTCTCTTGAAATATCAATGCACAAAGATGTGTCAAAGGGGAATAGATTTTCACCTCCTGCACCCTTTGACAAAAATCTAGACACCCAACCTCATGAAATTTAAACAGGACTGATGGATGAGCATTTACCTCTTCAGTGGAAACATGCTCAAATCTCCTATGAAGGCCACTTCTACTGTCCTGTCTGGGAGGCATTTTTGTTTTGAATTTTCTTTGCAAAAACAAGCTGTCTTAAATGGCTTCTCAAGCACACACCCTGTCCTCCTTGTCAGTCACTGTTTGACCAAGACAAGCCGCTTCAAATGTTTTGTGAAATAGTCCCCCAACACCAACTTTGTGCTCCTTATAAATCACTGTTTTGTCCTCTTTTATGCCAAACAACAAATATTTGTCAAATAAAAAGCACACAGTCAATTTATTACTGTGTTTGGGCAAGGTATTGAAAAAAGATATCTGTGTTTTCTTGTTAGAACAAGGATCTCCTTGTGTTTAGACAAAAAAAATCACCCTTCCCCAAACAATGCTCTTCTGCTATTCACTGTTTCTTTACAAGGTAAGACAAAACAACCTCAGTTGATTTTGAAAAATCTTTTAACACACTCTGTTTTATGGAACAATGGAGGCTATACTAGGTTTCACTTTTCACTATGCAGAGAGGACACCTTTAAAGTGACAAAGCATTCAGATCATTATCATTGTTTTCACCTTATAAACATTGTTTCTTCTGAGTTTTAGTAGACAAGGTTTTCTCTCTTCTATTAACCATGTTAGGACACTTTCCAGCAATTTTAAACCTCTACAAATCTGTGCTTTTGTCTTTTAATTTGTGTATGGTTTCAATGTTCTCAAAATTATTTAAGGCCCTTTAAAATTGATAAAAAACACCCACCCTTTAATCACTATCTCTAATCTTGGGCAATCATAGCAACAAAAACCTTGGATTTTGCTCAAACACCCTAATCTCTAACCACTGTTTTTGTCTTGTGAAAATAACATTGTCACCTCTTTAAGATTTCAAAAATTTAGCAATAAGCATGGAAAATACCTTGAAATAAGGCTTATGGCCTTGGTCGATTTCTTGAGCAGCTTTAGAGCTTGTTAGAAGGCAAAAGGAGTGAGCGGCACATTCATAAGAAAAAAACGTTGCGCAGTGGAGAGGTGTCGGGTCAGCCTTCGAGCAGTGGTGACCAGCGCTACAGGTGCGCCACGCAGCCATTGAAGGCCCATGTATTTTCTCTTCTTAACATGCCGCGCACTTTTCCAGGCGCACCGTGCAGGCTTTAAGCCTCAAAAAACTCTAAAAAGTGCTCAAATCTCCTCGTTTCTCCAGTGGGCAGCTTAGGGGGATGTTGCTTGCGTTTTGAAATGCACAATGAGACTTTTCCAATGGTCTCTTACTCCCTTTAAAGTCAAAAAAGCCAACCACCTTTTGAAATTTCTTTGTGAGGGTTTTGGAGGCCTTTTGAAAAGGCTTTTGGTTTTAAAAAAAACATGAAGCACTGCTTTATGCTTTTGAAGACCTCTTTGCTCTTTTTAAAACATGAATTTCCTTTGAAACTTCATAAAAGACCTTTCACCTAAGAATACTTATTAGCATAGGCTGTTGCTTAACCTTTGAAACTATTTATAAAAAATCTGTTCACATGAAATGGAAGGAGTGTTAAAACTTCAAACTTGGATTGTTGTTTATAGAAGAGTCTATTAATAAAACAACCTTGCAGCTCCTTCAAAACAACCCTTCAGACATATTATGAGATCTTTATCTTTATCAGCTGATGAAGGCCCTTTGATATGAATATAAAACTTGTTCGAGCATCTTTTTAACCATTTGTATGAAGTGATTTTTATGGTGAAAAACTCAGGAAAACTGACCCTTTGCCTTTTCTGAGGGAGGCCATTTTCAAGTTGACAAACCAACTGTTATGGTGTTTGATGGTTGATCATGCCCATTTTATAGGCTCAACAGCAAGGGTTTATAAAATTTCTCTTCAGGCATCAAAAACAAAAACATCCCCAGAGGCTTATGTGTGCCAACTACACAAATTTCAACCTTAAGAACCAGCCCATCCTGAACATCACAAGTGCAACAATAAAATTATTCTTGGTCCATATCAATAACTTGCAAGGCTGGTATTTAGAATGGGTAATTAATCTCTTTTATTTGAAACCCCATTTGAAACTCCAAGTGAAAATCTCTTCTATAAATAGTCTCCAACATCAAGGCAAATGACTAACCTTGGATTTTCCAAAGTAATCTAGTCTTCAACTTTTATGAAGATATAGTAGGGGATGATGAGCCGAAGTTGAATTGTAAACATTGGAAAGCTGCCCCTTTGTTCCTCTGTGAAGGAGGTCTGTAAGAATAGTGAATTTTCATTCATTTCACCATTTTTGACAGCAATATTGTTTGAAATCTCTGCCACACTGAAATAAATTCTTTTCATCCTCAAACAATGGTGAGCCTTCTACTTGTTTATGAAGGAGGCCTATGTTTGAAAACTACCTGGGCTCTTTTCAACCCCTGTTTTAACCAAATGAAGAATGTCCATGGACAAAATATTAGTGGTTCTCTTTGTATTTATTAGTAGAAGTCAGTTTAAAACCAAGATTGTTTTACTTCCTTGGCCATTTAGATGAGGCTGTCTTTAGTCAAAACTCCACCTCCAGATTCTTCTTTGAAGGAGACTCTTATAAACATAAGAACAAAGGTTTTTAGCACCATTGTATTGATCATATTTTTTCTTAAACACCATTTTAAATCTGTTGATTTATCTTTTTCTCATCCTTTGGAAGGAAGATGACTCATCATTTCTGAAGTCATCTAAAAACACCTTAACTTTATGCTTTCAAATGAGGTTATATCTCTGTTCCTGGCCCTCTATTTGTTAAATGAAGGAGGCCTTCATAATAGGTGACCCAACCCTCTGCTCATGCTTGGAGGAGGTTTTACACAGTCACCCAACCCTCTGCTCATGCTTGGAGGAGGTTTTACATAGTGATGCCATCTCATCTGTTTTCAAATAGTGCCATATTTCCTTTCACTGCCTTTTCATAGTTAAGAAAAATAAAGTGACAAATTGACAATATCCCATGAGGGACATTTATTTGAGATATGTAATCATGCTGTTAAAATACCTTTATGCATCTTTAGACATCAGAAGCAACGTTACCAATATCTGTAGAGTATTTCTTGTTATTCATAAGTCACTAACCTTTTGACTGTGTTTGCAGGAGCTTATTGAAATAACTATCTGTCCAGTACTTGCATCCCAGGCTCAAAACCACATTAGAAGCAGCTTTCTTCTCATGTTAAGTTTAATAATGTCTTCTGGAGCACTGGTACACTTCTGCTTTTGAAAAAGACATTGAAACACTGTAAATCCAACTAATTTTAGTTTGACCTATGGCATATGCATTGCTGAGACATCAAGGTTTGTTAGTGGCACGACCTAAGGGTGTAATCAAGCTTTATTTGTAGAATAAGAAGGTTATCTATGACTGGTTGATATTAGACAGAGGTTCTTTTGGCTTTAGAATAGTTTTCCAAGGGAGGATCGCCTAAAGTGCCACTACCTAACTTATGGGAGACTTTTTGGACAAATTTGGAGTATTCTCTTTGGAGCTAATGGAAAATTTTGTATGACTGAGGCTAGATAGGGCTTGAAAATTAGGTTTTATCTTATCATGGGCTGATTGAAAAGGTAGGAGGGCAAAAATGTTTATGGCTGTTTTCTAGCTGACAAATTTGACATATTGGAGATCAGTTGCTAGAAAAATTTGCTTTAACAACTGGTCACCATCAATAGGTGAAAAATACTGATGAATAACATAAATAAGTGCTATTAGCACATGAAATAAATGGTAAAGGATTGAGAAAGGCTTCCTGTGCAGAGAGGTGATGCGATGACTCCGCCGGGGTACTGACCAGGCTCGCTGGCAGTAGAGAAAAATCCATGACTCCTAGCCAGTGACTCCGCTGGGACCATCAGGTTTGATGGTAGTGGAGAAACATGATAAAAGCTAAATAACTATACCAGATCCTAAAATTCCTTGACGTTACTCCAACCCTCTCCATTAGGTCTCCACGAATGAAAACACAGTGAACTTGCATCCTAAGTCATGCAAACTAGAGAAGCAAACTCGCGAAGTCCAAGGAAAAAAGTGTGGGACCCATGGGGTGAAAGGAACAAGTGGCAATCCTCCCTTCCCTCTCATGATGAAGCGCCGTTAGAGATTCTGGGTACTACCAGTGAATCACCATTTTTTGTAGCGGCTAAAACACCCTCCCAATTTCAATCCCATTTTAATTTTTTCGGAATCCCTAGTCTCACGGTAAAGAGACATATTTTTATGCATCTATCTCAGTCTCATCTAGGTGTTGTAATCCCTTAAGCATCCTGTCTATCACCTAGTCGCAAAGTATCTGAAGCCAATATTTATGCAAAGTAACCCATAGGTCGCGAAGTCACTAGGTCGCTGTTGAGGTATAAAAGGTGTCTTTTTAACTCCTATTTATCCTACATTAATTATCAATCTAGGTACGATTTTTTATCTCAAGAGTGTACTTAGTCTGAGGCGGCAATTCAATCTAAGAGTAATTCTTTCCAATTTGCAGTACAGTGTTTCAAATACAAGAGTAAACAGATGTTTGAAGATGGAATCTAATTGCAATGACATGAAACTTAATGCTCTAAAACTCAATTATTCACTCAGCAATCATCAATCAAGGATGCATTAGTAATAACTATTTCCTCTGTCAACTGATGTAAATGAAATCAAACATAAACAGGATCCTCAATCTGAGAACTTAGACAGTGATAGCCAATGTCCTTTACAATTGTTGATATTACACTCCACACTAAAGCAACTAATTGGAAATTATAACTGAGTTAAATAATGTTGCTAATGGAAATGGAAGAAACATGCTCTCTACAATAACATTCCAAAGCAAAACCAAAGACTTGCAGGAAAGAAATGATCAGCAAAGCTATTTAATGAAAATGAATAGCAAATTCTAGAAATAATAGCGAAGCTTTATATTGGAAAAGCATATCAATACAAGTTACAAAGAATAATAATCTTGTTATGGTGGAAAGGACAGCAACGCGATTCGATCACAACTTATGCAATAAACCAATTCCATAAAATATTGAAATATTAAGCTATCAAACATGGAATCTGTAAAGAAATGAAACTAGAGAAAATGAACAATAAAGAAAACCATCACACGATTGGAATTGTAAAGTAATGGTACAGATAGCAAGTGGATCCACCAGGGTCGGGCCGTTAGCCACTAGTGAAGCACCACCGAGCTACTCCAGTATCAAATAATGGAATGAAAACCGAATTATATATTAATCATATGTAACAAAGTTCACAGGCAATCGCACTTTGTTTTAACCAACGAGAGTCGGTGATCAAGGTGAAAATACAAAAGGAAATATGAATAATGATAATACATGCTCCCTGATTTCTACAAGCGCTGTCCTTTTATAACAACTAGGTGGAAAAAACAAGAAATACAGATAAGCTTTGAAGCAGCAATCCCTCAGGATTAAAATATCTGAGGGTTTCGCTCTATCTTCTATCTCCAGTTATCGTTTTGTCCTCTTACGCTGAAGTCATGTTGTTCCTTTCTTTTCTTTGACTGTGCGCTTCGATTTCGATCTTCTTGTCTGGATATGGTTTCATGTTTAAGGGATAGCAGTTACTTCTTCTTTGTATTTTCCTCCTGAATGGTGGCTTCCCATTTCTTCTATTTTCTGTATAGAAGAAAAGACAATATTTAGTTAATTTGCAATAATCACTAATCTCCTTAATTACATTATAATTCTTCGATATATTACCATTTTAGAACACAAAGGAGTTATGATTAAAGGAAAAATATAAAGAAATAAATGGAAAATTCATACCTTTTCCATCGCTCAACACACCCCCTTGCTTACCCTTTTTCATGTCCTCATGAAAACCATGTAGTTTACATGCAAAGCAGTTAGCGAATAGGCTGGAGAGGGGTTTTCATTAAATGGTCTAAAACCATGATTTGCAGCTAAAACTTCAAAAATATGCCCTGTCTACCCTTCAGGTAATTCATATATGGCCTTCTAGTCTGCTGCAGGATACCAGATAATAGGGCTTCGAAATCTACAACCGAGCCAATACGGGCCTTCCCTCAAGATGAGGTTACTATAGATAACCAGGTGGTTGGCAGCTAACTTAAATTTTTTATAATTGAATGGCTCTCTGTCTTGAATATTCTGGTTGGAAATCTTCCATCGGAGTTTAGCTGCTACTACGGCCTGGTCTCTGATGGATATAAAATATTCTTCCCCATCCAGGACAATCACTTTGTGGATGGGTCCCAATGTCTAGATCACACCCTCCTTTGTCATTAAGCTTTTTTTCCTAGCCCATAGTTGTAATGGGTGTCTCGGTTCACCCCTAACCCAAAGATCTAACCCATTTTCTTGTCTCTGAAAAGTGTTATAGGCCTTGAGCCATTTTAACTGGTTAACAACAAATGAAATGAATGCTTGATATTGGACATCACCCACAAAAGGATTGGGATTCATATCCATTTCCTCTTCCAATATAAAATTGTGCAAATAAAATTCACAAAGTAAGCGCTGAACTTTTATTCCATATAGTTTGCAACAGTTTATAAAATCATCAACAATTTTTAATTCTATAGGTTTTCTTGCCTTAACAACTTTAATTTTTAACTGTAAATATCTTTCTAACAAAAACAAAGCATAATTTTTGGAAAGGGAACTACATGCTAGAACATCTGTATATAGAGAACAGAGAGTATCCATTTGATTCCTGACTGTTTGTAGTCTATTCCTTACCTCTTCAACTTTTTCTTCTGCCTTCCAACATTTTTCGAAGGCTTCTGCCTCTGATGCATTGATGTTCCTTAATTGCTGTTGTAACTCTTGGTATTTATTCTTAGAAATAGTCTCTTCTTCGAGATTTTATCTAGCCTACTGAGCCTATGCTAGATCCTCTTGGAGTTTTGCTTCACCAGGGTCATTGTTCAACAAAACATTTTTGGGTTGAAGATCTACCTGGGTTTTCTTATTACAATATTGAGTTCCTATAGTCTGTGTCTCTTTATTTCAAAATGTCTGGTTGGCCATACTGCTAGAAGACAGTGCCTCGGTCTGAACATATTTATTACAGACTTGTGTATTTTTGTTTTGGGCAGCTGCGTCTATAACAACTGCCTACTATTCCTTGCTATCTTGAATGAATATGGGCTCAGTTTGAGTCTCCATGGCCCTTGTATTATGGGGTTCCATTTGGATGGCTGCATCCACCGTTTTTGGGGTTATTTTAGATATTTTCCCCCTTTTAAGAACCCTTATCCTCTGTTTGAGTCGTTTTACTAATTTTACCAGCTTTTTCTATTCCCTCCATAGCCTCTTAAGTTCATTTGTCTTCTTCTTCTTCTTGGGAGGAACAATTATTTCCTTTTCTGGAATTAGTTGCTCATCTAGGTTTTGTTCTTTAGGGACCATGCCCTCGCCCTGGCTTGTTTCCATATTCTCCGTTTGGAATACTTCTTCAGTGTTCGTATTATCCTGACTAGGTTCTTCAAGGGAGGAAACCCTAGTTTGATCTGCTATTTCCGGAGGGGCTTCTGCTTCTGCCTCCTCCTCATTATGCATTTCCTCGGATGTATCCTTGCTGTGGACATAATGTTCCCGTAATTGTTCTACCTCAATATTGAGGTTGAGCGGACTCTGGGGTTGCATATACTCACACATATTGGCCAAAATTTGGGCCAATTCGTCCTCCTGTAATAGACTCTGTGGTGGACTTGTGCTAGAGGTTACGGGAGGTTCTGCTTCCTCCCTTTCCTCTTCACTGGTATGCTTAATTTCTTCCTCTTCCTGATTTTCTCCTCCTTCAAGTTGTGGGGGTTTCTCATCTCCAAAACTAGGTAATTCTAAGGGTTGGCTGCTGCTACTCTAGAGGCTTCCCAACATTCCCCTGCTTCTTCTTAACCTAGAGGACTGTCTGCGTTTTAGGGGTCTGTTTGCTATGCTGGTGATTCTTTTTCGTTTTGGGGTTGGTAAGGCTATTCCCCCGTCTATTGAAAATACCAATTCTTCCCAACTAGTCTGCTGTTGAGAAAGACTGTGGCTAACTATTAATCGAATTAAAAAATGGTGGCTTACTACTGTTCCTGTATGACAGGATTTCCTTATGCTCCAAGCAGCATCATGCAGTAAAAAATTTAGATATGCAGGAGAATTTACAACACATTTCTGTTTTAGTACTGCTAATAATTAGAGGTGGCATGGTTTTACCACATCCTTTCTCCCATCGCATGTAATGTAGCTTTGCACTACTCTCGCCAGTTTTGCCCATGGTTCTCCCAGAGTTGCCGGCTAGACTCCTTTTCCTTTGACGGTTAGGTTTTGTCCTTCATCCCGAAAGATGGTCATGGCCTCTTGCAGTCTCAATTTTTTATGGGTCCATATGGGTCCAACTACTGGTAGACCAGATACCTCAGTAATTGCTGCATTTTTTACTGTTATTCACCTTCCTCTTACTATGGAATTATCCTCCTGCAAGTTCTGCAAAAATTCAATGGCCACAGTTTCATGGAGCTGCTGTAGTCGTGTAAGGTAGGCAATCCATCCTGCTCTTTCCAAAATTTCTCGTGCAGTGTCGGAAATTGTTAGTACTTGTGGTTCACTATGTAATGCTCACCCTCCCATTTCATCTAAGCCCTGCACATTGTTAAATTTTCACAGCAATATACATAAATGGCAATGGAACAACAACCCGTGCATATCGAAAAATATCAATACCGTTAAACTTTCCATTTCTAGGATCTGATGAAAATAAGGAATTGACCCGTATGCAGGCGTATTTCAAAAGTCACCCACGCCCCCTTGAGATATGATAGGTCATCTTCGACCGCCAATGGAGGAGCAGCATACTAGACGACAGTCGTACAATATAGAAAGGCATGCGTATTCATGAAATGATCACAAAAAGCATTGAATTACTGAAATCGAGGCATATTATGAAAATCGTGAATAAATATGGAAATGCTATGAAATGATGCGAAAATAGGAAAAAGGACAGCTGATGTAAATAAAAGTGCTTATGCGGTCATTATTCACTTTGAACCATTATGATTGATTTATAAACAATATTTCATGTGTAAGAGGTTCAAAAAAAGGGGTCTAGGAGCATAATCTCATTTGAAATAAAGATAAAGATATAATAAAAGGGTTTATAATTACTATTGATTTGTGAAAAATATGACTCCAATACCATCAGCAGAGCTCTACTGCCCACAAGTGTGAAAAAGTTTCTTTTTCACCCTTGGAACCATAATCCTTTATCTATGCCTAGGAAAGTGCTTTGTAATGTCAGGATGGAGGCCATTGTGCTGGCTTGGTAACTAGATGAATCACCATGCCATTCACCAGGAAGGAGTGAAAGGTGGGCAGGCCAGCTCGTGATGAGACCTCCTGTTCCAAGGAATTTTTATTTTTTTGATGTGCCCATTGGATCATATCCCTGGTGTGGTGGCCAAAGTGGGAATGCCACTTCACTGTTTCCTTATGATCATGGTAGGCTGGCTCTTGATGAGACCTCCTATCCTCCATCTGAAAAATCATAGAATTGTTAGTAATCATATATATATATATATATATATATATATATATTTTTTTTTTTTCTTTTTCTTTTTCTTTTATATAGCACTTTCCTATTTATATATAGAGGATGGTTCAACACTCTTTAAGAGTAAGGATGGTGGAAGAAGTCTGAGCATCTCAATAGAGGAAAATATGCCCTTATTCTTATTCAATAATAAAAGTCAAAGAGAGTTATGAGGATTAGGGAAGAACCAACATGATAAAAATAATCAATCAAATTAGTTTTAGTGAAGATAAAGACAGAAAAGTGATATAGATAGTTGTGTACTTTCCTTTTTTCTTATCAATACAAAAAAATTTCTTTAAAAATTACAATTTTTCCTTGATTTGCTGAGTCCAGTAACCTCTAATTTTTGTGTCCTTGCATAAATTTGTATGTTTTCCTTAAAATGATCATGAAGAATTCACAAAAATTCTCAAAACGCTATTCTATAAGAGAAACAACAAAAAGAAAAATGCACTCAAAAAGTGTTGTTCCTTAGACGGAACAACTACTGTTCCTTAAGAGGAACAACAAAAAGAACATCTGCACACAAAATTGTGGTTCCTTTAAGAGGAACAAAAAATAAAAGAAAAATATACACGCGAAATTGTTGTTCCTTGAGAGGAACAACAGCTATTCCTTAAGCGGAACAACAACTAAAACAAGAACAAAATAAAATGCTGATCCTTTGGTGGAATAGCCTAAAAAAATTCCAAATCGAAACTACTGTTCCTTAGAAGGAACGAAAGAAAATGAAAAAAAAGGTGAAGGGGCTATTCCTTTTAAAAAGAATAGAAAAAACAATCGGCAAAATATTGTTCCTTTTAGAAGGAACAACAAAAAAAATCGATGGAAATGTTCTTCCTTTAAGAGGAACGATTGTTGTTCCTTAAGAGGAGCAACACTTGTTCCTTGAGAGGAACAACAAAAAGATAGACACACAGAAGTGTTGTTCCTTAAGAGGAACAACAAACAAATATAAGCACGCAAGATTACCATTCCTTAAGAGGAACGACTATTGTTCCTTAAGAGGAACAATAGCTGTTCCTTAAGAGGAACAATAGCTGTTCCTTAAGAGGAACAATAGCTGTTCCTTAAGAGGAACAACAAAAAAAATAAAGGCACATAAGATTGTTGTTCCTTAAGAGGAACGACTGCTATTTATTAAGAGGAAAAACAACTATTCCTTAAGAGGAACAACACGAAAAAAAAATCTGTACAAAAATAGTTCATACAAGCGAAATTAAAGAGAAAAGATTATGTACAAATTTCAAAAATAAAGGAATTGTTCAATGAATTAATGCTGAGGAGGAGTTATATTCCTCAGCCAGAATCTGCATAGTGGAATCTCCTCGTAATTGCTGGTAAAAGGATTCTCGATTAAGCAGTTTGTGGTAAAGTCATACTCGATGACCGTTTTCTTTGAAAGAATGTCCAAATCCATTAATGGTAGTTAATGTAATGGTGCCATTGTCATGCACTTTCTGTATCTCATAAGGTCCAAGCCATTGTGTCTGGAGTTTTTCAGGGAATTCCTGAAACCTGGAGTCATATAGGAGTGCCCAATCGCCTTCATGGAAGATTTTCTTTTTAATAAGGGTATCATGCCATTTTGCTCTCTGCTGTTGAATTAATGTAGTGTGTTGAAGGGTGGAGAGCCTAATTTCATCTAACTTGTTGATTTGTTGTAATTTGCTAACTTGGGCCTCATTTAAATTAAAACCCACCTCCTACACTGTTCTTAATGTTTGAATTTCAAATTCTATTGGAAAGATGGGTTATTTTCCAAATACTAACTGATATGGTGAATACCCTGTGGTTTTTCTCCACGTTGTTTTGTATGCCCACAATGCTTCCAACAATCTTGAAGCCCAGTCACGTCTGTGTGATGCAAATGTTTTTGTAAGTATTGCCTCTATCACCTTATTCGTGCTTACTACTTGGCCATTCTCCTGTGGGTGGTATGGGGTTGTAATTTTGTGCTAAATATGGTGATTTTTTAATGTTGCAGAGATTTTATTACCTACAAATTGTGGTCCTCCATCTGTAATTATGTCCCTCAGAAGGCCATATCACACAAATATTTTGAAAAGGAAATGTATTACAGAGTCCTCTGTAGCTCTTGGAAGTGCCTCTACTTCAACCCATTTAGTAACATACTCTTTTGCAACTAGTATGTATGTTTTCTGATTTGATGGTGGGTTAATAGGACCAATAAAATCGAGCGCCCAACGCTCAAATGGCTCGATTACTAACTGTGGATTCAAGGGCATTTCATCAGACTGTCCAGGGCGCCTCGCCCTTTGGCAACT
The DNA here is from genome assembly GCA_034641835.2 of Pinus albicaulis. Classification (NCBI taxonomy): domain Eukaryota; kingdom Viridiplantae; phylum Streptophyta; class Pinopsida; order Pinales; family Pinaceae; genus Pinus; species Pinus albicaulis. The sequence goes on along the minus strand of CM076582.1, from coordinate 20,342,465 downwards.
ATCACAGGCTTGTACAAAATTTTTAGCATCTTTAAAAATTGTAAGCCAATAATAGCCTGTTTGTAAAACCTTGTGACCAGTTCTGCGATGTGCAAAATGTCCACCACACGGCCCGCCGTGGTATGCTTTCAGAATGTCAAATATTTCGTCTTCTCGAGCGCATCTTCTGATGTGCATATATGCTCCTGTATGAAATACGTAGCCCCCAATCCAAGAGAATCGGGTACTGCACTGCACTATCTGTTTTCGTTCATTGGGCGTTAGATGCTTGGGTAATTTACCTACTGCTAAATAATTTGCAACATCAGCATACCATGGGGTTCTGGTAGTAGCAGCAAACAAATTTTCATCTGGAAACTGATCTTCGACTGCTATTGTGTCCGTTGGTTTTGGCATTTGTGAGAGAAAATAAGCTATAGGATTCTCTTTTCCAGGTCGACCCTTTATTGTGATGTCAAATTCTTGCAATAGAATCAACCATCTTGTTACTCTACCATTTGTAACAGGTTTATTTGCTAAAATTTTTATGGCAGAGTGATTTGTATATAAAACTACAGGATACCCAGTTATATAATGTGTAAATTTATTTACAACATGTATTTTAGCTAAAAATTCTTTTTTAGTCACAGTATAGTTTAATTCAATAGGAGATATATTCTTGCTAATATAATAAATTGCATATGGTTTTTTATCTTCTTCCTACCCAAGGACTGCTTTGACAGTTGTGTCTGAGGCATCAGATGAAATTTGGAATGGCAAATCCCAATTTGGGCCCCTTAGCACTGGGGCTGTTGATAGAAGCTTTTTTAGATCTTCAAAAGCATGGTCACATTTATTTGTCCAAATAAAATCAACATTCCATGTTAGTGTGTATAGAGGTGCAAATATTTGAGAAAAGTACTCTATGAATCTTCTATAATAACCAAAAAATCCTAGAAAAATACGTACCTCTATTTGTGTGGTGGGAGTAGGTATTAACAAAATTATCTGAATTTTAGTTGTATCTACCTGTATTCTAGCTTCTGAGATATAATGACTTAAGATGAGTCCCTCGGTCATCATCACGTGACACTTCTCATGGCTTAAGTAGAGCTTGGTGGAAATACACCTTTGCAGCACCTTTTCCAATGTTTCTATTTGCTGGCTCAAAATCATCTCCATAAGGTGTGAAATCATCCATATATACTTCGAGCCCTTCATTTATTAAATCTGAAAAGATGCTAAGAATGGCCCTCTGAAATGTGGCAGGGGCATTGCATAGAAAAAAGGGTAAAACTTTGTAAGCAAATTTTCCCCAAGGAAAGGTAAAAGTAGTCTTATCTTCGTCTTCCAGGGTGATCTGAATTTGATTGTATCCACTGAAGCCATCTAGGAAAGAAAATAATTTATTTCCTACTAATGTATCTAATACCTGATAAATGAAAGGAAGGGGAAAGTGGTCTTTCTGGGTTTATTTGTTTAATTCTCTGTAGTCTACACATATTCTCCACTTTCCATTATTCTTTGGCACCACTACTAGTGGAGAGACCTACTTGCTATCAGATATTAGATAAATAAAATTTACATCTAGTTTTTTTTTGTAATTCAGCTTTCACAATATCCTTGAGATGAGGGTTTAATCTCCGTTGGGGTTGGCGAATGGGTCTAGCATATTTTTCTGTATAAATGTGGTGCGTACATAACTGGGGATCAATTCCTTTCATGTCTGGGTAATCCCATGCAAAGGCTCCCTTATATTTTCTCAATAGTTGGACCATCTTCTCCTCTTGTTCAACAGACAGGTTTTTGTTAATGTTCAGAGTTTTTCCTAGCTCAATTTCTATATTTTTGCTATTGTAAACAGAGGTGGTAGGTATTGATTGATCATGAATGTCTTTCAGGTGATCTTCTTCTTATTCATTATCAAATGCTGCCTCGATCATGTGATATTGAAAATGGGATCTAGTTTTTGGTTGGTTAATGAAATTGTTAATGATGTCATCCTCTGTTTGGTCTTTAAATTCGAGGGCATATTCTAAGGTTAATTGTGATCTAATGTTTTCTATGAGGTATGATATAGGTTGTTTCTTTGTTTTTATTATTGTTAAACTTGGCTGGGTTGGAGGGTATAAGGCTAAATTCTTGACATAACTCCCTCTAGTTATAGTCATGCTACCTTGTCGACAGCCAATGTAAGCATCAACAGTTGCTAGCCAAGGTCTACCTAAGATTAAAGGGTGTCCATATAGATGGTTTTTGGGGTTAATGATCAGAAAGTCGATAGGGTGTTCCCAGGAGTCTACAAATACCATTACATCATGTAGTGTGCCTTTTGGCTTGACTACCGATCGATCAGCCAATTCCAATAAGGTTGTGGTTGGATCTAATGATGTAATGCGAAGTTTTTGACAAGTGGTGGTTGTTAGGATATTAATTGCAGCTCCTAAATCAAATATGGCATTTGGAAAGGATTTTCCATTGATTTGCACCGTAACTATAGGATTTCCTAGGTCCTCATACTTTACAAGTGCTTCTCTTCCTAATAGTAAGTCAGATAGAGTGCCGACTACTTGGACAGTTGGATTAGTTGTTATTCTCCTCTTTGGATTTCTTATACATAATTCTTTGATGGTATTTGCATAAATTGGAATATCTTGGATAACTTGGAGGAGTGGTATTTTTATACAAAAAATTTTCAGTTCTCCCAGAAGATCAAAATCAAGATGTTCTATTGGGTGAGGTATGATTAGTAATTCTAGGAATGGTGGAGAAGAGGTGGTTGCTTGCTCATGAGTTTGTGCCAGAACTTAGTTGAAGGCCGTTGCACTCCCTTAACTCAGTTTCTATTTCTGGTTCTTCGATTATTTGAACAAATTGAATGAGTCTATTATTAGGGTTCGGGTTGGATTGGGCTTGGAGTTGTGGTCTTAAGTTGTTCTGGGGATTTTGTTGTAATGTATATGGTGCTGGAAGTGTAGGTGGAGGGAGAGGAATCATTCCAACTGGTTGATTCATAGATCTTTGCCAATTCGACTGCCAGGTTTGACTTTGTGAGGTGGAGGGGGACCATTGTGTTGGATATGTATTATTTTGCCAAAATGGTGGACAGTAAGGAAAGTTCAGCCAATTGGTTTGATTTGTTTGATTTGGCCACAACGATGTAGGAAATGGCTACTGTGACCAGCTGGGGAAAGGTGGCTGATTTTGCCACATTCCATTATATTGCTGAGCATTACACCGAGGAGACTAAAAAGAAGAGGATAGATCGATGGGCATACCTGTTTTTCGTGGCTACCATTGACGATGGTGATTGAGTAAGCACATCGATTCTGTTTCTTCTTCCGCTTCTTTGTATACTGCTTTCAATCTCGGGAGTGAGGGGAAACTTTTTGTGGAGTGATATTTCGTGCAGATGGTGCATGCTTGGACTATATCCAGCGTGCACTCTTTATGGCTGTGTTTCTTTCTGCATCTAGGGCAGAATATTGCCAAATTTTGTTCTTCTTCTGATTTCTTTTGTTTAGCTTGCATGATGTCGAGCTGTGTCATCAGAGTCCCTAAAATATCAGTTTTGAAATCTTCCAGTAGATTTCCAATTTCTGTGCAGGTTATACCTCCACCAGAGGTCTTGCTATCCCTTGTGATCATGTCATGTTCTGCTGGTTTTAGTCTTGTGTTGCCTCTTGAAATCCTAATACATAAATCAATAATGTCAGCAAGCTTTTCCTGATATATTTCACCTTTGCCCATGATTTTTAATGTCTCAACCCATTGTTCCTTCATCCCTTTAATTAATGTAGTTTTTAACACATTATCAGGTAAGGGTAAAGATGCATAAGGTGATCTTTGGAGGTTGTATTGAAAGCGTTCTATATATTCCTCTAATGTTTCATTAGGTTTTTCTATCATCTAAAATATTTCATCCTTTAATTCCTTGGGCCTACAATAATCCTGATATTTATTTAGAAAATCAACTTTCATTTTATCCCAGTCATTTATAACACCTCCACCTAACCCCATAAACCATCTTAGAGCTGCTCCTTTTAATGTGGAGGGGAATAATTTTAGCTTTTCGGGATCGGTGGTATAGTCATACCCCCTACATAATACATCGAATTAAAATAGAAATGCATCTGGATCTTCCGATGTTAAGCCATGGAATGTAGGAATATGCTAGAGAGGAATGTCCTTCATAGGTGCATTAACTGCAGTCTCCACAATGGGATACTGCAGTGTGGAATTTTTGGGTGGTTGCTGGTTCTGGGCCATTTGATCGAATATGTGCCAATATCCTTCTGGGATTTCTAGGGAATTATTCCTAGGCTGACTAGAAGGAGTAGGGATGACCTTAACAACACTTCCTTGGTCTGGGATAATGAGTGTCCCTTGCTGAACTATTATCTTAGGGGATTTTGGTTCTTCAGGTTCTTCAGCTTTGTTTTGGATGATTTTGACAGCACTTCCCTTATTTGGGCTGCTTAGTGTTTGGATTACTTCAAGAGGGGATCTTGGTTCTTCTATTTCCCCTATTTCTCCTCCTCCTTCGCGGAGATTACTAGATTTCCCTTCTTGTAAATAAATTGAGCGAGAATTCTCAATTTCTTGAGAATCTTGCTTAGTCTCTTCTGTTTGGCTACGCACCTCAACAAAAGCTATAGATGGTGATTCTGTGGCCTGAAGGGAGCTCGTAGGTTATCTAGAAGCAATTTTTCTAGGGCCTAATGATGGCTGAGATTCAGATTTCTTAATGATATTGTTGATAAAGGTTGTTCGCCCAAGGGTCACTAGTCCCTTAGGTTTTTCAGGTCTGGGAGGAATTTTGTTTTGTTTAGATTTTCTAGTCATTAAAAAAATGCAAGCATCCATTCCTACCTTAAACTTCTACGCAGTTCTGCTATGAAGCGGGCAAGTGAACGAGCATGTTCCTCGTTCGTTACATAGGTTCTTACCTTCCGTTTTTTATACCCAATTCTTCCTTAGCAGATAAAATCAAATATACATCACTCTTTCTAAATAGCTACACTCTCCCCGGAAACGACGCCAAAATGTTGAGGTATAAAAGGTGTCTTTTTAACTCCTATTTATCCTACATTAATTATCAATCTAGGTACGATTTTTTATCTCAAGAGTGTACTCAGTCTACGGTGGTAATTTAATCTAAGAGCAATGCTTTCCAATTTTCAGTACAGTGTTTCAAATACAAGAGTAAACGGATGTTTGAAGATGGAATCTAATTGCAATGAAATGAAACTTAATGCTCTAAAACTCAATTATTCACTCAGTAATCATCAGTCAAGGATGCATTAGTAATAACTCTTTCCTCTGTCAACTGATGTAAATGAAATCAAACATAAACAAGATCCTCAATCTGAGAACTTAGACAGTGATAGCCAATGTCCTTTACAGTTGTTGATCTTACACTCTACACTAAAGCAACTAATTGAAAATGATAATTGAGTTAAATAATGTTGCTAATGGAAATGGAAGAAACACGCTCTCTACAATAACATTCCAAAGAAAAACCAAATACTTGCAGGAAATAAATGATCAACAAAGCTATTTAATGAAAATGAACAACAAATTCTAGAATGAATAGAGAATATTTATATTGGAAAAGCATATCAATACAAGTTACAAAGAATAATAATCTTGTTATGGTGGAAAGGATAACAACGCGATTCAATCACAACTTATGTAATAAACCAATTCCATAAAATATTGAAACAGTAAGCTATCAAACATGGAATCTGTAAAGAAATGCGACTAGAGAAAATGAACATTAAAGCAAACCATCACACGATTGGAATTGTCAAGTAATGGTACAGATAGCAAGTGGATCCACCAGGGCCAGGCCCTTAGCCGCTAGTGAAGCACCACCAAGCTACTCCATTATCAAATAATGGAACGACAACCGAATTATATATTAATCATATGTAACAAATTTCACAGGAAATCGCACTCTGTTTTAACCAATGAGAATCGGTGATCAAAGTGAAAATACAAAAGGAAATCTGAATAATGATAATACATGCTCCCTGATTTCTATAAGCGCTATCCTTTTATAATAGCGAGGCAGACAAAACAAGAAATATAGATAAGCTTTGAAGGAGTGATCCATCAGGATCAAAAGATCTGAGTGATTCACTCTATCTTCTATCTCCAGTTATTGTTTTGTCCTTTTGTGCTAAAGCCGCGTTGTTCCTTTCTTTTCTTTGACTGTGCGCTTCGATTTCAATCTTCTTGTCTGGATATGGCTTCCTATTGAAGGGACAACAGGTACTTCTTCTTTGTCTTTTCCTCCCGAATGTTGGCTTCCCATTTCTTTTATTTCTGTATAGAAGAAAAGACAATATTTAGTTAATTTGCAATAATCACTAATCTCCTTAATTCCATTATAATTATTTGATATATTACCATTTTAGAATAAAAATGATTTATGATTAAAGGAAAAATATAAAGAAATAAATGGAAAATTCATACCTTTTCCATCGCTCAACAGTCACATGATTGGTTTAAAATTTAAGAATAGCGACCCAGCGACCTAGCGACCCCAGGTCGTGAAGTCTTTAGGTCGCAGGTTGGTTTATAATTTAAGAATAGCGACCCAACGACCCAACAACCCCAAGTCGCGGAGTCGCTAGGTCACATGGTCACACATTCGTGACTTTGAGACCCTCATTAATTGACCACACGTGCGACCCCTTTAAAATAAGAAGGTTGAATAGGTTGCATTCGACTTGCGCGACAGAGCAAGTAACTCCTCTGACAAGCTAGTTGGAGCGTGTTTTTTCTCGGGTAAGTTGCCCAATCCTCCTGTTGTTTCATTTTGAGTTTATTGTTTCCTCCCTCACCCTTAACCATTTCCTTTTTAGCCTCCATGACCAGCTTCACTTAAACTTCCAAATAACTCTATTCAGGGTCTGCACCTACTAATGGTTTCTATTCCTTTGCCTTTCACTTTAAAGCTTCCATCACCCATGTCTCTCTTGAGCTCCTATCCTAGCCCTCCTAGGGAAGACCTCAAGACCCAGATTTGTCCTTTCCCCTCGATGAATGGCTTGTTTTTCCTCTTTTTATCCCCAAAATATTTAATCGCCGAGAAACCCGTCAAAAAGCCCTAATGCGACCCCGCGACTTTGCGACCCTGTGACTTGGTCACTGAGTCGTAAGGTCGCCAAGTCGCCTATACCCGATCAATAGATACCCTTGCGACTTAGTGACTCAGTGACCTTGAGAGCTAGTTGCAAGTCGCTAACTCGCTAAGTCACGTTTCCCTTAGCCGTGACTCTATCACGACCTTGCGACCCAGTCACAAGTCGCCAGGTCGCATAGTCGATGTTCCTCTAAAGTTCACGACAGTGCGACTTAGAGACCTAATGACCTGGTTGCAAGGTCACCAAGTCACATAGTTTTTGTCCCTGAAAAATTCACACCACTGCAACTTAGTGACCCAGGGACCTGGTTTCAAGGTCTCCAAGTCGCAAGACTAGCATTTTTTCAGGAGATAGTTGGCAGGGATCGACCTAACCTTAGGGGCTATTGGGAAGTGTTACTAGTATTAACATATTTATTATCATTTCATCTGCCTTATCATGGGATTGTTTTATGAATATGCCAGGAAACATTGAATTCGAGCTCGAGTGCATGTCTATCTCATTGACCTCAGGCGATATGGGGCCCCCAATAGTACAGAAAAGAAACAAGAGTCCGGAGGTGGAAGTATCGATAGAAGGCATGCCCCTACCCCACCTCCTATTTATGTAGACACCGCCTGTGTATTCGGGAAAGGGGATAATATGAGTTGGTATCAAGTTTACATTAGGGGAATTTTGAGGTCTAAAATGGGCCTCCTAAGAAAAATGTACAACAAAAATAAACTTTATAACAACCAATAGGATTCAATATGATGATGTCAACCATGGGGGATGATTTACCATTTTTTAAATAAAAGGGTAAAAATATTAAAAAATAATAAAATAATAAAACCACTTTTTCAACTTGTATTTTCAACTTATCTCCCACATTTTTTACTCAAATTTCGAGTGGGAGTACTCGTTGGATGCAAAATTTAATTCCTCATCCAAGGAGTACCCATGTTGCATACTTTCAATGAACCCTGCTACATGAAAAATGGGAAATACATAAAAAAATGTGATTACAATCACATTTTTTATGTATTTCTCATTTTTCGTGTAGTAGGACCCATCGAAAGTATGCAACATGGGTACTCCTTGGATGAGGAATTAAATTTTTGCATGCAACGAGTATTCCCCACTCGAAATTTGAGTAAAAATTTTTGGAGATAAGTTGAAAATGTAGTTTTTCATTTTTCCCTCTAAAATTTGATGATGTCATCAAATCTTATTTGATTTTTTCCACTATTATTTTATAATTTCCTTAGGAGGCCCATTTTAGACCTCAAAATTCCCCTAATGTCAGGAGCATATCAAACCCGAGTTCCCAGAAGATTTTCTAGATCGACAGGTATACATCTTGGTCAAGAGGTCTAAACTCCACTACACAGGCGCTCATCTGCCCATATTTCCGTGTGCAGAGATTGTGGAATGGATCCTCTAGAAAGTGGACTCTAAGATGTGGGCCAACTTGAGAGGACAAGATGCAGAAGTGTAGTATGCACTCCCCACCCGAGAACAGACTTTCAATGCTGACTGGGCAGCCACTCATGCAGTTCTCATAATAGAGACTCTGAAAGGATGGTGGGAGGACCCAAAAAAGTTCAAGTTCAAGAAATATCAGGAATATAAGACATAAGGCCTAAGGAGAGTCTACAGACTTATGGAAGCGATGATGTGTAGAATGTATGGCCGCCCATATGCCACTATGTTCAATGGTACCTGGATTCCCCTCATGTATGCCGTCTCTAAATATGTTACTCGCTTCAACTGGGACAACCTGATAGTAGTAGCTCTTAGGTCAAATATATTGTCAGCATAAGAATCGGATGAAGGAGATGCATCTGAGTTTTATATGGCTTCTTATCTTTTGGATGCGGTATGCACAAGGTTCAATTTTGACGGATGGGCACACAATTGGAATGCGGAATGTGGTGGCCCGATCCATAAAGAATTAAAATTGCTCTGGGCTTCGAAATACAAAACAGACATACAGGTAATCTCACACAACTTCATCCTCGCGCTTTACCGAAAGCTGTTTGAAAAAGATGCCCCATGCATGTCTAGGTGGGCCATGGAGACGATAACACAAGTAGCCAGTTCCTTTCCTGTCCTAGATAGTACTTTCATTAGGGTTTTTGGGTCACTCAAGGCACCCCACGCGCTGCCTCGATTTGTCACTAACAAACTACTCCTGCAAGAAGTTTGTAACCAGATGATGGGCAGTTTTTCTAGGGTTCTCACCAAAGGCAAGAAGAAACCTTGGCCTAATCTCCCGCTGACCATCAGTGCCTACTCAGTCAGAGATTTCAAGGAATTAGAAGCAGAGGCTGAGGAAACCAATGGTTTTCATCTTCCTCCCGTATCACATAGATCATATGATCCCCAAAGGATTGTCCTGGCACACTGTAAAAAGGGCCAAATTCAAGTGGAGTTACCAGCACACGAAATCCCCTGTTGAAGACCGAATCAGAAACTGGTACAACAAGGATAGGAAAGAAACTCCAAAAGAACCAATGGATCAAGGTGACCATGATCATCAGATAGGAAGGGGAAAGGGTGACACACTATTAGGAGCCTCATCCTCCAAGGCCAAGAAACCAAGGATTGACACAAGCAGAAAAATATCTAAACAACAATAGGAGAAAAGAGAAACAGAGGCTAGGGCACAACAAGAAGCTGAGAAGAAAGAAAAGGAAGAGGAATGCAAGAGAACCCAAGATGCCCTAGCTCAACAAAAATAAGCTGAGAAGAAATAAAAGGAACAAAAAAGGTTAGAAGAAGAAGCTGAGAAGAAAGAAAAAGAAGAGGAGGAATGAAGGAGGAAGGAAGAAGAAAACCATAAGAAAAAAGTGGAAGAAGAAAAAAAGGTTGTTGAGTGGAAATTAAAGGAGGAATAGTATAAAGAAGGGGCTGAAGAAGGACAGAAAGATAACCAGGAATCACAGGAAGATTCTTCTAAAGAGGCAAGAGGAAGTAAGACACCGCTTGCAGAGACAGGGAGTCAGGTAGGGTTACCACACATTGATATGTCGTAGACAACCCCTATGTCAAGTGTTCGACCTTCCCTCTCAGAACTTGGCACTGTAGAAGAACAAGAAGACGAAGTCTTGGATCTGACAAGGCTAACTTATGACCAGTTCACACACAAGATTAGGCAAGAGAGGAAAAAATGTCTAGCTCGAAACCCTGCCGCACCTCTCGCAGTCACAATAGAGAAAGACATAGTTTTGGATACTAGAACCAATCTAATTATGATTGCATTGGAGGGTACAAACTTTGCAGCATCCACTAAAGAAAATGTCAGTAGAATGAGCTGAGAGATCCTCTTATTGAAAAACAGGCTACAAGTTTCTGAACAAAAGGCAGCTCGGGCGGAGCAGGATACAAGAAGGCTAGAGGAAGAAATCTAGAGGATACACTCCACAATTTCCCAAGCTAGCGAATTTTCACTCACCATCCAAGGGGAGTTAGCCATGCTGGAGGCCACCATGAAACAAGTATACGAGGAGATGTTCACGATAAAAAAAAAAGTCGCCCCGTTGTTAAAGGCACAAACGAAAACTAAAAGGAGGACTACACAGTTGAAAGAAGCCTCCACTGCTTTGGATAATATGCTAGAATGGTCCATCATATACCCACAGGCTCCTAACACCCTGCCTAAGAAAGACTGGGTTAGCACTCAAAATGATAAGGTACAGATACAAAAAAAGATACAGTCTAAAGATAAACTAATCAGAGATATAGAGAAATTAATGTCCGCTTATGAACACTTGATTAGCAGAATTGATTCAATGGCCGAAGTTCACCGCATTCCTACTCTGGGTACCTTGGACATGGAGAAAACAAGAGAAGGGGTTGCTCAAGACATTCAAGCATTCCTGCAACCCATGAAGCAAGCAGATACCTCCCGAGATATTACAACCTCGCAGGAGAATCTCTTTCAATTCATCATCACTCCGGTATAGATCTACACCAAGTTGGCTTCTCTCTCTAATCAGATCGCAGTGAAAAGATGCACCTTGGTCCTAGATGCTCTCGAGTGTTTCCATAGGTTGAAAGAAGATACTCCCCAAGTTACTCTGATTTCTACAGATTATCAAGCATGGCACAAGTACGTCAAAGAGCAGCAACACGTAGATGTGCCTAACCTAGAAATCTCACAATTGCTGCCTTGAACAAGGAAAAGGCACAAGTCACAGGTCGTATAAAGCAGGAGGTCGCTCGAAAGGCAGCGGGGGTCGCGGTTGCCTAGGTTCAGGATCAAGCGGTGTCGCAACCGTTGGGGAAAAATACCGAGAGGGGGTGAACTTTCGCATTTCTGCATAATCAAATCTTTCTACTTTGTCATTCCTTAAAACCCATACACTACTTTCCTTCAGTAAACCAGCGTATATACGCGGATCCCCTTTATGAAACTCGCGTGTACACAGAGATCTAGATATGTCATTAAATCTTCACTTATATCATTCCATCATTCATTCATTAGATGTTCTATAAACAGTAAACATGTGCAGTATGAACAGAATAAACCATCACACAAAGCATCACATATGAACACCAGGATTTTTAGGTGGAAACCCAAGACGGGAGAAAACCACCGCTGCAGTTGCTCAGCCTTCAATATCTTATTATAGAGAAAACATCTTACAAAGCCTATCTTGCATTTCCCCATCAAAGACGTTGTGCACCCACCTGCGCTCGTTTACCACCGGAAGGAGCAATCCCCGACTCATTTACCACTTTCCCCGGAAGGGAGCACCAACCCCCTGACTCGTTTACCAGCCTCTCCTGGAAGGGAGCTACGACCCCCTGATCTTGTTTACCAGCCTCACCCGGAAGGGAGCTACGACCCCCTGACTGAAGGCTACAACCCTCAGCACCACCTTGGACCACGTTTCATCAATTTTCACACTAGATCCAACAACTTCAAAAGAGCACAACTTGTAGGCCACATTTCATCATATTTTCAAACTGGACCCATTCCATACTTTTAAGCTCAAACATTCATCATCAACAGATACTTACCAATTCAGACAACAAAGATCAGATAGCAGTAATACAGCAGAACAGATCAGAGGTTCCATACCCCATGCTTCAGCAAACCCTAGTTTGCATACGCGCTTTCACTTCACTGATGTCGCGTATATACGCGCTTCCGTTCACACAAACCAGCGTATACCTCTGTATATATTTCATTGCGCATACGCGCTTTATCTTCAGCGAAGCCGTGTATATACGCGCTTCCTCCGCGGCGAAGTAGCGTATAGATCTTCAATCATTATAGAGCAACATTCTTCTTCAGATCAGACATTCAGTTCAGATTCAACCCTTTACTTCAGACAGATGTTCGCCTTCATTTCAGATCTAAGCCTTCCATAAACTAATCTAGCAAATATAGATACATTTCAGATCTAGAAATTCCGCTTCATCATTTCTTCATAGGTGCATCATAGATTCAGATCTATCATCAAACCTTTACCCTTTCCATACAGATATACTGCATAGAGAAGTATTCATTCAAGCTCAGACATCTTGCACCCTCACTTATGATTTGCACAATGAATTTCTTCTCCTTATATAGGATTATCCTTTTTCAATACCACAGGCCCCTTTTTCAATACCATGAGCCAAACAATACCATGAGCCTTCAATACCACGGGCCCCTTTTTCAATACCATGAGCTTTCAATACCACGGGCCCCTTTTTCAATACCATGAGCTCAATACCATCACCTTTGACCCCTTTTTTTCGGGTCACCATGAGCCAAAACAATATTACTTCCGATGGTATTCCCGGACGGGGTCACATAGACGAATCATTACTCAATACAATGGGTCAATACCATGGTGGTTACCCCGAAGCACTTTATGAGTGCTTTTGCCCATACGCGACTTGGAACGTTGTTTCCCACGTGCATACGTGACTTCCCCTAGACAGATCCGCGTATGTCTTGAAACATACTCTTTTCATCATAGATCTAGCCCATAATGAATTCCTTTCTTCATTACCTTCTGTACTCTCTATAGATACATCAGATTTTCATCTTTAAACAGGTTCATCAAGACATTCTATCAAGCACAAATTCATCAAGTAAGTTGCCATCATCTTCATCAGGTGGGTTGCCATTCAAGAACAACTCTCTACATCATATTGTTCAACAAACATCATGTCACATCAGATTTACATCATTTACCAAGTCCATCAAGTCAAGAATAGCTTCATCAGGTGGATTGCCATCAAGGATAACACAAGTCAAAAGTCGCATGTCTTCATCTTCATTCAGTGGGTTGCCATCAAGGACAACACTCTGCATCATATTGCCAACAACAACTCACTCCCAGGTCGCATAGCAGGCCAACAGTCGGGACTATGAAGGGTCAAGGATACCCAAAAGTCAATTTTGTCTTATAAATACACCCTCTGGGGAATTGTAAAGGATATTTTTTTTTGGACTCCAAAGGAGCATAGAGAATTGTACAACATTGAATGCATATTTCTGAGAATTAATACAATCAAGTGTTTTTGTCTCCACTATTGGATCTGATGAGGATGCGTGTGTTAAAATTACAAGTATTTTTGTCTCATGTATCGACTGTCTTTTATGATTGAACTAATCTATGTTTTCTGGTTATATTATGTATACATTCAAGCTCACTTGATGTGTTAGTGATGTAGGAATATTTAAATGAGAAATGTTGGTAACTTAGTTACTAGGATTATCTTATCTTTTTCAGAAAACGCTGATAGATTTTAAGGGTGTTTTGACCATGAGGAACTGTTTCTTTTTGTGGTTCAAATAGCTTTTAAAAGCATGACCCTAATGATGTGCTGCTAACAATATTTCCTTTGGTTGCATGCTTCAATTCGCTTTGCTATTTGTAATGTGTTATGTTCGATAAGACTCATCAACCATTTGTTCTTGTATTGTTCAAATAACTGTGCATTCATAGGTCTACAGGGTTTGCTCTTCGTCCGAGAGAAGGAACATCCGGTGGTAGCTGGTCCCACATACCGTAAAAGATCCCTATCACAAACGGTTTAGAGTCTGATTGGGACTTTATACTGGGGAGATCCCCTACTGTTGGTCGTGATATCAAGCTTCGTCAATGACATAAGTCAAAAATTCGTCTAAAAAGTAGTTTTATTCTTTTCGCTCCAAAAGTAATTACTCTTGGGGATGACATCATCATATTCAATCTTATTGCTTCCTTTAAAGTTAGTTTTGTAAGCATATTTTTCATTTTGAGACTTTTATTTACCTAAAAAATCCCCTAATGATCAATCCTGAGATATAATGTAGGTGGATCTTGATGTATTTTTTTTGTTTATGTTGCACTAGATCTTTGTAAAACTTTAGTGTGTGTTGATTGTAACACCATGTTATAGTTGGGTGATGAAATAAGATATTGAGCTCATTGAGGAAGTTTTGCAACCAAATGGCTTAAATGGAAACATTGACTACACCTATGTATTCAATTCTACCAATGACAAAGAAATCACTCATTCCATTTTGTTGGACCAACAAATGGGGCCATATACCAAATTGATAATATATCCTCGAGCGGACTTGCGATGATGTTATCGCTATCCCGATCTAAATCAATGTTGACATTGAAAACCAGAGTACATCTTGTTGCATAATGAATCCCATAGCTAATGTTTCATGTACGTATCTGAGCATGATTTTGGAAACTTTCTATTGTAGCTCATGCAGTTCGTGCATGTGTCTAGAAACTACACCTACTACATGTGAGAGATTTGGATAACAGTTAGTCAGATAGAGGAAGAGACTTCCCACAAGCTATATGTACATGGTGTAATCAACCAATAGTGTGTCCTTACCATCTTCAAGTTGTGCCCCCAATAAAAAACATGTAGTTGTAGGCTTGCAATCGACCATGTGAAAGTGAACGAAGAGATGTCTCACATACTCGGAGTGGGAAATTTTGATCCTTGAATCATTTTGGTTGATTTAAAATCCAAGGAAGAAGTGTAATATTGTTGGAAATACTGAGGGGGGGAGGGGTGTGGAATCCGTATTCCTAATGTTTATCTAGTAACAACAGTAAATAATAGAACACAATAGGCATGTGAATTTTAGTGGAAAACCCCCTACGGGTCAAAAACCACCGAACACTTTTATAATAAATTCTTTAATCTTCAGCCCCAACTGAAATGAGAGTTATAACTTCCTAGAATTATAGAAATGAATTCTTCTCCAGCACCCATTGGAAGGACGCCCCAACGCCCTGGTTTCTTTAGTAGTCAATTGAATGGATGCCTCGACGTCCTTGACCAACCTACTGCCCTGAAGTGTTCACGGGCTCCAACCTGTAGGTGACTTCATGCACCAACCTAGCACCTCCCTTCCACCCTATAATGATCATACATAAGAATAGAGTGTGGACTCCCATACCAGGGAAAATTACCATGATACAATATGATTCACAATAATTTTCTTGAACTAGACCAATCACCCAATCACATTATGACCTGCAACCAAACCATAACATTATCCAAAAATGACTCCTATACCTCCCAACAATGACTCTTCAACTCTAGGAAGATTGACTCTTTTACAATAATGACTCTTTTACAATTTCACAATGGTGATTTTTACAACACTGACTTTTGAAACAGCCTGATACTTGACTTGACAGTGCTTCTTGGATCACTAGTAACTTTTGAGGTATTGTTTTTCTTGCTTCAAGTGATGGTACTTTAGCGCTACACGTCCTTCTAATATGTGTCTGAGTTTTCCTATTGTGTCCTCCTTCCTACACATGAATTAATGAACAAGACCCAAACCAATATACAAACAAAATACTTATACTGTCATGAAAAACATATGTCAGAGAAATATTCAAAATTCAAATGTAAATACATTCATCATTTATGAACATAACCCAAACAAACATACAGACAAAATACTTACATTATCCTGCAAAAACACATGTCAGAGATGATATTAAAATTCAAATTAAAACACTAATCATACATACCTTGTTGTATCATACTTGCCATTACCTGTTGATGTGTGGTCCTTACTGCAATGATCCTTGAATGCATACTTTTTCTTTCCTTCTAGAAGCTCAATATTGAATCTATGTATGTATGTAATTTTGGATCTCTAAGGTCTGAAATTTCGTCTTGTGGTAGCCCTCTCAGTCCTCTTTCCAACCCCACAGGTTTGATCAATATTGGATTCTTCAAGAAAGAGTTATGCCCAATCTCCCATGATGACCTTATTGAAGTAGTGAAATCCTTGCATGAGGAGGATATGAGGGTCACAATTTATAGAAATTCTTAGGTTGAGAGGGTCTTTAACAAGTGAATGTTGGAGGGCTTTTAAGAGCTTAAAAAATTATTAATTATTGACTATTTAATCGATCGAAATTTGATCAAAAGTAAATATTTGCTAAAAATTCAAAATTCTCAGAATCATTCCAAACTAGAATCACCAGATAGGTCTCATCGCTAGGAATCCAACACACTTCGTTTCATCAAAAACTGACTTCGTATGTGAAAGTTAGAGACTGTTGTCTGCTTCACCAAACAGACAAATTTTCAAAAAAAAGTCAAACAGGGTCAAAGGTCAAATTTTGGGTTTTTCTCCAACCCAATGAGATGCTGACATGTGTCAAGTTGTGGTTGGTCAGATCTCCAGGCTCATTGGGAGTTTTTTATTTGGTTTTGAATGAACCAATGGTATGTCGACACATGGCTAGCCCAGAGGCCGCCAGGCGCCCTCCCAAAGGCCGAAATTTTCATATGTATGGTAGAAAGTTAAATTGATTTTGGTGTGGTAAAATTTTAGGGCAGAGGTCAGGCTCGACCCCATGACCTCCCCACACTACGCACCTGGCATACCAAGTATTCTACGCAACAGATCTTAACACTATAAACAACTGCATTATATTTATGTTCAAACAATGGTTCGGGCAGAGGTTAAGAGGGCCAACCCTCGTTTCACAGGATCACATGCCTACGTCTATGGCAGAGAGCTTATTACTTAAACGTAATATTAGTGTTAAAATATTCTTAGTAAGCACTAAAACAAAAATAAAAATGTGTTTATCCAAAGGATGCAGAGTTAGAATTTAAAAATGGGTTAATTGACCCTAATCACATGTTATGAGCGCTAATCCAATTTTAATTCGGATTTTTGTTAATTATGCGCTTAGTGATAAGCTCTGAGTTAAATGAGATAAACATTAATTAATATTGGGATTAATTCAATGGTCATTTTTGCGGGTTTTCTATGTTCGACGCTAACTCCAAAATCAACGGAATTAACTGGAGTTTCTCCAGATTTGGAGGAGTTTTCCTAGGGAAACTTGAAGAAGCCATAACTTTGGCATATTTCAACCAAATTAGGCTATGAAAGAGTCATTCCTAGATGATTTGGAAGCTCTGAGCATGATGGTGCATGTTGTAGAGGCAGAGGAGCACTTTTGTAAGTGTTTTTTTCACTTTGAATATTAAAGAAGCTCAGGGACACCAGGAGAATAGGTCATGCCTAGTCCACTTGAATACCATTTTCAGAGCTTGAAGAGTCTATTTTGAGGTTTTTCAGTCTTATGAATCTAATGGAGCAGGTTTCAAAGCCATTGGAGCTCTGTAGGTGCATGTAATCATAAAATTGACCATTAATGCAAAGAAGGCCTAGCTAGTTGAAGCAGGTCCATGGAAATGTATCCCAGGAGGGGTAAGCTCTGTTATCAACTGTTGTGTAATGTGTTTGTTGTGTGTTATTTCTCTGGAATTTATTTGATGTAAATCTATTTCTAATAGTTAATTTACTTAAGAAATTCTCATAAAAGACACTAAAACTTGACACATAAACCCTTTCAAAATTGGCTAACTTGAGACGATCCTAAAGACACTTTTTTTTATACTGATGAGGGAGATAGCACAACAAAACTATTTTTCCCATATTCAGATCAAGTTGGTATCATAACACTATTTAGCTCATTTTAGCTTGATATGGTTGTCCAAGGTTAGCTAGAGAATTAGCTATTGGTTTTGAATTGTGCAAGGAGAATTTAACTGTGTGCAAGTTTATGTGTCTGAAGAGAAGGTCAAGATTGAGGACTCGACTCTCAAATCACAACAAAGAATATTTTTATGCATTTCAAGTGTGATGGTATCTTCATCAAGCATTGTTTCTAGTTAATCTTCCTTAGCAAAACTCTTTAATAAAGATATGTTGCAAAAGCTCTACATCATGGATGATATGGTGCAAGAGATGTATGAATATAAGAGGGATAGAATTATACCTCAAGAGCTATTGATAGCCATCAAGGAGGAGAAGCAAGAGCTTCTTGAAAAGATGCATGATATAGAGACTTAGCTCCATATTGAAAATGAAAACCTAGCAAGGTTGTATGAGATGGAGGCTCAACTCCATGATGCCAAAGAAACTCTAGCCAAACATGTTATTGAAAAAGAGATATGAAATTCAATTTTATATTCAATTTCCTCTAAAGGTGAATGTGTAGATGCTTTTGAAAGACACACTGGAGGAATAGGGTCCAAATTATTGAGGAAGATGGGCTATGAATGTAAAGGATTTGGAAAACACGCACAAGGCATAGTTGAGCCAATTGTTGTTGAGGAAAGGCCTAGGTATTTGGGTCTTGGTTATGGACAACATGACGGAGAATGCTCCGAAGCCAAGAAGGCACATGAAGGTGTTCCAAGAAGGACTTTCATTACATGTTCATTACCTCAAGCTTGTGAAGTTTGTGTTCATGAGGAATGCAAAAGTTTTATACCCAATTTGCAAGAAGATGCTCATAAGCATGCAACTAATGAGAATGGAAAACAAGAGGATGTTGAAATCTCTAAATACATTGAATACATTGTTGGTATTCCAAAGAGAGCTACTACCTCATCAAATTCACCTCCTCAAGAAGGCGACAAAGATGAATGTACAAGGTATAAATATACCTTTAATCAAGTTGCTTTTGATTATGTTAAACATGGTAAATCCTCACATAATATTTGGAGAAAGTTTAAATGTTCATTTTGTGGTTTGAATAACCATATTGTTTCAAGATGTTGGAATAATATAGCCATACACAAGAAACTTTCTAAACAAAGGAAATAGAAAGCCAAAGCTCTATTGGATAATGGAAAACATGTTGAAAAGAAGATGCATTTTTTTTGCACTCATTTCCATAAGCAGGGTCATCTTGTAGACAAGTGTTGGACTTTGTATGTAACAAGTCATCCATGACATTTGAAGAAGGTGGAAAGAGATATTGAAAAGAATGGAAAAGAGGATTCCATAATTGATGTGGGTTAGGATGATTCACATGATGAAGTGTAGCTGAAAGAAGCACCATTGAAGTGGTTTGGAAAGAGATGGATTTTGGAAGGTCCACTCTTGAGTGAGAGGCTCATGATTAGCCTTCATTCTCAAATCATGGCATGAGCAGCATGTCAATACTGGAGGATGAAGAAATCAAGAAGTGGAAAGAGGGACAAGATGCCAAAAACATTTGCAGGAAAATAGCAGCCATTGTAGATCATTTGATGTGTCGCTGCAAAAAAGCGAAAGAGATGGCGAATGCATTCTTCCAGATGTGAAATTTGGAACCATGGAGGAAAAAAGAATGGTCATTTATTTTCTTGTGATTACTAATATTGGAACTCATTTCTGCAGTTCACTCAGATGGGCTTAACTTAGAAAAGTGGTTTCCAAGGAGAAGCTTGCATCGAAGGCATGTTTGTGCAAAGGAGGAACAAGATTCTCAGTGGGAAGGCAATCGATCAGCTTTCCAAGCACCGAGGGATTTCTTTGGTACAACAAGGTGTTAATCAGTCAGCAAGTGTTGGATTGGGTCAGCAGTGAAAGGAGGACATTGGTTGAAGTGCCAATCCATTTGCAAGTCAAGGCATGTCAGTGAATCTAAGTGGTTTTCGTGGAGATTTTTCCAAGTAGAATCAAGTTGATAGAAATTGGAAAAGAGAAGAGTATACAACTCTCATTAGATAAAAAGCTTTTGTGGGTCCAAAATCCTTTCAGTGGGAAGGAGTGATCAGAATCTGGATTGGGGGCAAAAATTTGCTAAGAAAATCGAAGTGCTTAGAATTTCTCCAAACTAAAACTATCAGATAGGACTCATCACTAGGAATCTGATGCACTTCGTTTCACTCAAAACGGAGTTTGTATGTGAAAGTTAGAGCCTGTTGTCCGCTTGACCAAACAAGCGAATTTTCAAAAAAAAAAATTCAAAGAGAGTCAAAGGTCAAATTTTGGCCTATGAAAAGCTAACATGTGTCAATATGTGGTTGGTTTAATATCTAGGCTCATTGGAAGTTTTTGATTTGTTTTTGAATGAACCAATGGTATGTCAACATGTGTCTAGCCCGGAGGCTACCACGTGCCCTCCCAAAGGCCGAAATTTTCATATGTATGGTCAAAAGTTAAAATGATTTTGGTGTGGAAACATTTTAGGGCAGATGTCGAGCTCGAACCCATGATCTCCTCCACACTAGCCGCATGGCATACTAAGTCTTATACACAACAAATCTTAACACTATAATCAACCGCATTATATGTATGTTCAAACAATGGTTCGGTCAGAGGTTGAGAGGGCCAACCCTCGATCCACGGGACCACGTGGCTACATCCATGGTGGGGGGATTCTTCCTTAAGTGGAAGATTGGTGTTAAATAATTCTTAATAATCACTAAAAAAAAATTAAAAATTCCCTTATCCAAAGTATGTGGAGTTAGACTTTAAACATGGGTTAATTAACCCTAATCACATGTTATGAGCGCTAATACGATTTTAATTCAAATTTTTGTTAATTGCGCACTTAATGCTAAAATCTGAGTTAAATGCACTTAAAATTAATTACTCCTGAGATTAATTTAGCAGTCAGTTTGGCAAGTCCACTATTTTCAGTGCAAACTCCAAAATTAGCTAGAGTTAACTAGAGTTTCTCCATATTTGGAGGAGTTTTCCTAGGGAAAACTGAAGAAGCCATAACTTTGGCATAATTCGACCAAATTATTCTGAGAAAGAGTCATTCCTAGATGATTTGGATACTATCAGCATGATGGTGTAGGTTATACAAGTAGAGGAGCACTTTTTAAAGTTGTTTTTCCACTTTGAAGATTAAAGAAGCCCACGACCACTAGGAGACGAGGTCATGCCTAGTCCATTTCACAGCATTCCTTAGAGGCCAGAGTCTATTTTGAGGTTTTGTTTTCAAATCCAATGGATAAGGTTTCAAATCCATTGGAGAATTGTAGGTGCATTTAGAATCATAGAATTGACCATTAATCCAAAGAGGGCCTAACCAGTTGAAGCAAGTCCATGGAGATGTAGTCCAGGAGGGGTGAACTTCGTTATCAGCTATTGTGTAATGTGTTTGTTGTGTGTTATTTTTCTACAATTTATTAGTTGTACATGTGTTTTTAACAACTAATTTACTTAAGAAATTTCTCATAAAAGACACTAAAACTTGACACATAAACCCCTTCACAACTTGCTAATTTGAGACGATTCTAAACACATTTATTTTAAACTAATGAGGGAGCTAGCACAACAAAACTAGTTTTCCCATATTCAAATCAAGTTGAAGGTATCAAGTGACCACAACTAATTATTAGTGTCATGCCACAACCCCATAGGGTTTTATCCCACTGTCTGGGGTTACTAACTTCAAACATGAATATCTCTCAAACCGTGAAGAATTACATGGTGAGCCATATATCAACGAAAAACATCTCGACAAGTAGAAACCAAAAAAAATATCCTTGACTCCGAATATAGTAATTTGTTAGGTCAAAATTCCCATGCAAGATCGGGGTAGCCCCTGGTGCTGCTTGGGTTAACATCAATGACAACCACTAATCAAAAAAATCTCCCCCTTTGGTATCATGGCTATTGTGAACCAACTCCAAAAATAGAAGAAAAGATATACCAACGCCTTAGAAATAAGCCACTTTGAGGGGGCAACCTCCAATACATTACATGAATGAAAAATTCTTGGATGATACAGATTACAAAACCTCCTTTCTATATATAGGAGTCCATGGGGCCACAAGGTAATCCTAGTGGGGCCACAATGTAATCCTAGCCGACCTAACAATAATAATTTAAGGGCACAATAATAACAATATGGGGGTTACAAGGGTACAAAAATAAAAATAGTGGGGGCTACACTAACATAATAGGGGACTACACTATTAATATAGGGACTTAACATTCCCCTCTCCTTCAAACAAGTGTTGTCCACAACGCTTGATTATTTATTGATGCTTCTGTATAAAATTCTCATCCTCCCATCTGGAATCTTCTACAGGAAATTTCTTCCACTTGCTAAGATACTCTGAAATTGATCGTACTTGTCGAGTTCTTGTTTCTGTGACTGCTTCAAAATTTCTTTCGATGTGATGTTGATCTTCCAGTTGCTTCATTAGATTTTGTGCCAAATTCAGGTTAT
Organism: Pinus albicaulis; assembly: GCA_034641835.2. Lineage (NCBI taxonomy): Eukaryota > Viridiplantae > Streptophyta > Pinopsida > Pinales > Pinaceae > Pinus > Pinus albicaulis. Next base: position 20,319,886 of record CM076582.1, on the reverse strand, counting down.
CCTTCGAGAGTTGGAGAACTTGTTGTTGATGCTCGATGTGATCTTCCACTAATTTATCATCTATATTAGCTATTATTTGATCCTTCAAACAATCCAACTTAGCCTTCATTTCTTCTTTTAAACCATCTATGTCATCTTCAGTTGCTCTTCGTAAGATCAAAACTTGTTGCACTTGCTCTTGTAATTTTGATAGATCATGTTGCAATTCTTCATCTTCATGAGTCATAGTAGAGCCTTCTGAAGGCTTAATGGGTGTTGAATTCTTTTTAGGGGCCATTTTAAAATCCAATATTGATATCTATTCTACAAATTTCCCTTGGAATCAATTCAACTTGATTCTTCCAACAAGACTTATGTGCAATTCGGGAAAAAAAATACACACCTTTTACTTGCTTTTGAGGAGCTCGATATTGAAATTGACTTATCTATATACTTTCAAATCCTCAATATTTTAAATTTGTCCCTGTAGTAGTCCTCTAAAGCTTCTTTCAAATTCCATAGGTCTAAATTGATTTGGATTCTTCAAGGAAACGTTATGTCCAATCTCCCACAATGACCTAATTATGGACTAGTTCAATAGAGCGACATTTTACGACTTGCCATGTGTCACTGTTTTCTCCTTTGGCTCTAAAATTTATAGACAGGAAACTACAGTCTGTGTACTTCCATTCACTTTTTATAGAATTCCAATCTAATGCTCAGAGAAAGATTTATGAAGCTTTTCCACAATCACCCTTTGAGATGTGTGAAATTCGGGAGCCTGACAAAATCCTAACTTCCACAGATCATATCTCCGAAATTATTGTGAACCAAGATCTAAAATTTTTACACAACGTTCCTCAGGATTTCGGCTTCGCTATGTAAAAATTTTAGCTTTTGAACCTTCGTATAAAACGTTTTAACGCAAATTATGGATGACCTTTATGTGAAATTTAGAGCCTGCAAAATGACCTAACTTGCACAGATCATATCTTCGAAAATATTGTGAACCAAGCTTTGAAATTTTGTGACAATGTTCCTCAGGATTTTTTCTTCGCACTCTAAAAATTTCAGTTTCTAAACCGTAGTAGAAACAAATTTATAGCGAAAATACCACAATGACCTATTTGGAGCAGCGAAACCCTAGAATCTCAAAGCTCTGATACCAAATGTTGTGAAACTAGCTCAAAAAAGAGAAGAAAAGAGATATCAATGCCTTAGAAATAAGCCACTTTGAAGGAGAAACCTCCAATACATTACATTAATGAAAAATTCTTGGATGCTTCAAATTACAAAACCTCCTTTCTATATATAGGAGTCCATGGGGCCACAATGTAATCCTAGTGGGGCCACAATGTAATCCTAGCCGACCTAACAATAATAATTTAAGGTCACAATAATAACAATATGGGGGTTATAGAGGTACAAAAATAACAATAGTGGGGGCTACACTAACATAATAAGGGAATACACTATTAATATAGGGACTTAAAAATGGCAACACAAGTTCTCCCCCTACGATCATGATACCTCTTACTGCTGCATTCTCTCCCCCTTTAGCATCAATGGCAAAGGGTAACTCCCCCTGATAAACTGTCATCATATGGACTTGTACACACCTCCACTCCTCTTTTCTACTTAGTTAGGTAAGATAAATATTCTAATGATAACTCGGGATAATCCCAAGAAGTTAGGCGAAGATACTCAAATATTTCACGAGGTAATGGTTTGGTAAAGATGTCAACAATTTGTTTCTTTTTTCCAACATATTCAAGCTTGATATTATTTTTGGCGACCTGCTCTCTAACGAAATGATATTTGATCGGAATGTGCTTTGTTTTGGAATGCATCACATGATTCTTAGAGATATTGATGGCACTAGTGGTATCGAAAAAGATGGGAATAGGCTCATCAAACTTGACTTGAAGATATTGAAAAGTTTGCTTCATCTAGAGAACTTGAGCATAACAAGTTGTTTCCATGATATATTCCGCTTTTGCCATGGATAATGATATTGAAGATAGATTTTTACTTAACCATGAAACCAAGAAACCACCTAGATAGAATGCTACTCCATTGGTACTCTTTTGATCATCAACACTTCGAGCCCAATTTGCATTTGTATAAGCTTGGATAACTAGATCATTTCCTTTGGGATACCATAAACCATATTTTGTGTGCCCTTAAGATATCGGAGAATTATTTTCAAGGCAATAATATGAGATTCTTTTGGTGCTACTTGGAATATTGCTACTTGTCCAATTGTTTGCATTACGTTTGGCCGAGAAGATATCAGATATCGAACACTGCCAGTCATAGATCTATACAACCGTTGGTCCACATCCTTTGATGAATATTCTAAACTTAACTCGCAACTTGTCCCCATTGGGGTAAGGACAGGCTTGCAATCTTCCATCTTGAATTTCCTGAGCATTTCCTTAATGTAATTGGTTTGAGATATAAATATTCCTTTATTAGGATGAGATATCTAAAGCCATAAAAATTATGTCAGCTCACCAAGTAGAGACATCTCAAACTCACTTTGCATCTTTGTGGCTAAGTTTTTACTTAATCTGCCATCATTGCTTCCAAAGATTATATCATCCATATATACCTTGATAATTTTTAGGTTATCTTGATCCACTTTCACATAGATATTGTTGTCGGCGCTTCCTTTATTGAATCCTTGTTGATGTAGATATCAATCAAGATGAGCAGACAAAGCTCTAGGAGCTTGCTTGAGGCCATATAGTTCCTTATTTAATCTGGAGACATAGTCTTCCTTTTCAAAGAGGAGAAAACCTTCGGGTTATTCAATGTAAACTTATTCTTCCAATTCACCATTTAGAAAGGCTGACTTCATATCCATTTGGTAGACCTCTATTTCTCTCGAGCTTACATAAGCGAGAAACATTTTGATAGCTTCCATTCTAGCAACAAGAGAAAATTTTTCTTCAAAATCAATTCCTTCAACTTGTGCATATCCTTTGCAGAATAATCTTGCCTTATTCCTGGTAAATTGTTCATCCTCATTCAATCTTATTTTGAAGACCCATTTAGTTCCAATAACATTTTTATCCTTTGGTCATGGAACCAATTCCTAAGTGTCACTCTTCTGAATTTGATCTAGTTCTTCATTCATAGTTGCTACCCAGTGTTCAACTTGACTAGATTCCTCAAAATTGCTAGGCTCAAAAGTTTCTAAAAAAGAAAGGCGAGCTTGTTGTGATAAATGGATTTTTCGACCTCTCATAGTTCCAATAACTTCATTTATGTTGTTGATGATTTGATTTGATGGATGATTCTTTTGACATCATTGTTTTAAATATTTTGGAGAATTTTCTTGTACATCTTGCTAATCATTTCTTATTTCCTCTTGGTTGTTTGTTGTTTCCTTATTTGATTGGTCTTGTTCTAGAGATTCTTCTTCATCCTTCACATATTCTCCCTCAGATCCCTTAGATTTTCTTGAAGGGACAATCTCATCATCATCCTTTGTAACATAATCTTCATCAAAAGTAACATTTATGATTTCCACTATTTGTTTTTGCCTCAGATTGTAGCATCTATAAGCCTTCCTTTTGCATGAATAACTAACTAAAATACCTTCATCGACATGGGAATCGAACTTGCCCAATTTTTGATCTTCTCTTTTTATGTAGCATTTTATTCCAAATATTTTGAAGTATTTGATGTTAGCTGGTCTTTCTTTCCATAGTTTGTATGGTGTCATGTTACAATTTGTCCTTAGCAGACCTTTGTTTATAATGAATACAATTGTATCAATTGCTTGAACCCAGAATTTATCATCTAATTTTGAGTCATTTAACATGTTTTTTCCATTTCCTATATAGTTATGTTTTTTCTTTCAGCAACTCCATTTTGTTGTGTTGTTATGGTTGTTGAGAATTTCCTTTTTATTCTATTTTTGTCACAGTACTGTTGAAATACCTTGGAATTGAATTCTCCACCATTATCTAATCTCATACATTTGATCTTCAAATTAGTTTCATTTTCGACAAATTCCTTGTAGATTCTAAAACGCTCGAATTCCTCAGTATTTTTCTTTAAGAAGGGGACGACTGTCATTCTGGTGTAATAATCTATCATTAGCATAAAATATAATTCTTCATCTAAACCTTTTGTTCTCATAGGACCACAAAGATCAATATGTACTAATTCCAATGGATGTGATGTAAAGTGTTCTTTTGTCTTGAGCTCAACTTTTTTTTGCTTTCCGTGCCGACAAGATTCACATATCGTATTGGTAGTTGGTTTTGAAATTTTAGGAATTTCTCTTACTGCTTCCTTCTTGTTGATCCTGACCAAATTGTCAAAATTTATATGTCCCATTCGTTTGTGACATAACCAACTTTCATCTTATTTCACCAAAAAGCACCCTTTAGGTGTCTCATCCAAAATATGTATGTTTTTTGGAGATCTTCTTGTTGTAGCCACAATTTTACCGAACTTTCCTTTCCTGATTTCACATTTCTTAGAGTTAAATAACATCGTGTGCCTTTGATCGTACATCTGTCTAACACTGAGTAGATTGTTATTCATCTTTTTAACCAACAACATGTCCTTCACTAATGCATTCTTGCTTCCAAGTGTGATCGTACTTTCTCCTATGATGGTTGAAGACCCACCATTTCCAAAAGACATTGTTCCATCCTTATTTTCCTTTAAGGATATGAACTTATTCCTATCTCCAGTCATATGAGTTAACAACTATCAACATACCAAATGTTTCTGTTGCTTTGAGCCTTGAGAGCGATAACACATTTTTCAGTCTTATTTTTCCATATTTGTTCATTCTAATTTTGCAAGAATTCCTTTGAAGAACTTGCAAGCCTACAATATTTAACCAAGTGTCCAAAATTGTTACATTTGTAACATTCGACGTCATCTCTCAACTGATCAAATATGTTAATATTCTGCTAAGTTTCGGAATATCCATTTTTGAAAGATCTCCCGAAACTATATTTATTCAAAACATATGTGCGACATTCTATAGCTCTATGTCCAAACCTTCCACATGAATAACACTAACCATAGAAGATAGGTTGATATCTGGGAGGAAATATTCTTCGAGGAATTGTCTTCCATGGTTCTTCATGTGAAACCTAATCTCTTGAGTTGGCTAGGAGGTCTACCTGCTTATTATATTTTTCATATCCATCTTATTTTTTTTTCATAGAAGGACTTGGCTCCTTTTAAGATTTTTCTTTGTAACAAAGACTAGTCTTGTCACTGTTTGATCACTGATTGCCAAATATTTATTCCAATTCCTTTGAATTCTTGGCATAGTTTTGAATAATTTTTCCATTTTTTACTTGCTTTCATAGAGAAACTATTTCAGCTTCCAATGCTTATCTTTCCTTGTTGCCTTCCTTTGATTCTTCTCTAAGTGATTCTTCAACTCATTAGTATTCTTCAACCTTGATTTTAAGGTTTAGGACTTGTTCCCTTTTTGTCTCTAGTTCGTCTTCAAGAGTTTTGATGTGCTTCTTCTCATCCTTGAGCTCTTTGATAACCCTGATCATTTCGTTTTGAAATTCAACCTGAGTTATCTCTTCTTATTTATCACCTTCTTCGTCAGATGCCTCTTCCTTATTGTGCTTGGCCATAAAAAATAATTTTATGATGACTTCTTCCTCGTTATCAGTGTCTTCATCAGATGAAGAGTTATATTCTTTGGAGAAGAAACTCTTCTTAAACCATTTCTTATTGCCTTTCTTGTTGAAATTCCTCGGACCTTTCTTTCCTTTCATAACAACCTCATTTTTTCGAGGACACTTGGCTGCAAAATTCCCAACCTCACCACAATTAAAAAATATCAATGCAATTTTACCTTTGAGTTTCCCTGTGCCTATTCTCATTTTTCGCGTGAAGTAGGTGAATTATTTATCTGAAAATTCTTTTCATCTTCTTCCTTTTATTCTTCCTTATAACTGCAAGTTTTCAATTTTGGAGTATGATTTTCCTTACTAGTCTTCTTGGATGCGGAGAATTTTGTTTCAAGGTGATATGCGTCATCCTATTCTTCAATCCTCATTTCATATGACGTAAGGACTCCATGCAATTGATATTTGCTGAGATATGTTAGATTCAAACTATATTCCAAGAGAGATAAATTTGGGTTGAATCTTGCTGGCAGGGTTCTAAGGATCTTTTGGACAACAATTTTCATGTCAATAGGTTCTCCCAAACCTTCCAATGCATTTGTTGTTTCATCCACATGCTGAAATTATGCAACAATATTTTCATCTTCCTTCATTTTGAGTTGCCCAATTTTTTCCCAGTAAATTTAAATCTTTGCTTCTTTCACGTTTGAGTCACTTGCATATATATTCTCAAGCTTGCCCCATATTTCTTTAGCAGTTTTGAAACTCAGTACCTTAAGATAGAAAAACTCGATAAGCCCACTGATAATGATATATTTATCCTTTGCATCATATAACATATTTTTCTTACCTTATTTATCCTGGGTCGTTGTAAATCCTTTTTCAATGATTTCCCATACTTAGTGTCCTTGCGCTAGTAAATGAACCTTCATTATTCCACTCCAACGTGCATAGTTATTTCCATTGAATAGAGGAACTCTATTCTTAGTATACTCCATGATCTCCTTCCATTTGTTAGGCTGATATTAAAGGAACCAAGCTCTGATACTAATTCTTGGAAATATTGAGAGGGGGGGCTGGGGGGGTGAATCAATATTCCTTAGAAATTAGCACTTTTAAATATTTTCATAGCATTATTTAATATTAAATTATCTTTAATGTTTATCCAGTAACAACAGTAAAAAATATAACATAGTAGGAACATGAATTTTAGGTGGAAACCCCCCTCTGGGTCAAAAACCACCGAACACTTCTCAAATAATTTTTTTAATCTTCAACCCCAACTGAAATGAATGTTACAACTTCCTAGAATTCTAGAAAAGATTTATTCTCTAGCTCCCACTGGAGGGAGGCACCAACGCCCTGTTTTCTTCAGTAGTCCACTGAATGGATGCCCTGACATCCTAGACCAACCTACCACCCTGAAGTCATAGGATACAACCTGTAGGTGACTTCATGCACCAACTGAGCACCTTTGTGCCACCCTATAATGATCATAAATAATCCAAGAGTGTGGACTCATGTACCAGGGACAATGATCCGCGATAAAAAATGATTCACAATGATTTTCTTAAACTATACCAATAACCCAATCACACTATGACTTGCAACCCAACCATAATATTATCCAACAATGACTCTTATACCTCCCAAAAATGCCTCTTCAACTGTAGGCATATTGACTCTTTTACAATAATGACTCTTTTACAATTTTACAATGATGATTTTTACAACATTGACTTTTGGCACAACCTGATACTTGACTTGACATTGCTTCTTGGATCACTATCATCTGTTGAGGTACAATTATGCTTGTTTCAAGTAATGGTACTTTGGCACTGCATGTCCTTCTAGTATGTGTCTGATTTTTCCTATTGTGTCCTCCTTCTTTCACATGCATTAGTGAACAAGACACAAACCAATATAGAAACAAAATACTTACATTTTCCTGCAAAACATATGTCGAAGAAATATTCAAAATTAAAATTTAAATACATTCGGCATCTATGAATAAAACCCAAACAAACATACATAAAAAAAACTTACACTATCCTGCAAAAACACATGTCAGAGATGATATTCAAATTCAAATGCAAACACTAACCATACATACCTTGTTGTAGCAGGATTACCCTTGAATTTTGATGTGTGGTCCTTATTGCAATGATCCTTAAATGCATACTTTTTCTTTCCTTCTATAAGCTCGAAATTGAATCTATTGTATATATGTAAGTTTGGAAATCCAAGGTTTAAAATTTCATCCTGTGATAGACCTCTGATGTCACGATTCTGCTATAAAACAGACCCTAGCATATAATAGCGTGCGTGCTTCCTTGTTCATCAAAATAATTAAGAAAAATCTTCATTAAAATTACATTTGATTCATATTAAAATGTACATAAAGAAAAGAGATCCATACGAACAAAAATAATGATATATAATAACACAAGAAATTCCTTGGCCGAATATTACAATGGATGGCCTCTCGGCTCTCAGCCCTTTTACAAAAGCTCTCAAACCATCTCTCTCTCTCTCTCTCTGTATTCCTCACTGTTTTTTATCCTCACACACTCCTCATATTTATACATAATAATGAATTTATTCCAGTCCATAATTTCCTCCACACAAATCTCAACTAAAATCTAAATTAGATTTATCTTTTTTTGGACTCAACTAAGTCCCGTTTAAGGAATTCCTAATCCCTAGATTATCTACCTAATTCAACTCCACTCATATCCTTAATTTATTAAAATAATATTTACAATAATCCTCACCTACAATTTTCTCTCTTAATTTATTAAAAATGAGAAAAATAATTTATAAAATAATTAAAAAAACTCACCCCCTAAATCACCCAAATGAATAATGAAAATTAAGCTTGATGCTCCTGCATCAGACTCCCAAGGTTGAAAATAATCATGATCTCCTGATCACGTGTTTCAGATCTTTTTCTTCCTAGATCCCATACCTTGTTCTGTAATTTTCCTTTTGTTGCTGCTTTTGTTTGTTGTTTTTCTCCACGTCTCCACACTTTATGTTGCATTGCCCCACTGGCTATGCTTTCATAGTCTTCTGTTGTCTTCCTCTTGCTTCTTCTTCTTTATTTTACTGCTATTGTCTTCTTCTGGAATACTTTCATCATTATCCTCCTTATCAGTTCAATTTCTCTGTCCAATAGATCCCTTGTCCGTTGTTTACTTTCACCTCTTGATTGTTGAACTTTTATATTTACTGCCGCCCTTTCATCCTTGCCCTATTTTTTACTGCTGTCTTGCACCTTCACATTCTTCATTTCCCAATATTGAAATTGAGATTTCTCTTCATTCCTTGAATCCTGATTCTTCTGCATAGTTTCCAACAATCTAATCTCTTGGTTCCATGGATTACATATTTCCACAAAAATTCCTTCCTTTTATTTTACTTGACTATTCATTTGTGTCAAATTTTCTCCAACATCTGTAATAAAACCTATACTAAAAAGAAAATTATTAAAATAAAAAACATAAGGCCTCAGTGCCTCTTTCTCCTCTGGCAACATTTCAGTATGCTGCTTTGAAATTTCCTCTTCCATCAGCACATCAGTATGCTGATTTAAATTCTCTATGAGACTGTCAACTAGTCCCTCTTCCATATCATCTGTTTCAAGAATGTCTCCCTGTTCTGTTTCACAATAATGAACTTCTTTGATTTGTTGAATCATTCCTACATCCTTATCCTTTGTTTTCTGATTATTATTCAGGATAATTTCTTTGTCTTTCTCTTTAAGCAACTCCCCCTGAGTATAGATCCTCTGCTTTTCCAACTTTCTATATAACTCAACAATCTCAATGGGAGTAGAATTTGGAAACTTTACACGACTTTCCATACCTTCACTTGTTGTTTACCAATCATCAGATGGCCCTTCTTTCTCTGCTTCAATACTCTATTGCATATTTCCACGAGATCCCTCTGTCTCCTTTTATTTCTAAGATCTTGCTATCTCAGCATTAATCTGAACAGATTTCAGATTGAGATCCTTCTCCTTAAAAAACTCTAAGGCTTGTTCATCATCTTGTGATGTACCTACAATCATACACAAATCATTAGTTTTAAAACCACAAGACATTTTAGTCTTGTTTGCTTTTCTTGTCAACGATTCTTTTGAACTATTCCAATAGTTCATGAGATCTTCCTCATTGATCTCTTCACCCAAAATTTTACCTTGTTCTGGGCCACAAATGGAAACTTCCATTTTCAACTCAGCCTCTCTGAGTTATTCATATCTTAATTGCTCACTCACCATCTTCTCGAGCTTCCTCAGCTATTCTGTTAACTGTATGTTTACCTGTTGTTCCCTCTTTGCATGTAGTCTCTGCCACTTCACTTTCTTCTTCATGGTCCAACCATGTCTCTGGTCTTTCGCATTTCTCTGCAACAATTCCATCAATAACTCAAGACAGAATTTTATCTCAGCTTTCTACCACTCATAATCTTCATCAGTCAACTGTTCACATATGCCATTTACCTTGGCATTTTCCTTCTTCTTCCTTCTATTGTGGTCTTTATCTGATCTTCTGAAATGACTATCAACAGTCATCTTCTCCTCCTTTGTGAACTTCATCTGTTCACTTGTGGATTTCATTTGAATCCCCTTTTTAGCAAACCTCTATACTTTCCTTTCAACAATGCAAGTTTTCTTCCTACGCTTGACCTCTTGCGGTTCTCTGTCTTGGAATCATTTATGGGCAATTTCTCTTGCTCCTTTTTGCCACAAGCAACACTTTAGTAATGCTTGTGTTATAATGATCAACTCTTTGGGTGTCAGGCTCCGCCGATCATGCACCCAATTAAATTCAAACCTTTGACTTGACTTACGACTCTTTGACTCCAGACTTCACATCAACTCTTCATCTTGGATGAAAAATGCACCCCCTTGTCCAATAACTCAATCTTAACTCAAACTATCCAAATTTTATTTGATCCTAACATCTGTTTAACTTCAAAGCTTGACCCAATAATTACACTAGTGGATATTGTTATTTCCTAAATCTACCTCAGGCTGAAGGAAGGCAAAGTTTAGGGTAACATCAAACCACGCTCAGTCTGGTAGCTAGCCCTACCAGAACAGGAGAGGGCTCTCTCCGGGTCAATCTCAGCGAAAAGTAATCAATAGGGCTTGAGATGACTGAAACAAAAAACTAATTTTAGGCTAGGTATATAAATAAAGGAGTTTGATTTTGATTTTGGGGGGTTTTGTTGAATCAAAGGGAAAGCTAGTTTTGGGTGCGGGGATAAGGCCTAGTTTTTGCAGAGTTTCTGATTGGGGCGAAGAAGGAAATTGTTTTAATGCTTTTGATTGAGTGGATAGATGGATCAGACTGGTGAGGAGCTAAATAGGGCAAAAGGGTCTCAAGATTCCTCCTCAAACAGATGAAAACATGTAAAATTAAACAAACTAAAGGCAAAGCAAAGCAAGCTACTGAATTCCACCTTTAACACTGATTTGTTTAATCTAAGAAGAAAAGAGAAGGGAAATGATACACATAAACATCAGTGAACTTACAAATACATGGATAAAAACACCATCAAAACATAGAGCCACAAGGATCCCAAAGAGGGCTACAAACCCTGGTCTATTCCTTTGCCAAAATTGCAGAATGAAATGTACAATGAAGTGCTGAGCAATCCCAAATGTCCAACCCTGAAAATTTCTGAGAAAATACATAATATAGACAAGCCTAACTCCTCCCCATGCCTCTAGGGGTCGAGCTCATCATTCTAGGAGTTGTTTCAACCATATCTAAACTAGGAACTGAAAAATAGGCAATGAAACAACTTGCCTCTATATGCTAGGAAACTGATTCATTCACTTACATTTCACCTTTTGGTGAATGAATCTTCTAGAACAAGTAAAAATGTGCCAGGATACATGTCCTGACAGAAACCATGAGAACAGATCAGTTTGGAAAAAATTAATGGCCCAAAACTAGGCAGAAAGTGCAGTGGCGAGTGAAAAATGAGCCGTCTCTATGCACCACACCCAAAATCTCTATGCGTAGCACAACTTTGGAGCTGATTTTTAGGCCCTTACCGAAGTCCAAATTGAGCTCATGATAGCTTGTTGGAAATCCCTGCCTGTGTACTTTCCAACCTAAGTGGAATTTCTAGATTTGGTGTCCATTTTCCCCTCCAAAAATCAAATCTCCCAAGACTGGTTCCTGTGTGTGCAAAAAGTGGCAGAATGGCCATTTTCAAGGTGTTTTTGATTCTTTAGGAAACACAGAACTTGATGAAATTATTAGGCCATTCCTGAGCATGCATAAATTTTCATAAAAAATCTAGAAATGCAAATTTTTCCCCCTGAAGAGCTGCCAATTGTAAGCACGCGCAAGGTGGCGCTACGCGTCGGGCAGGAAAATCTGTTTTATGACCAAAAAATTCAAAAATAATAAAATTTTCTCCAAATTCCTTGAAATTTGAACTGAAGGTCCCTCATCAAGTAATACACTCATCCAAAGAAGCTTCGGCCATGATCATGTCTTTTACGCCTCCTCGATGCCTTCTTCATCTATGTTGCCTGAGGTGAATATGAAGAGTTCGGTGTCTTTGTCTTGATTGCCAAATGTGTCAAAGTCAATATGGGACTGTGGGAAATAGGGCAGTGAGGATAATTGGGTTTAATCAAGTGATATTTGATAATGTAGGGATAAGGGACAGTCACTTGACTGCTTGGGAACTTGGGGTTTTAGGAAATTTTCACAAATAAAATGGGAAATAGGAATGATAAGGAATAAAGTAACTTAGGGACAGGAAAATGGGGCTTAGGAATAAGTGATTTAGGATGTAAGGGGGAAGGGCTTTATGATGATATGACAGTGAGGGGGAAGGGAACCACAGGTGGGAAATGGGTTTCGAAGTACTTGGCACCAAAATCAAACTTTAACAATCAAACTCAAACCCTAAGAGAGCAATTTTTGATAAGAGGATAGGGTTTAAAATTTGACATTCAAATTCTCCAAACCAATATTTGAAACCACACCAAATATTTTTTAATAGTAATTCAAAGACTCACAAACTCACTTGAAACATAGAAGGCGAATTCATTTTGCAATTTGAGTGAGAGATGGCAGCAAATTTTCGTTTCAGGCCAATGCGCCACGCGCACATCCCAGTGCGTCGTGCACTTTATATGCGCCGCACAAGAACAAAAATACACTGTGAAAAGTGGATATATGCACCACGCACTTTATATGCGCTGTGACCTTCACCCAATGCGCCGCGCAGGCTGCCTTCACCACAGGTTCGGCTTTTCACACTGACTTTTTCTTCCTCCATGATTTTCTCTTTGTTTCATTGATGTATTTGGCATGTAATTGGATTATTGAAACACAAACATATCTCTTATGGCATGGAATTTTATTTTTGATTCGAAGAAAACCCACTGTTTGAAAACTTTGGCACTTTTACAAAAGAACTCTGTTTTTGTTTGTTTCCTCTTATTTTTGGAGCTGAATGATAATCTCTTTGTCTGTTCTGCAAGGATGGATGGCATGGTGTTTGGAAAAGGAGACCAGGGCTGTGCCTGAAGAATTTCAAAACCGAAGAACTTTGAAAATTACATGACTTTTATTACAAAATACGAAATTTGACGATTTTTTTTCAAAACAGAGTTTTGAAGAAAAGTCACGATTAGGCCATATGACGATGAAATTTTGCAATGAAAACTTATTCCAAGCCTCCCTCATGTGCCTGTTGACGTTATTAAACATTTTGAAAACTAAATTTGCAAAACCCTAGACCTAATGACTAAAATGACTCTTTGCTGACCAAGAGACCAAACATGACTGTGAATGACTTCAAAATTGACTTTGATGAACAGACACGGACCAACAGGTACATGACATGAGGGGCACAAGTGACAAGACCCTTCCGTCAGAAGATCGATGCTCCTAATGGAATGCAAATGACTGAACTGAATGCGACACCTAAAATGAAATGAAACAAAAGAGATTTTGATCTCTGACGGAGGTATGAAGAGACCGAATCTAAAAGATATTTTGACTTAATTTAAGTTATGCAATCTTCCAACGAACATCCACCCTTAATACATTGTTATGATGTAAAATATTCACTCTCTCTCATACTCCATTTTTATGAAAGATAATTAGTTTCCCATTATCATTTTACATGATACTGAAGTATTTAATTGAAATGCAACCCACATTTTCCAAGGTTTATTTTATGGTGAAAATAAATAAACCATTCAATTTTCGACATTCAAAAATACCTTTCTGAATTATCATACCTTATGATCCCGCCAATAAAACTTTTCTTTGCAATTTCAATTCTCCAGTTTTCATTCTTCTGTGCCATCTTAATCACTGTGAATATTCGCATGCCCTTCAGAACATAACCTCTTCAACAAGCTTATCCTCTTAGCGCAGAAAATTTTCCTGCACTTCCATGCAGCTCATTTTTTGCAGTGACGGTTTGCATACAACATCGTCTCTCCTCAGTGCACAAAACAATTCATTCACAAGAATTTCTCAAAAATTTCTTTTAACATGGTGGCATTACTGTATTTCTCCGCAGCAACAAACAAAAACCATACTTGAACCATAATTGCACATCAATTTCTGAGATGGACTCCAATTCCATTCCTTAAACGTATGGATTTATTTTCATTCTTTCATAAATTTTACAAAAACTTAACTTCTCAAATATGGTAAGGGAAATTAAATCATCCAATTTTTAAGATACCTTTAATCAATGAATATTGATCCATTCAATGAGCACTTACCGTGAATCTTCTTGTGGTTGAAATGATCCAACTCCTCTCTCTCATATTCATTTAGGAATATATTCAAGCCTCTACAGACTTTGTCTCTGGCGGACTCCCAGCTATCCAACTCCAAAGTCCACATGAGCTTTGTCTCCACACCATCATCCGGATTTGAATGTGCAATGTCAATTTTCTAACAAATAAATATTTTCCTAGAAAATAATGTCAGAAACCCTCAAGGTATGCACAATCTAATAATATCTTTGGAAATCACCATTTCTCCAATGCAATTGCCATTCACCCAATTGTGCTTCTACGCAAATGCAATTCACCATTTACCAACATGGGACAACACATTTGGAAGAATAAATGTTGCACTATTGCAGTTGCTGCTAACACAATTCATTCACACAGGAATATCCAAATAAATGCAACTAAATATGACTTCAAAGCCGCTAACTTTGGGAACATTGCTTAGGGAACAAACGCTGCATCATTGCACTGAAATCAAAGTAATTGCACCCAGGTAACACAATTTCTTAGCAACGTTTTTTTCCGCAATAACATGTGTTCCATCACCAAGAATCAACTTTGCACTTAGTTTGTTGAACTCAACAAGACCAGTTATGGGAAAATACTCCTTATATCAAGATCTGTCTTGAATTAAGAGCTCCCTAACCACATGTAGGTCAAGAGGCTTTCCTTCCTCAGTTCGATATGCCCAACACCCAAATTCAATTTCACAGGGCTCAGATATTTGTTATAAGTAACTGTCACCCCAAGAATCGGATCCTCTGGAGCCTATTCCAAATGTTGGAATGCAGAAACTGCAAAACCAAAATAAGGTTTAATTCGTGCCCATAACTTACTGGATCCACTTCCATACGTCAACACCCAAGAGATGTCCTTCTTGAAACTCAACAACTTCAGGATGTTTAACCATTCCAAGTCTAAGTGAATCACGTTTGAATTGGGCACAGAGATTGGTCTCAATCGCACAACCATACCCTCCAAAACAACCAGATCTGCATCATTTGACAAATATGCAAGCTCTAGCGATACATATGAAAGATCGATAACCGGTAAATCACTTCTAGAATTTACAATAGCTAAATCATAACATCAAGATACTGGTTGACGTGTCGGCAATTGTATTCAAGAAAGCTTTCATACATTCGATCAGCTACCCTAATGAAAAGTGACTCCGTGTCTGGACTAAATGACACTCCAGAAATCTCACCAAAGAGGTCAATTTCTTGACAGCACTTGTAGTTGCGCCAAACATCAAACACGTGTACAAAATCTGCAAGTTCAGCCATTTCCAAAAAAACAACTATTCCACTACTTCCACGATCCCATATGGACTATATTTAACTCCTCAGGCAAGCTTGCAGGGGATTTAAATAAGAATATACCAAAACGCCACCTACAGACCATGCTACTACCCTCGCTTCTACTGGGACTACGTTACACTCTTATTGTTGTATCAGATTCAGTTTGTGCTAGCCACACACCATATTTCCTCCATCTCTCCGCGTGCAACCAAAAACTACACCTCCACACCAACACTTGATTTTTCGGATTATCAGAGATTAATCACGTCTTTAATGACACCAACACTCAATTTATTCATGCAAATATCAACTCTAGGGAGCGTGAATATGCATACAAAAAGGAAATCATTCTCAAATTCAAGAAAAAATACCATTTCAGCTTGACATCTTTAGCATTCAGAACTATGCATACCGGTTTTCACTTCTCACTGATTCAGATTAATAACTCCGACTTCCTCATGAACAAAATCATAGAGCGTTGGAGCGTGGATGTTTGAAACGAAATGTAGAACCAAAACTTCATCAAATCGCAGTAGAAATAGATTCACTCTCTCATCTTTTTTTTTAGCAAAGAAATGTTCAACCCAACAACTGTTTATACAAGACACTCGCCTCATAACTTTAACGAGCAACCTCCGCGCACTCAGATTTAAAACTGCTCCATTGTTTTTCACAAAATGGATTTGGCTTTGTCACACACCTACTCCTGCAAATTAACGCACTTGTCTAGGTAGATATGTAAGATGTAATGTAGAGTCAAAAAAAAATGTAGAACAGACATCTTTCTGGCTCTGATACCAAATGATGCCAGGATTCTGCTATAAAATAGACCCTAGCATATAATAGCGTGCGTGCTTCCTTCTTCATCAAAATAATTAAGAAAAATCTTCATTAAAATTACATTTGATTCAGCTTAAAATGTACATAAAGAAAAGAGAGCCATACGAACAAAAATACTAATATATAATAACACAAGAAATTCCTTGGCCAAATATTACAATGGATGGCCTCTCGGCTCTCGGCCCTTTTACAAAAGATCTCAAACCATCTCTCTCTCTCTCTTTTTATTCCTCAATTTATTTTATCCTCACACACTCCTCATATTTATACATAATAATGAATTTATTCCAATCCATAATTTCCTCCACACAAATCTCAACTAAAATCTAAATTAGATTTATCCTTTTTTGGACTTAACTAAGTCCCGTTTAAGGAATTCCTAGTACCTATATTATCTACCTAATTAAACTCCACTCATATCCTTAATTTATTAAAAGAATATTTAAAATAATCCTCAATTACAATTTTCTCCCTTAATTTATTAAAAATGAGCAAAATAATTTATAAAATAATTAAAAAACCTCACCCCCTAAATCACCCAAATGAATAATGAAAATTAAGCTTGATGCTTCTGCATCAACCTCTAAGTCCTGTTTCCAACCCCATAGGTATGATCGATATTGGATTCTTAAAGAAAGAGTTATTCCCAATCTCTCATTATGACTTGATTGAAGTAGTAAAATCCTTGCATGAGGAGGATATAAGGGTCACAATTTATAGAAATGCTTAGGTTGAGAGGATTTTCAACAAGTGAATGTTGGAGGGATTTTAGGAGATAAAAACATTATTAATTATTGACTATTCAATGACCACAACCAATTATGAATTCCATGCCACAACCCCATGGGGTTTTAGCCCACTAACTAGGGTTACTAACTTCAAACACAAATATCTCTCAAACCATGAAGAATCACGCGACATTCTGTATATCAACGGAAACATCTCGACGAGTAGAATCCATAAAAAATATACCTGACTCATAATAGAGTAATTTTTCAAGCCAAAATTCACATGCAAGATCAGGGTAGCCCGTAGTGCTGCTTGGGTTGACATCAATGACAACCACTGATCAAAAAATACACCCATATCTGTCATGGAAAAATTGTCATACAAAGCGGTTTTAATTGCAACAATGACTTAGGCTAAATTCCATGTGATCAATATATCATTTACATAATGCACTATGATCAACAAAGAGTTAGATTTTCTCAACATATAAACATTTGGATTAGAATTACATCTAATAAAATCTTGAGATGGAAATAGAAATCCATTTTAGCATACCATTGTTTAGGTGCATGCTTGAGGCCATAAAGCGGCTTCTTGAGTCGGAAAACTAGATTTGCATTCTTTACGTACCCTTGTGGCTTATTCATGTAAATTTCCTTTTCATGATCACCATGGAGAAATAAATTATTCACATCCACGTGGTGAACCTCTCAATTTATTTGTATTGCAATGGCAAGAGATAACCAAATATAGTTAATTTTGGCCACTAGAGAAAAGGTTTCATCGTAATCAATGTCATGAACCTACTGAAATCCTTTGGCGACCAATTGTGTATTGTATTCATTCATAAGTCCATTTGATTCTTTCCTTGTCCTATATACCCACTTTCATCTAGCAAATTTACGATATGAAGGAAGTAGAACCAATACCCAAGTCTGGTGCTTTATAAGGGAGTTGTATTCCTTGTCCATGGTTGCGTTCGAGTAAATATTCCCTACAAATTCTACATAATTTTTAGGTTCTAATGATAGAACCATGTAGTAATACATGGGTATAACTAGTTTTGTAGCCATGAGAGCATAAGGTGTTTCTTCAAATTGAGAGATCACATGTCTGACATGCTACTTTTTTGTTGAAAGTGGCAAGGAATTTAAATCTTCACATCAATGCTCATGATATTATGAATTAGATTCAGAATGTCAATCTGAAAGTTGATCTGAATGATAGAATGTATCATTTTTTATATTATCTACAAACAATAGCACATAATTTTTTGCATTTTTTTCCTTATATTCATGCATGAGAGTTTCTTCAAAGTAGACACTCCTCTCAATGAAGAGTTTTTCTCTTGAAATATCTAGGAGTTGGTAGATGTTGGAAGATATTTTCATTGATGTCAAAGGGTAAATGTGATAGCATTTGTTTGGTGTTTTTCTTGCATAAATTAGTGAAATTGGATGCAAGGAGCATTTAAATTGGTATCCATTGTCATGCTAACTCGGTTAATAGGTGTCTCACCTTGTGGGTCCTCTTGGTTGGAGAGATATTGATATCTAATGTTTGATGCCCCAATGATGGTTTAGCTCCAACACCTTTGCCTAGAAGATTTATTATCTTAACACTTCATTGCAGCTACTATAAGAAGGTTAAAATTATAATTTAATTTGACCTATATCCTTGGGTCTAGATCAACCTTGAAATATAAGATATTATGAAGAAAAAAAATATTTTATAATTGAACAAATCTTCTTGTTTTGGTCAACCTACTAGAAAATTTACTATCCTTAAGGGTAGGTCTGACTAATAGAAAATCATTAAGTTTCCTCCAATATTTAGTTGTGACAACTGGAATTAGAGCAAGTTACTCTCTAATAGTATAATCACTGGAGGGAAGATCATAAACAAGCATGGATCATAGGGAAGGCATCACTTAAAGGAAAATTATGATATTTTATTGAAATGATTATCCACTATGGATAAGGTGCATGAAAACCTACTTGAAGGCTATGGTAGTGGATGTTTTGGCTCTCCATTGTAAATGGATACAAAGTTCCTAAAAATCCTTCAATAGATCCTGACGAGAAGAAGTTGTTCAACTACAATTCAAAATCTCTTCATGCTATCACAAATGGATTGTAAAGAATTTTTAAGACCAATTTAATGACTTGCACCATAGCTAAAGATGTTTGGGATAAACTTAAAAATATTTTATGAAGGTGATAATAAGGTAAAGAAGATAAAACATCAAAAGTATAATATAACTCAATTTGAAAATATGAAAATTGATGAAAACTAAGATATTGCGACTAAAATACTTAGAGTAAATGAAGTTTTCAACTCCATCAGAGGATTAGGAGAAGAAATTGAATATCCCTTGATAATTCAAAGTGTACTAAGATCACATCCCTTGAGATACGACGGCAAGGTATTTTCCATAGAATAAATAAATGACTTGACCAAGATGACAATGGAAGAACTACATAGCACTCGTACAACATACAAAATGAGAATAGATACTGAAGAAATACTATAAACTAGAGAAGTAGCTTTTAAATCCACAAAAAAGACAAGAAACACAAAACTCAAGGTTCAAGGAACACCATATGGTGAATTAGATGTAGAAGAAGAAAAATTCGTCTGGAAGATCAAAAGGGGAACTATAAAAAAAGGTAAGTTACCTTTAAAATGTTTTAATTATGGTATAATAGGTCATTATGCAAGAGATTTCCTTTTGGGGAAAAGAAAAATAAGAAAAATCTGTTGGAAATACTGAGAGGGGGGGTGAATCAGTATTTCTTTCAATTAGAGCATTATTTACTCTTCAATTATTATCAGTGTTTTTACAATGATAGCAGTAAACAAAAGGAACACAAATGCACACAGTTTTTAAGGTGGAAACCCACTCTGGGACAAAAAACACCTAATGCTTTTCTAATAATTCTTTAATATTCAACTCCAATTGAAAATGAAGCTCCAACTTCCTAGAATCGAGAAAAGTATTCTTCTCTAGCTCTCACTGGATGGATGATACAATGCCCAAGATTCTTTAGTAGTTAACTGAACAGATGCCCCAACACCCAATGAGCTACAACTCACCCTAGCACCACCCTACCACCCTGAAGAAGAATAAAAGAAGAATGGAATACCATACTAGGGAAAATGGTCCACTTTACAATGATATAGAATGATGTAGAAGAAAAGGACACACTAGACCATTACCCAACTATGACACAACCACCTAATGATGATCCTAGACCTCTAGACACTGCCTCTTCAACTCTTGGTAGATAGACACTAGTACAATTTTTATAATAATGTATTTACAATGACTTAGTACAATGATACCTTTACAGTGACTGTATGCAGTGCTACCCACTTGAAGACTTCATGTGATGAAATTATTGCTGCTATTCTGCACCTTGATTGCTACTCTTGTCATGCTACCCTCTTCTGCACCTTGATTTTATTTTCTACCCTAGAAATTTTGGTCCTTTGTAGCCCTTGACAACACATCATCTAGCTTTTTGTTGCCTTCTAGGAGCTCAATATTGAATCTGGTGTATCTTTGTTATTTCAGATCCCCAATATGTGATTTTTGGCCCTATAGTATTCCTCTAAGTCTTCTTTTCAATGCCATAGGTTTGAAAAAATTTGGATTCTCCAAGAGAGAGTTATGCCCAATCTCTCACAATGCCCTAATATTGGACTGTTTCAGTAGAGAAAACTTGTACAGTGTGCCACGTGTCACTGTTTCTTCATTAGGATCTAAAATTGACATGGTGAAAACAAAAGCCCATGCACTATCTGTCACATTTTACATAATTCTAATCCGATACTCAGAGAGAGAGTTATGACGATTTTCCCAAGGTCACTTCTTTGAGATGAATTTCATGAGCCTACAAAAACAATGACTTCCACGGATCATATCTCCGAAAATATTGGCCACCTTAATCCGAAATTTGTACAGGAGATTCCTCAAGATTTCGGCTTCACGTCATAAAAATTTCAGCTTCTTAAACTTTTTATAAAAAATGTTAGAGCGAAAATTCCACGATGACCTGTTTCAGATTGTGAAATCGAGGATCACAATTTATATAAATGCTTAGGTTTAGAGGGGCTTCAACAAGTGAATGTGGGAGGGATTTTAGGAGCTTAAAAAATATTAATTATGACTTTTAAATGACCCATGCCACAACCCCATGGGGTTTTAGCCCACTAACTGGGGTTACAAACTTCAAACATGAATATCTCTCAAACCATGAAGAATTACATGGCGTGCCATATATCAACGAAAACATATCGACAAGTATAAACCATCAAAATCATTCTTGACCCAGCATATAGTAATTTGGTAGGTCAAATTTTCCATGCAATATTGGCGTAGCCCCTGGTGCTGCTTGGGTTGACATCAATGACAACCGCTAATCAACAAAATCTTTACTCTGAAGAAGATAGTATTTATTTATATGAGAGTGACACAGGCGAAGGGTATGCAAGAGAAGTTCTGTTCTTGACCAAGAAAATAAAGATAATGATAATGATGATCAAGAGGATGAAGAAGAACTAAATATAAGAACATATTATTTTCAGGGACTCATAAATGATTTTAAGACCCAACAAGAAGATGAAGATATTAAAGAAAAAATAAAGAATAATGAAATGGAAAATCCTAGGTTCATAACAAAAAATAGAGAATTTCCTGGATGTGGGAGATAGACCAAGCTAATCAGCGGTGCCACTTGGACGCAAGGTGGGAGGGAACTTGTCCTCCCCATGCGACTGCACATGGATGCCTTAACTGGTTTACATGTTGGAGCGTGGGGCATTTACTTGCCACCCTCGATCGCTTCCCATCGACGTCCTCTGCCTTAATCACTGTCCTCTGCACATTTACTTCGACAGTCCTGCCTTGGCCGCCTCCCATGGCCCTTAACATCCATCGCCCCTGCTCCTTATTCTGCCATTCGACTCTCCCTTCGGCTTGGCATAGACGCTCCTGGTGTCTCTAGTAAGCCTTGGCTCCTCTGCTCAA
The DNA here is from genome assembly GCA_034641835.2 of Pinus albicaulis. Lineage (NCBI taxonomy): Eukaryota > Viridiplantae > Streptophyta > Pinopsida > Pinales > Pinaceae > Pinus > Pinus albicaulis. Next base: position 20,297,584 of record CM076582.1, on the reverse strand, counting down.
TTCCTTGCTCCTCTGTTAGCTTTTATATGGACTTCTGTTCCCCATCTGCTCCCTCGGATGCTTCTATGATTCGTCAATCATCTCAGACCCATTCCCATTCCTTTTCCATGCCTAGATGCCATCACATGAGGTACCATAGAGCAGGGGGACGTAGTCTTCCCTCTAGACCTCCCACCTCTGTCTCTGTGGGCAGGATGGTGAATCTCTCAGTTGATTGGGAAAAGCCGGAAATCCTCGACCCCATCAATCTCTCTGCTCACCTGTCTCTCCATCTTCTAGATTCTCCTTTTGAACCCTCTGGCTCTGGCCTCCACCCTAGAAAAATATCCCAAAAGTCCACCATCTCTCTCAATCCCGCCTTCTCCCCCTGTAAGATGGTGGCTTTGCCAGTGCAGAGTGCTTCGAGAAGCGACCATGATAGCTCGAGCTTAGACGAGGGAGGAACCAGTGCGGGTGTTGAAACTAATTTGGCTTCCTCCATTTTTCCTGACACCCACATGGTGCTTCTTCCTCTGTCGACAGCCCATGTGTCCAAGGAGGAGGAGGATGAGTCAGATTATGCATGTAGAATTGTGGAAGATCCGCTCCAACCTCCAGAAAATGATGATAGCTCTCCATTTGCTTAATTGTTGGGTGCTTATCTCTCATTCCAGTCAAATTTTTGTTATTTCAAGGTTTCTAGTGTTCTAGTTCTGTCTGGTGTTTTGGTTCTCTCTTAAACTTGTCACTTGTTAGACTGGTTTCCCACTATGGGCAGTGTATTATCAACTCTCTATGCTCTACTCTTGGGTTGGTTTCCTCGTATGGGGCAACCACTTTTTTGTGATTTTGAAATCGAAAATTCCCCCCAGTATTGCCTTGCCAACTCCAGAGGATGATAAATGTAATCTTTGGGACTGTATGATATAATAGAAGTAGCCTAATTTAGAAAAAAAAATAGAGAATTGAAAAGCCTACTTGAAAAACATGATAAAGAAAATGTCTCCTTAAAGGCTCAACTCGAAGAAGAAAAAATGAATTGAGTAACTAATGAATATCCAAAAGAATAAAGAAGAAGAATATTGTAAGAATCTTGAATATGAAGTTGTGTCATTGAGAGATGAAGTTGATAAGACCAATAAGAACTTGAATATCTCACTAGTGTTGGATAAAATTCTCAACTATCAAATATCTCCATGTGATAAAATAGGTCTTGGATGTGAAGGCAAATATTCAAGAAAATAAAACACAAGATTCAAGCCTCTAAAGGAAGAAACTCAAAGGGAGTCTAGAACTTTGTTACTTAAAGAAATTATGCTGATAAATAATGGATTAAACCTCCTCCAAGACATAACATGTTCAGAATATCATCCTACTCTCTGAGGTATGAAAACATTTTTCTTGTTCAGTGTTACTCTTGTGGATCTTGGACATAAATAAATCCAATATAAAATCACTAAACGATACAATTATGTAAGAAACATGAATTATTTGCAAGAAATGACCTTAGATTAAGAAATTTCCATGGACCTACCAACATAAAGTACAATCCATTTGAACCACTAATGAATAAAAAAATTGTATGCTATAAGTGAAATAATCTTGGTCACAAAGCACAAGGTTGTAAGATTGTGAAAGAAAATGCTCCAATTGTAATATCCCTCCTTCATTATTTTTATTTTTATCATAAAATATAAAGAGGACATGTAAATATATATATTTTTTCTACTACTATATATGCACGTCTGAAGTCTTACGAAGATATAGTATGTTTTGTTTTTAAAAGGAGCAAGGAAATGATAATACTCTTAACTTTCTACAAATCCAATTTTAAATCAAGTTTTAAAAAATAAACACCACACTCCAAATCCTTTATCGTGGATTACCAAACAAAATTACAATCTAGGTCAGAATTTTTTATTCCAATACTGAACATTTGCTCAAGATCGTTATCATAGTATTTTTATCTTCATATATGTATATTTCTACCGTATCAAGCTATAATTCCTTTATCCTATTCTCCTCTTTTTAAGGTAAGGTGTTATCGACCTTGCCACCATATGTGTTCAAAGAGGGTTGTATTCTTATGTAGAAGGCACAAACATTATTTTTTTGGTTGTAATCATTTCTATGGTTGAATGAATTAATAACACGGTTATATTTGTTATCTAATTCGTTATAATTCATTATGGTGAAAAAAAGGTCCTGTCAATCCATTGTGAAGTTCTCTTTCCATTAAGGTTACACATGTATAAGAATTTGGTGTGTTATTTTCATATTATCAACCTTAGTTGTATTGCTTGTCATACATGTATTTATTTAGTCTTTCTGAAACTCCTAAACATGAGTGTCTACAATGTGGAGGTTTGTGTTGATGTAGGGATACGCTGGAACTTGGGTCATGTGAATTCCAGATGAAGAATGTGTGGCCACCTGCCACGCTACCTTACAACGTGTTTTGATAATGATAGTCCATGTGTTTTAGGGTTTTTTTATCAATAGTGGAAGAAATTTGGATTAGTTTGGTGAAACTACTCAACCTTTCTTTGTCACTCCAATTCTATTTGTTATAGTGTCACTTATCACCTTCATGTATTTGTTGATTTACACTTTGGCCTTGGGCACCCTTTCCCCTCATACTTGAACATTGTTACAAAAAACAGTATCATGAAACCCATACGTGACTTTGCCTAGACTTTTCCGCGTATATACGCAAGTCCATTTATATATATTAGCGTATACCTTTTTAATCATTAAAAATATATATATTTTCCCTATATTTGAGGTGGGTTTGATGGTCATTCCAGTAATTCAACCAGCCCAACCCGTGGCCTAACTGCTTTTAACTGTAGAAACTAATTTGAGGGAGTATAAAATCCATTCAAGGAATGGCCTAAGGGGAGAGAGAAAGATATAGATATTATACTCTATTGGAGCCCTATTCAAGTCTGATATTTCCGTGCCTCCTGCACTTCCCAGGTATATTCAGGAAACCCTTGTTTCCTTGAGATGTTCATTACCCTATATGACATCCATTGTGCACACATCTCGGAGAAATTCTTGCGAGGCTAGGGCTGGACGGATCCAGAGGATGGTATGATCGAAGGCCGTGGTAGGATTCAGGTGATCTCTCCACATTTTGATTACTGTATGCGTCATTCATAATAAGAGGTACCATCTTGTTTCCCATGAATATGTGTTTATGATTATTTATACATGTGTAATAATCAGTAATTGAACATTTCATATTGTTTTTATGATATTATACATGATTGTCACTGACATCTAGGAACTATATATGCTGTATAACTAGGTTTTTGTGTTCGTTCTCTGTGAATTTACAAGTTTTGGAGAAAAAAGTGTTGCAGGGGGTTTGCACCTTGCGGGATCTACATCAACTGAAGGATTTTTGAGTAAGTTCTGCAACCAGTAGTATCTAGTTTTCAATATAAAAGTTGTTTAAGTGAGTCCTTCTTGAATGGAATGCCCCTGATCTGTGAAGGTTGTCAACCCAAGACCTTTAGGGTATTATTTCCCAAAGAAAAAATGGTGACTCCACTGGGGAGCACATTCTTGTGATTTCCCATTTGGGTTGTTTCAATTGTTTTTTAGGTTTCCAACAATTTCTGTCACTTTTTACAGTCTAGCAAGCTTTTCTTCAGTGAGACAGAAGACCCGGTCTCTTGATCAGGCTTGACCTTTTTATTTTTCCTTATCTGTACTGCCATGCACAGGTTTTTCTGTACATAGTTGCATATACACACTATTTTTTGCAAAGGGACTTGTGTATACGCAAGTTTACTTTATGACAACCACGTATACATGCAAGATTCTCTCTGAGAAAGCGCGTATGCCTGGGAAATTTGGAATTTTCAATTTTTGGTCCCTGTGGTTTTGTCTGTCTGTGTTTAACTCTTTCTATAGTGTCTTGAAGCTCTCTGGATTGTGTCTAAAGTGGTTTGACATCTGTTTCTCTCTTGTTTATATGAAGACCTAGCCATTTGGTGAAATCCTTGTTTTGTGTGTTTGCAATTGCAGCTTGAGCACCGAGATCTTTCTCTGTAGATTCTTGGTTGTTCTAGACATCCGAAATGGTGAGCTATTGCTCATTTTATCTTTTCAAAACCCTATGCATTGCTTCACATTCGATTGTTGCCTTCTTGGTCTCGTTTGGTTTTCTTGATTTCGTAGACTTGTCTTGCTTACAAATCTTGAAAGGTATCTTTCTGAATTTTTGAGTTATTGCTCGCTGTGAGATTGTGCTATCATACTCGGTCTATTGATTGAATTTCTTGTTTCTTTTCACTTATATAAGTCTTGCTATGAAAATAGAACAGTTGGCTTAAGTACTTTGAAGCCTTTTTATTGAATTTCATGATTGCTTGATTTTAGTTCTTTGATAAGTCACATTTGTCTTCTTCAAATATTTTCTTGAAAAGCCCAAAAAATTTTGTGCTTTCCGTTGCTTTTGCTTTTACTTTTTTTACGGTTTCTTCTCATCTTTTGAAGCTTTCGGTACAAATTCTAGCCTTTGGTTATTGACTTGATCTGGGAGGAAGTCTCCTTTAGATTTCTCTCTATTATGTCAAGTGCATTTTTGGCATTTTTATACATAGGAGTTCTACTTTAGAACTAGCCTTGTTATCTGTCAAAAAGAGATTGAACTGTTGTTTCCCTAGAAACTCCTTTTGCTTCTTTAGATTTAGCATCTTAGGATTTGCATATCAATGGTAGTTTGCATTAGGTGCATTTGAGAATTTTTTAGTCTTTTTCATAATTTTCTAAGATATGTGAAGTGTGAGCATCTGAAAAGAAAACAATTTTTTGCTTATTAGTTTCGTAGAACCTGTGTAGAAATCACTTTTGATCAAAAGGAAATCATTGCATTTGCATATAGCTTGGTTTTCATTGGTTTCTGATGTGTCATAAAAACACCATCAGTTTCACTTTTGTACACCCTTGACTTAAATAAAAACCAATCTAAAATAAGCGATATAATTAAAAGCAACTAGTAGTTTTTGTATTATTGTCATTAATTATACACCAACTAGCTAGGTTGTAGGGCCTTAGATTAGGTGAGTGGAGAGTTAACTCTCCAAGGCCGCTCAAACTTTAAAACATAGAAGTTTATTAATGAGCGAAATCCAACACCGTTAAGTGGACCGGGAAAGCTCTCCTCCAGAGAGTCAAGCACGAGGGATAATGAAGGCAGAGAAGAGAGATACCCGCTCTCCTATTTGTTGAATCTTGACTTTAGAATATTCCGCCTGGCTACCGATATGGATTGGTACCCATAGTTTCCTATCCTAGGGACGACACAGGTGACTGCGAGGGGGAATACCCGTGGTACCTGAGGTAGACATTGCATGACTTCCATCAGTAATTTTGGAGGGTGCCCTTGCAAAGCTTGGGGACTTTCACCGGCAAAGGCTGTTGTTAGGAGGTCAACGTAATTGCTTCTGTTACCTTGGTTAGTAGGCCTGAGTCATAATTACCCCAGACTACTTTCCAGAGGTCCTATTTATTCGCTGTCTTGTATTTTGGTGTCCGATCCTCATCACCCGGAGCACAAATACTTGAGAGCTACTTGCCAGGATTTATCTTAGGAACTTTCTTAGAGTGTGCTCTTTGCTCCTAGATTTCTTAGCTTCATATATTTTTTGAGTCTTAAATAAAACTTTTAAAGTGGCTGACCGATCACCTCGTTGATCGAGGAGGCTTCGTGGGTTGTCTCCAGCGAGTGCTGAGCCTTATTCTAGAAGGCGTGGGAGTAATTTGGAGGGTGATTTTCACCTGGTGGTTTCAGATGCAGTGGAGAGAGATTCTCTGTTAGGGCTTCTTGCTTCTGTGGGTGATTCTGGTATCGGTGTTAGTACAAAGAGGAGTGCTTCACTCATCTCAAGAGTTATATTTCCAGCAGAAGAAGTAGAAGTAGAGGAAGTCCCTCAGCCTGCTAGTTATCCTTTCATCATTCAGTATATCAGACCCAAGTATCAGAGACCTCGAAGTCCTTATCCATCATATTCATACCTTTTGATGGCCACAACTGGGAACACATCTTCGGCTGTGAGCGCTGCAAGTGTTCAAAATCCTCTTTCTATAGAAGGAGGAGGCACTATTTCTATATCTATGATCACTTCTAGTGCTATTGTGTTTGAATCTGGATATACCCAAGCACAGGCGTCTCAATCTGGTCCCTTTTCATTTGGAATGCCCACTAGTGGGATTCCTCCTTTCTCCTTTTTTGTTGTTTCAACTACATCTACACCTAGTGGATCAACTTCATTTCAAGGGTTCCCCTTTGGAAGTGGGCACATCCCTCATTTGTCCCCTTCCTTAGGATCTTTACCTTTTACTTCTCAAACTCAAGGTTTTAATCCATGGTCTAGAGGTCAAAATGTTAATACCTTTACAGGTTGGAACCCTGTCTTTACCACGTTGGGAGCAGGGAATTAGTTTCTCACTATTCACAAAGGGAATGTTCCTTTCCCTTCATCGAATACTTCTCAGGCTTTTTCTCCGTTTGCAAATGCCCAGAACCCTTACCAAGGGGTTTCTTCTTCGTTCACTACCTCGTTTAGAGGGAATGATCTTGTTTATATTAATTCTATGTTGGGAGGGGGTATTTCTCTGAATGTCGGGTCACAAGGGTTTTCGTACGGTCCAGCATTCTCTACGAACAATATTTTGCAACCTAGTCCCTCAACAAATCCAGGGTATTCTTTTCAAAATGTTGGGAACCCTTCCTATGGGGGATGGAATTCCCAAGCTCCTCCTCGCTTACCGTTAATGGCAACGTTAAAATTTCCAGATTTTTTGAAATTGACTAATGATCTAATTCGATATCCTCTAGGATGGCCTTCGGTCTCCACCAAACTCCCATCAGATATTCCAAAATTTGAAGGGAAGAATGGAGAGAATCCGGCATACCATATCACCACTTTTCATTTATTGTGTTCATCAAACTCCCTGATTGAGGATTCGATTAGGTTGAGGTTATTTCAATGCACCTTAATTGGAAATGTAGCCAAGTGGTATATTGAGTTAACTGGGGGCAGTTTTTCCAATTTTGGAGATTTTGCTACCATGTTCTTGAGCCACTTTCGGTTATGATGCCAAGACTGAACTCTTGGCTAATTTTCAACAGGATAAGGCAACTCACAATTCTGATCATATTCAGGAATGGAAAAGAAGGAAGAGGCTCATCAAAGCCCATATTCCGAATGAATTGCTTTTGGAATGGTTTTTAAAATATCTGCAGCCAGACATTTCTAAATATGTATCCCTTTCAGGGGTATTTTCTGAAGAGCAGGCTACTTTCAGGGCTTAGTAATTAGATCTGATTTATTCTCAGTCTGGAGTCCTTAATAAAAAATTTCTAGATGCTCCTCAATCCAAATTGGACTTATCCAAAACTAAACCTGTTCCTCATGGTGATGGGCTTATTGGTTCAATAGATAGCGGTTCAGCTAACCTGCTTAGTCAATTGCAGCAGTTTTCTATACAATCTACTTCTTCTAGTCAGGATGTGCATTCAATGTCAAATCCTTACCAGTCCTTGGAAATTAATGCTGTTCAGAATTCTAACACCAAAGGAAATCAACAATCTGATGGGAAGAAAAAAGGACGAAATAAAAAGAAAAAAGGCAAGGATGGGAAGGAGAATGTGAATAAAAACAACAATCATGTTTGAGAGGGTCAAAAGGATAACAAAAGGAAAGTGAAGTTTCCATGCAAGTTGTGCACTGGAGACCATCTTACGCACCTTTGCCCTAAAATTCAAGATGTGCAGCGCTTGTTAGCTCAACAGGGTTATTCCAGTTTCCAGGTTGTGTTGAAAAATCATTTTCCCCAAGGGCAGCAGTCAATTGCTGGCATGAATCAAAGTACTGGGGCTCCCTTTAGGGGTAGCCAGGAAGGAGAAAATACTTCAAACACATATATGATGAGTGCTCACATAGATATCACTATGAGATCTCGTGATTATGGTGAAGCTGAGTCTTCGAAAGTTAAGGGTACTCCTGATAGTGCAGAACCACTTCATATTACGAGGCCTACTGTTGAGCCTATACATCATATGCCGAAGGCATCTTCAAAACGTATGATGATTAATCTGAATGCCAAGGTTGCCCAGAACTACTCCATTGTAGAAGATCTAGCTTAGAGTCCTTGTGCTATGTCTACTTTAGAGGTGCTTCAGTCTTGTCCTACTCAGCGGAGTGCTTTACTCTCTGCTATCGGAGTTGTAGATCCAAATAACGCTCTAATGATTACATTTGATATGTCAAATTTTAAAAAGAGACTCCCTCATCATATGCGTTTCCATATCAGATAAAGTTATCGAAAATTCAATATCTTTCGAACGATCGTTGATGAAGGTGCTTCCACGTATGTAATGTCTTTTACATGTTGGAAGGGTATTGGATCTCCTGTAGTTGTTCCTTCTGCCACTCTTCTGACTGCGTTTGACGATCATTCTCACAGGCTGCATGGTATTGTTCCGACTTTTCCCATCTGTGTTAGGGGAAAAAATTTGAATATTGAAGTTGAGATAGTCGATGCAAGCTTGGACTATAACCTTCTGTTGGGGAAAAACTGGACCTATGAGATGGATTCTATTACATCCTCATTATTTCATATTGTTTGTTTCCCTCATGAAGGGAGAATTGTCACAGTTGACCAACTGGATTGTTCCCCTATAGATCAGAATGCGTCTTCTGACTCAACCATTCCTTTGGTGAAGGATACCAAAACGCTTGTTGAGAATCTAGGGGTTGGAATGTATTCTTCCTTGATGGGTACTTTTGATCTTCCGCCTCTGTCAGTTCATAATAATACAATTTCATCCTCCAGGGCTCCCATTCGAAGAGATTTTTTCAAAACTCATAATTTTTCAGACCCTTGGACCTTACCTTCTCCTACTTCCACATTAGCAGAAGGTCAAGTGGGTGGAATGGAATTTCCAATGTCTGCAGCTGGGATTTCTTATAGCTCTATTGTTGAATCTGCAAAGTCCATTCCAGTTTATCTTTCACCGGAGGAATCAGATGGAGATGTGGCCTCGACTTGGACTCTTAGTTCATCTTCGGCCTAGGATTGTCTTGATACCACTCTTCCATCTGAAGAGGCTATCCTGGAAGCTATGACTAGTATAGAGAGACCGTTGGATGAATTGCATCATCGGTCTTACTTTTTGCCTAATTTAACCGAAGTTGAATCAAGCTTTCCCAGCCCTCAGTCATCTGGTCCTGTTCACCTAGTCCTAAACCCTTTAGCACCAGCACAAGTTTTTGCTGAAAAGAACATGGCTGTGATTTCTCCTACTCTCCCGGTGAACATTTCCAGAGATCCCAACATTATATAAAATGTTTTCATCGGAGTTGAATGTTCCCCTGAAGAGGTTCGAATTTACACCAATCTCTTTCAAGATTTTAGGGATGTGTTCGATTGGTCTTATGAGGAAATTCCTGGTATATATCCATCTATTGTCCAGCATGAGATCAAGGTTTACGAAAACTTTAAGCCTGTCAGGAGAAAGCTTCGTTTGGTCAACCCTAGGAAGGAAACATCTATCAAAGCTGAGGTGGAGAAGCTACTTAAGGCTAGATTCATTTTTCCTGTTCCTTTGACAGAGTGGGTTTTGAATCTAGTTCCCATGGATAAAAAACAAGGAACAATTCGAGTTTGCATTGATTTCAGGGACTTAAATAAGGCATGTCCTAAAGATAACTACCCCACACCATTTATAGATCTTATTATCAATGAATGTGTGGGAAATGAAATTTTCTCCTTTATGGATGGTTCTTCTGGATATAATCAAATTACTATTTGTCCTGAAGATCAGCATAAGACTGCATTTATTTGTCCTTGGGGTAGCTTTGCTTATAAGAAAATGCCTTTCGACCTTAAAAATTCTGGAGCTACTTTTTAGTGGGCTATGTATTATTCCTTCCATGACATCAAGCATATTATTGAGGTGTACTTGGATGATTTAGCTGGTCATTCTCGCATGAGAATTGATCATCCTTCTCACCTCCATCAAGTATTTGAACGGTGTCGGTATTACAAAATTAGGTTGAATCCGAAAAAGTGTGTTTTCGCGGTCACATCCAGTAGGTTGTTGGGCTTTATTGTGTCTACGGAAGGGATTTGGGTAGATCCCTTCAAGGTTGAGGCAATACTTCAGTTGCCTCCCCCATCTTCTATTCGTCAACTTCAAAGTCTCCAAGGAAAGGATAATTTTCTTCGAAGATTTATCGTAAATTATGCTAAGATCACAAAAGGATTTATGAGATTATTAAAGAAAGGAGTTCCATTATTTTGGGATGACTTTGCTCAATGCTCATTCGATGCTTTGAAAAAAGCATTGACCTCTTCTCCCTTATTGAGTCCACCTGATTATGTTAGGGATTTCCTTTTGTACCTCGCAGTAGCAGAATCTACCATTGGTATGGTTTTGTTTCAGGAGGATGATACTCTTTCAGAGCATGTTATATACTACCTTAGTCGAGGCTTGGTAGGACCTGAAATTTGGTATTCTATGATAGAAAAGCTTGCTTTAGCAGTTGTCCATGCTGTGCAGCGGCTCAGACATTACATTCTTCTTTGAAAAACCTATGTTTTGGCAGTCGTCAATCCATTTCAGTTTGTTCTCAGTAGGCGAGTGATTGGGGGCAAATAAAATCGATGGATTGTAATCTTGTAGAAATTTGATCTTGAGTTTATGTCTGCCAAGTCCAATAAATCATTGGTTTTTGCATAATTAATTTATGAGTTTCTCTATGGAGAAGAGATGGTTTATGATGAATCCCTTCCAGATGAACATCTTTTTCTCATTTCTTCACAGGATCCTTGGTATGGGGATCTCACAGTGTATCTCCAGACTGCGAAGTTTCCCTCAGTTTTTTCAAAAGATGAACGCTGTAAGTTATGTCACTTAGCTAAAATTTGCTTGACCATTGGTGACATTTTATATCATCATGGGGTTGATTCAATCCTTAGACAATGTTTAACTCTCGAAGAGGCTGAGGTTGTGCTGAATTATTGTTAGGTCCCTATATTACTAGTATAGTCCCTTATTATTGTTAGTGTAACCCCCTTATTGTTATTATTGTACCCTTGTAACCCCCATATTTTTATTATTGTGCCCTTAAATTATCATTTTTAGGTCGGCTAGGATTACATTGTGGCCCCACTAGGATTACATTATGGCCCCATGGACTCCTATATATAGAAAGGAGGTTTTGTAAATTGTATCATCCAAGAATTGTTCATTTATGTAATGTATTGGAGGTTGCCCCCTCGAAGTGTCTTATTTCTAAGGCGTTGATATCTCTTTTCTTCCATTTTTGGAGTTGGTTACACAACATTTGGTATCAGAGCTTTAGATTCTAGGGTTTCGCTGCTCTAAACAGGTCATCGTGGCATTTGCGCTATAAATTTGTTTCTACGAAGGTTCAAAATGTGAAATTTTTAGGGTGCGAAGTCGAAATCCTGAGGAAACTCATCCAAAAATTTCAGAGCTTGGTTCGCAATATTTTCGGAGATATGATCTGTGGAAGGTAGTGCTTTTTCAGGCTCCCGAATTTCATCGCAAAGAGGTGATCGTGGGAAACGTTTCATAAATCTCTCTCTGAGCATCAGATTGGAGTGCCGTAAAAAGTGGTCATAAGTACACAGACTTTAGTTTCTTGAATATCAATTTCAAAGCTGAAGGATGGAACAGTGACATGTGGCAAGTCGTAAAAGTTCACTCTACTGGACCAGTCCATAATTAGGTCATTGTGGGAGATTGGACATAACTTTGTCTTGGAGAATCCAAATCAGGTCAGACCTATGGAATTCAAAAGAGAATTTAGAGGGCTACTTTAATGCTGAATTTCAGATATTGAAGAGCTGCAATCACAGAGATAATCAATTTCAATATTGAGCTCTTCAAAAGCAAGAAAAAGGTGTGTATTTGTTTTCCGAATTGCATAAGTCTTGTTTGAAGAATCAATTTGAATTGATTCCAAGGGCATATTGTAGAATAGATATTAGTATTGGGTTCTAAAAAATGCCCTGTAAAAATAATTCAACACCCATTAAGCCTCCAGAAGGCTTTACTATGACTCATGAAGATGAAGAATTGCAACATGATATATCAAAATTACAAGAGCAAGTGCACCAAATTTCACTCTCGCAAAGAGCAGAAAAAAATGAAATGGAAGTTTTGAAGAAAGGCATGGAAGTAAATATGGATGGTGTGAATAATAATGTGGATGGTTTGAAGAATAATATGGATGGTTTGAAGAAAGGCGTGGAATCTAAGATAGATGGCATGGAAGCTGGCATGGAATCTAAGATGGATGACATGGAAGCTAAAATGGAAAACATGAAGAATGATCTAAAAGCAGACATGGAAGGTTTGAAAAAGTTGATACAAGAAATATTTCCTAATGGTGAAAAGATAGTATAGGAAACTCATGATGAGAATAAAATAAATGTTAATCGTGATTTCATAAACTCTAATGTTGGCAGGAAGAACCACCATATTCCAAAAATGGATACGAGGAAGTTTGATGGAAAGGATCCTGTAACATGGAAACTATAGATGGAGCAATATTTTGATCTCCATAATGTGAAAAACACACAAAAGGTACGCATTGCAACTTTACATTTAGAAAAAAATACATTTGTATGGTATCGATGGCTTTGCTCCCGTAAATGGTTGTAAATGGAGGAACTATAAATTGCTCTAGAAAATGCCATAATATCAAGCTAGCCATGGAGGGATATATATTGAATATTCCAATGCTTTCCATTCCTATGGGAGGTGCTGATGTTGTACTAGGAGTACAATGGTTACAATCTTTGGGGACGGTAGCTTTTAATTTTCAAGAACTTTTCTTGAAATTTTTTTGAGAAGGAAAGGAAGTCGAATTACGGGGTATTGAAGGGAAGCCGGGAAGGATAATAAGCTCTAATGTCATGACAAAGCTTCTAAAGAAATAAAAACGAGGCGTAATTGCACAATTATGCTCACTAGAAGTTCCGACATCAAAATCATCTATTTCTGCAGATCTCCAACAAGTCTTGGACAATCATTCCAAGGTGTTTGAAACTCCCAAAGGACTCCCACCTATTAGTGATCATGATCATGCTATTCATTTGATTCCAGGAAGTGTTCCTCCAAACATTAGGCCTTATAGATATCCTTATGTCCAAAAGAGCAAAATTGAACGTATGATTGCAAAAATGTTAGAGACAGGTATAATTCAACCTAGTCAAATTTCTTTATCTGCTCTTGTAGTATTGGTACACAAGAAGGATGGATCATGGCACATGTGTCCGGATTATAGGGAGCTCAATAAGTTCACCATTAAAGATAAATTTCCCACTCCAGTGATTGATGAATTATTGGATGAATTACATGGAGCAATTTATTTTACCAAGTTGGATCTTCATTCAGGATATCATCAAATTAGAATGAAGACTAAAGATATTCCAAAAACAATATTTCAAACTCATGAGGGTCATTATGAATTTTTGGTCATGCCTTTTGGCCTTACCAATGCACCTTCTACATTTCAAGGGTTGATGAATTCCATTTTCAAACCCTTCCTTAGAAAATTTGTGCTAGTATTTTTTGATCATGTTGGAAGGATCATGTTGAACATGTTGAAAGGGTGCTGAAACTATTGCAAGAGAAACAATTATATGCAAAAATATCCAAATTTTTCTTTGGAGTACAAGAGGTGGAATATCTGGGTCATATTGTATCTCATGAGGGTGTTAAGGTAGACCCTAAAAAAATTAAAGCCATTAAGGAATGGAAAGTCCAAACAATCATAAAGCAGTTGCGAGGATTTCTCAGGTTAACAGGGTATTATCGCAAGTTTGCTGAGAATTATGGGAGAATAACAACATTTCTAACAAAATTATTGAAGAAAGATGCATTTTCATGGACTCCTGAAGCAACTAAGGCCTTTGAACATATTAAAGAGGCAATGTGCCTAGCACCGGTCTTAGCTACGCTATACTTCACAAAAAACTTTATTGTGGAATGTGATGCCTCAGGAAATGGAATTGGTGCTGTTTCAATGCAGGAAGGAAGCGCCATTGCTTTTGTAAGTCGTCCAATCAAAGGAAAGTATTTACAAAAACCTATTTATGAGAAGGAAATGTTAGAAATACTGCATGCACTAAAGAAATGGAAAACTTACCTAATGGGAAGACACTTCAAGGTAAAAATTGATCATGATAGTCTTAAACACTCTTTGGAACAAAGAGTATCTTCATAAGAGCAACAAAAATGGGTCACAAAGATGTTGGGTTATGACTTTGAAATAATATACAAAAAAGGAAAGCTTAATGTTGTTGCAGATGCACTCTCAAGAAAGAATGAAGAGGTGGAAACATTTCTTTGTGCCATTTCTATTATCCAACCAAATTGGATAACTAAAGCAAGAGATGAATGGAAGAAGGACAAAGATGTATGGACACTCATTCAAAATTTGCAGCAAGATCCTAGTACATCTGATATATTTAGTTGGAAAAATGATTCCTTATGGTAGAAAGATCGCTTATATGTTTGTAAGAATCCCCAACTAAAACAAAAGATTATTTTGGAATTGCACACTTCTCCTTTAGGAGGACACTCAGGATTTTTAAAAACTTACCACAGGGTGAAGAAAGAATTTTTTTGGGATGGCCTTAAAACTAATATTCAAAATTTTGTGGCGGGATGTTTGGTTTGCCAGCAGAATAAAGTTGAGAAAATTAAGACCTCGAGACTTCTACAACCTTTATCCATTCCAATTCAATGTTGGGAGGATATTTCAATGGATTTTATCACAGGTTTACCTAAGTCCAAAGGAAAGAGTGTCATCATGGTGGTAGTTGATAGACTTACCAAGTATGCACACTTTTGTGCATTATCTCATCCATTTAAAGCAAGTACAGTTGCTACTACATTTATGGACACAATTCAAAAGCTACATGAAAACCCAAGGGTTATTGTGAGTGACAGAGATCCCATTTTTACTGGAAATTTTTGGACGGAGTTATTTTCTTGTTTGGGTACTCAATTAGCTCATAGCTCATCTTATCATCCTCAATCCGATGGTCAAACTGAGATAGTAAATAAATTTTGGAAGGATATCTTCGTTGTTTTGTATCTGATAAACAAACACAATGGGTCAAGTGGTTACCTCTGTATCCTCTGTTGAATGGTGTTATAGCTTCTTTGCTTCCATCTCTTGACAAAAATGACCCATTTATGGCACTTTATGGATATCATCTACCATCCATCACATCATCTTTAAGGAAAATTCAAAGGTTCAAGTAGTGGAAGATCACATAGAGCATCAGCCCGAGAAGTTCTCCAACTCTTAAAGGATAACTTTGAATTTTGCACAAAGAATCCGAATGAAACAATAGGAAGATCAACATCATGTTGAGAAGTTTTGATGTGAGGATTGGTTATTTTTAAGCTACATCCATACAAACAAATGTCCTCAAGCAAGCTAAGAAGGATAATAAATTATCACCAAAGTACTATGGTCCTTACAGGGTGTTGCAAAATATGGGTACTATGGCATACAAATTGGAGCTTCCTGCTTCTTTGCGAGTGCATTTGGGTTTCCATGTTTCATGCTTAAAGAAGGTTATAGGTAAAAATCTCCATAGAGCATCAACAAGAAGTTCTCCAACTCTTAAAGGATAACCTGAATTTTGCACAAAATCGAAGCAAATCAACATCACAGCGAGATAAGTTTTGATGTAGGAGATTGGGTATTTTTATGGCTACAACCATACAAACAAATGTCCCTCAAGCAAGCTAAGAAGGATAATAAATTATCGCCAAAGTGCTATGGTCCTTACAAGGTGTTGCAAAATATTGGTACTATGGCATACAAATTGGAGCTTCCTGCTTCTTCACGAGTGCATCCAATTTTCCATGTTTCATGCTTAAAGAAGGTTATAGGTGAAAATCTTCCAGTTCAAACAATATTGCCCGAACTTGATGAGGAAGGAAAAATCATATTGGAACCTGAAGCAGTCACGGAAACAAGAACTCGACAACTACGAAATCGATCAATTTCAGAGTATCTCATCAAGTGGAAGAACTTACCCACTGAAGATTCTACATGGGAGGATGAGAATTTTATACAGAAGCACCTAGAGCTACTCAAGCGTTGAGGACAACACTTTTTGAAGGAGAGGGGCATGTTAGGTCCCTATATTACTAGTATAGTCCCTTATTATTGTTAGTGTAACCCCCTTATTGTTATTATTGTACCCTTGTAACCCCCATATAGTTATTATTGTGCCCTTAAATTATTATTGTTAGGTCGGCTAGGATTACATTGTGGCCCCACTAGGATTACATTATGGCCCCGTGGACTCCTATATATAGAAAGGAGGTTTTGTAAATTGTATCATCCAAGAATTGTTCATTTATGTAATGTATTGGAGGTTTCCCCCTATAAGTGGCTTATTTCTAAGGCGTTGATATCTCTTTTCTTCCATTTTTGGAGCTAGTTACACAACATTTGGTATCAGAGCTTTGGATTCTAGGGTTTTGCTGCTCTAAACAGGTCATCGTGGAATTTGCGCTAGAAATTTTTTATACAAAGGTTCAGAATGTGAAATTTTTAGGGTATGAGGCTGAAATCCTGAGGAAACTCATCAAAAAATTTCAGAGCTTGGTTCGCAATATTTTCGGAGATATGATCTGTGGAAGGTAGTGCTTTTTCAGGCTCCCGAATTTCATCGCAAAGAGGTGATCGTGGGAAAAGTTTCATAACTCTCTCTCTAAGCATCAGATTGGAGTGTCGTAAAAAGTGGTCACAAGTACAGAGACTTCAGTTTCTTGATTATCAATTTCAGAGCTGAAGGATGGAACAATGACATGTGGCAAGTCGTAAAAGTTCACTCTACTGAACCAGTCCATAATTAGGTCATTGTGGGAGATTGGACATAACTTTGTCTTGGAGAATCCAAATCTAGTCAGACCTATGGAATTCAAAAGAGAATTCAGAGGGCTACTTTAGTGCTGAATTTCAGATATTGAAGAGCTACAATCACAGAGATAATCCAATTTCAATATTGAGCTCTTCAAAAGCAAGGAAAAGGTGTGTATTTGTTTTCTGAATTGCATAAGTCTTGTTTGAAGAATCAATTTGAATTGATTCCAAGAGCATATTGTAGAATAGATATTAGTATTGGGTTCTAAAAAATTCCCTGTAAAAATAATTCAACACCCATTAAGCCTTCAGAAGGCTTTACTATGACTCATGAAGATGAAGAATTGCAACATGATCTATCAAAATTACAAGAGCAAATGCACCAAATTTCGCTCTCGCAAAGAGCAGCAAAAAATGAAATGGAAGTTTTGAAGAAAGGCGTGGAAGCAAAGATGGATGGTGTGAAGAATAATATGGATGGTTTGAAGAAAGACGTGGAATCTAAGATAGATGACATGGAAGCTAGCATGGAATCTAAAATGGAAAACATGAAGAATGATCTAAAAGCAAACATAAAAGGTTTGACAAAGTTGATACAAGAAATGTTTCCTAATGGTGAAAAGATAGTAGAGGAAACTCATGATGAGAACAAAATAAATGTTAATCGTGATTTCATAAACTCTAATGTTGGCAGGAAGAACCACCATATTCCAAAAATGGATATGAGGAAGTTTGATGGAAAGGATCCTGTAACATGGATACTACAGATGGAGCAATATTTTGATCTCCGTAATGTGCAAAACACACAAAAAGTACGCATTGTAACTTTACATTTAGAACAAAATACATTTGTGTGGTATCGATGGCTTTGCTCCCGCAAATGGTTGCAAATGGAGGAACTATAAATTTCTCTAGAAAATGAAATAATATCAAGCTAACCATGGGGGGATATGTATTGAATAGTCCAATGCTTTCCATTCCTATGGGAGGTGCTGATGTTGTACTAGGCGTACAATGGTTACAATCTTTGGGGATGGTAGCTTTTAATTTTTCAAGAACTTTTCTTGAATTTTTTTAAGAAGGAAAGGAAGTCGAATTATGGGGTATTTTAGGGAAGCCGGGAAAGATTATAAGCTCTAATGTCATGAAAAATCTTCTAAAGAAAGAAAAACGAGGCGTAATTGCACAATTATGCTCACTAGAAGTTCCAACATCAAAATCATCTATTTCTGCAGATCTCCAACAAGTCGTGGACAATCATTCCAAGGTGTTTGAAACTCCCAAAGGACTCCCACCTATTCGTGATCATGATCATGCTATTCATTTGATTCCAGGAAGTGTTCCTCCAAACATCGGGCCTTATAGATATCCTTATGTCCAAAAGAGCGAAATTGAACGTATGATTGCAGAAATGTTAGAGGCTGGTATAATTCAACCTAGTCAAAGTTCTTTCTCTGCTCCTGTAGTATTGGTACACAAGAATGATGGATCATGGCACATGTGTCCGGATTATAGGGAGCTCAATAAGCTCACCATTAAAGATAAATTTCCCATTCCTGTGATTGATGAATTATTGGATGAATTACATGGAGCAATTTATTTTGCCAAGTTGGATCTTCGTTCAGGATATCATCAAATTAGAATGAAGACTGAAGATATTCCAAAAACAACATTTCAAACTCATGAGGGTCATTATGAATTTTTGGTCATGCCTTTTAGCCTTACCAATGCACCTTCTACATTTCAAGGGTTGATGAATTCCATTTTCAAACCCTTCCTTAGAAAATTTGTGCTAGTATTTTTTGATGATATACTAATCTATAGCAGGTCTTGGAAGAATCATGTTGAACATGTTGACAGGGTGCTCAAACTATTGCAGGAGAAACAATTATATGCAAAAATATCCAAATGTTTCTTTGGAGTACAAGAGGTGGAATATCTGGGTCATATTGTATCTCACGAGGGTGTTAAAGTAGACCCTAACAAAATTAAAGCCATTAAGGAATGGAAAGTCCCACAACCATAAAGAAGTTGTGAGGATTTCTCGGGTTAACAGGGTATTATCGCAAGTTTGTTAAGAATTATGGGAGAATAGCAGCACCTCTAACAACATTATTGAAGAAAGATGCATTTTCATGGACTCCTGAAGCAACTAAGGCCTTTGAACGTCTTAAAGAGGCAATGTACCTAGCACCGGTCTTAGCTACACCAGACTTTACAAAAACCTTTATTGTGGAATGTGATGCCTCAGGAAATGGAATTGGTGCAGTTTTAATGCAGGAAGGAAGACCCATTGCTTTTGAAAGTCGTCCAATCAAAGGAAAATATTTACAAAAACCTATTTATGAGAAGGAAATGTTAGCAATACTGCATGCACTAAAGAAATGGCGAACTTACCTAATGGGAAGACACTTCAAGGTAAAAACTGATCATGATAGTCTTAAACACTTTTTGGAACAAAGACTATCTTCAGAAGAGCAGCAAAAATGGGTCACAAAGATGTTGGGTTATAACTTTGAAATAATCTACAAAAAAGGAAAGCTTAATGTTGTTGCAGATGCACTCTCAAGAAAGAATGAAGAGGTGGAAGCATTGCTTTGTGCCATTTCTATTATCCAACCAGATTGGATAACCGAAGCAAGAGATGAATGGAAGAAGGACAAAGATGTATGGACTCTCATTCAAAAGTTGCAGCAAGATCCTAGTACATCTGATACATTTAGTTGGAAAAATGATTCCTTATGGTACAAAGATCGCTTATATGTTTGCAAGAATTCCCAACTAAAACAAAAGATTCTTCTGGAATTGCACACTTCTCCTTTAGGAGGACACTCAGGATTTTTAAAAACTTACCACAGGGTGAAGAAAGAATTTTTTTGGGATGGCCTTAAATCTGATATTCAAAAGTTTGTGGCGGGATGTTTGGTTTGCCAGCAGAATAAAGTGGAAACAATTAAGACCCCAGGACTTCTACAACCTTTATCCATTCCAAGTCAACGTTGGGAGGAGATTTCAATGGATTTTATCACAGGTTTACCTAAGTCCGAAGGAAAGAGTGTCATCATGGTGGTAGTTGATAGAATTACCAAGTATGAACACTTTTGTGCATTATCTCATCCATTTAAAGCAAGTACAGTTGCTACTACATTTATGGATAGAATTCAAAAGCTACATGGAAGCCCAAGGGTTATTGTGAGCGATAGAGATCCCATTTTTACTGGAAATTTTTGGACGGGGTTATTTTCTTGTTTGGGTACTCAATTAGCTCATAGCTCATCTTATCATCCTCAATCTGATGGTCAAACTGAGATAGTAAATAAATTTTTGGAAGGATATCTTCGTTGTTTTGTATCTGATAAACAAACACAATGGGTAAAGTGGTTACCTCTAGCTGAATGGTGGTATAACACTTCCTTCCATACTGCAGCAAAAATGACCCCATTTATGGCACTTTATGGATATCATCCACCATCCATCACATCATCTTTAAGGAAAATTCGAAGGTTCAAGCAGTGGAAGATCACATCGAGCATCAGCAAGAAGTTCTCCAACTCTTAAAGGATAACCTGAATTTGGCACAAAATCGAATGAAACAACAGGCAGATCAACATCGCGGCGAGAGAAGTTTTGATGTAGGAGATTGGGTATTTTTACGGCTACAACCATACAAAAAAATGTCCCTCAAGCAAGCTAAGAAGGATAATAAATTATCACCAAAGTACTATGGTCCTTACAAGGTGTTGCAAAATATTGGTGCTATGGCATACAAATTGGAGCTTCCTGCTTCTTCATGAGTGCATCCAGTTTTCCATGTTTCATGCTTAAAGAAGGTTATAGGTGAAAATATTCCAGTTCAAACAATATTGCCAGAACTTGATGAGGAAGGAAAAATCATATTGGAACCTGAAGCAATCACGGAAACAAGAACTCGACAGCTACGGAATCGATCAATTTCAGAGTATCTCATCAAGTGGAAGAACTTACCCATTGAAGATTCTACATGGGAGGATGAGAATTTTATACAGAAGCACCCAGAGCTACTCAAGCGTTGAGGACAACACTTTTTTGAAGGAGAGGGGCATGTTAGGTCCCTATGTTACTAGTATAGTCCCTTATTGTTGTTAGTGTAACCCCCTTATTGTTATTATTGTACCCTTGTAACCCCCATATTGTTATTATTGTGCCCTTAAATTATTATTGTTAGGTCGGCTAGGATTACATTGTGTCCCCACTAGGATTACATTATGGCCCCATGGACTCCTATATATAGAAAGGAGGTTTTGTAAATTGTATCATCCAAGAATTGTTCATTTTTGTAATGTATTGTAGGTTTCCCCCTCGAAGTGGTTAATTTCTAAGGCGTTGATATCTCTTTTCTTCCATTTTTGGAGCTAGTTACACAACAATTATTGCCACAGTGGAGCTTGTGGTGGTCATTTATCTGGGCTTGCTACAGCCCAAAAAATCTTACGTGCAGGATAATTTTGGCCTTCAATTTTTAAAGATTGTATGGAAGCGGTCAAGAAGTGTCATCTGTGTTAGGTTTATACTCAAAAAATGTGCAGTCATCCAGCTCTGCTTTTTCCTGTCATTACTGTTGGCCCCTTCACAAAGTGGGGTATTGATTATACTACTTGTAACCCTCTTTCAGCTAAAGGTCACAAGTACAGTATTGTAGCCATAGAATATTTCACGAAATGGGTTGAGGCTATGCCTACTTTTGGGAATGATGGTGAGAAAACAACTCTTTTCCTCTTCAATTATTTCATTTCTCGCTTTGGTATACCCAAAGAGATTGTCACTGATCACGACAGTCACTTTCAGAACAACATGATCGCTGAGTTGGCTCTGAAATTAGGTTTTTAGCAAGAGCACTCATCTCCATATTATCCTCAGGCCAATGGGCAAGTTGAAGTCGTATACAAATCCTTGAAGACAATTCTTCAACGAACAATTGATAAATCTCATTCCAATTGGCACATTATGTTGTATCCTGCGCTTTGGGAATATCGGATGTCAGTCAAAACTGCAACTGGTTTTACTCCATTTCAACTAGCTTATGGGTTGGAATCTATATTTCCCATCGAATGTGAAATTCCTTCTCTTAAGTTAGATGTAGAGCTTCTTCCTAGCACTTCTAGTCTCAAAGAATGTCTCCTTCATCTGGAACATCTTGATGAGCAGCGTCGGGATGCTGCCACGATGAATGAGGCACATAAGAAACAGATTAAAGTTCAGTACGATAAGGCGGTCAAACCTAGGGTTTTCTTTGAAGGAGACCTTGTTTTGGTTTATGCCCTAGAGAAGGATGCCCTAGGAGTAGGCAAGTTTAAATCTATGTGGTATGGCCCCTTCATCATTAAAAAGGTGCTAAAAAAAGGAGCCTATACCTTGATTTATTTTTATCGGAATGAGTTTTCAGAGCGCAAAAATGGGCTCTATTTGAAAAATTATTATGCCTAGGTTTCGGCCTAGCATTTTTCTTTTTGTATATATTTTTTGTTTTTGTTTTCTATACATATCTGACTTTCCAATTTTTTGGTGTGATCATGATACATTTGATCTGGTTTGGCAGGTGGTGTTGGATTTCATGGGTCATTTTGGTTTCGTCGATGGTGCTAGTAGACATACCCAGAACTTAGCTCCCACGGCTTGGGTACTTCATTATCCATCCGATCAATTTTTGGTTTCAAGAGGTGTCTGCATTGGTCCTGCTTCGAACAACGTAGTAGAATACACTACAGTAGTTTATCTACTCTCGGAAGCAATATCCTTGGATGTTAATTCATTAGTAGTTTTCTTGGACTCCCAGTTGGTGGTTTCATAGTTGAACAACATATATTGAGTTTGAGATCCATTTTTACATCGATTGTTTTTTAGGGTACCTTTGTTGCAAAGATCATTTCAATTTTTAACATTCATTCACATTCCTTGAGCAGACAATTGGATGGCAGACTTATTGGCTAATCAAGCAATTGATTGGCATATTCATCAGTGAACATTTTAATCAACATATCAAATACATCATTCATTTTTTCATACATTTGAGTCATCACATCATATAAATCGTTGTATATATATATATATATATATATATATATATATATATAGTCAGAGTGTTCAAAAATATACAAAATCTGGACCCATCTGTCCTACAAAATTAGGGCTTATGCCCGATCATGTTCAGTATCAAAAATATATTACAGTCATCCGGTAATATCTATAAATTTAATCCTGTGGTCCCTGCCCAACATTCGTGTTCCTATAGAACACAATAGCAGTAGCTACACGATGGAATAATCGCACCCAGTCTCGTGGTACTCTGACTACCTGCCTCTGGATAGCCTCTGGTAGATCCTCTATCACATAAATGGGCACTTAGTGAGTCAAACTCTCCAAGTTCCTCTTATTGGCATGGAGTGTTCTACCAGGGTCTTTTGCATCTGTCTCACCTCTATGGCGCTTATGCCATTGGTATCCCTCAGGTCTGACTGGTCCCATATTTGTTTCATGGTTATCAATAAATTTTGTAAGTCATTTGAGGTCAATCAAAAAAAAATTTTCATTCTTATCATATTTAAAAAAAAAAAATCATATAATCAAAAAAATCAAAAAATTGAAATGTCACCGATTGCACCCTATGCTGCTCCGGGTGGAAGGACTAGATCTGGATCACCACGACAATCCATCCCAACATAGGGATAATCTTCCGCAGCGATAACTTGTTCCTCCCACCATTGGAAGAACTCGTCATCCCATGTGGTTCAGGGAACTTCACTTCCCCCCAATCTCTTCATCAGATCAGCCCATCGGCTATTCTTGGATCTCTAGGGCTATTGATGGTTGAGATAAATTTGGGCCGAAGCCCTAGAATCCTCTCAAAGAAGAATGTCAGTAATATGCTTCCATAACCAAAATGTTTTTTTTTGTCTTCCAGATTGAAGTCAACTGTATTTTCATGTTGCTTAACAAATCTGTACACCAATCAGAGGTGAATCAAACATTCCACTGCAATACTCATTTGTGTCCTTGAAGCCTAATGTAGAGAAGCAGACCCTGCTACTCTGCCAATGGTAAAAAGGAGGATTTTCATATATAACTATTTCAAATATTTGATTTAAATCTGTGTACCCACTTTTTGAGACCCCTCCACGCAATAGACTTGGACGTAATCTTCCACGGTAAGCCCTCCCAAAGGCTTTCCATGTAATTCTACTGGATCTCCTCTCCGAGAGATTCTAGTGATAAAATATATGTCTTCCACCTCTATGCGTACGGGAATTTGATCTATCATAAAGTAGTCTTCTTCCGGCTCCTAGTGATCTACCAACATTTGGAGAAACCAGACATTACTCTTCATATTTGGCATTTAAAGAACTTGAGTAATCCGCAATTTCGAAGGATATCAAGCGAATTTTGGTCTTCCATCACTTTATTGTTAACAACACTATGCCCACGCTCCCTCCAGCTAATTGACATCCTAATAAATTTCATCAAATCAGTCATTAGGTTCATATTTTAAATTCTCAGTCTAAGCATACGCGGGTTCATTTACACATAGTCACGTATCATACGTAGGTTCGTCCACAAAAACCCATGTATGCGCAGAGGGCTTCATCAAAAAAAAGTTTTCCTACTGTCAAAATTCTAAATTTATAGCTTAAAATGGAACGAAATTGATGACAAAGATGAATTTAGAGCTTGCCTGGCTGATTGGGCGTGATTTGGTGGTTGATTGCTCTGGTTTGAGGAAAGGGATTTTTGCTCCAAAATGCTCCTTCTCCAATTTTGCAATGTAACAATGAACCAAGTATGAGGTAAAAAATTGTATTTATACCCAAATTTTTGGAATTTTTTGTAAAATTTCTTTGTGCTTAAGTTTTCAAATCTATCAAAGGCTGCATAACCGCGTTGCTTGTAAGTGTTGGGCAAGGTATTTTTTCAGGGACATTTTACTGCAGTTAAGATTTTTTCTGGCTTTTTCGGATCCATGACAGCTAACCTATCATGGCAGGTATATGATTTCGAACTGGCATATAGGTTAGGGAATCCATTTTTCCGTTCAATTTTTGCATACTAGCCTCCATTCTAATCACTTTCCATAGGGTCAATCCCATCATGTCATGAGTACTTACCCATTTCACTCGCTGATTTTTAATCATGACTTGGTGGTAGAGCCTTCCTTTACATGGTCTTCCTAGTTAGTTCTTTGCTAGCATTTGTCGCTCATGCTGCAATTTATGTAGGCTTGGGAGTCCTCTTTAGTCCCGCCATGAAATATATGTTGAAGCTTCATTCTTCTTCTTCTTCTTCTTCACTATCATTTTTCTGGCTATTACCCTAGAGGCTCCCTTTTTTGTGTCAGGTTGTATTACTACATTGCATATTGACTACTTGCTTATCTTGGCCTTCAGCCAGCTTCATTTGGACCTAATGTTCAAGCCATATTTTGACCATGAATTTTTGTAAAATTTAACTATGCAATCACTTAGCTATCATGACTTGACACCTTGTTACCCATGGATGGAACACTCCTTTGAGTATCGCTTACCAGTTTCCACCACCTTTCATTGAGCATAGGATTGTTCCTATCCCAGGCACTAGTGCATCTGTTTCTTGATACTCGTTCTATCCATTGTACAACGTTATTTTATTATTTTTAATTCTTTGAATATGAAAAATACAAAAAAATAAAAAATTTAAAAAGAGCTGGAACGAGATATTACTTCATATTTTGATGGCAGCTATAGTGTTAATTTTGTCTCCCTTGAACAAAGCACAAAAAATTTTCTTTCCTTCATTTGGGATGGTTTTAATTTTGACTTAGGAGAAGCCATAACCTTGTTACATGTGTCAGTTCTCCCCCGATTGGTTATATTTTCCAATCATATGGAGGGTTTGTTCATGCCTCCTGCCGGAAAAACTTATACAAAGTTATCATTTGCTTCCATAGTCAACATGAGTCATGCTTTTTTTCAAGGGAAGTTAACCTGAGTTGGCCTTTATGCAGTGTCTCTTGACTCATTTTTCATTTGGCCTTCCTGGACTTGTTAGTGTCTTGTTCTATCACATCAGATGTTTGGTCCTATACTCGTGCTGGTTTGAGAAGGTCTCCATTGACTTCTTGCCGGCAGGTTTGTCTCTTATCAACTACGATATATTGCTCTGAGAGCAAACCTAGAGTCACATCGTGGCCCTATTTACATCATTGATAGGTGACCTTGTGCTCAGCATTTGATCATCATTATGGGTCTTTGACTGAGTGGTCTCCCTTGTGTTTGACATCAGTACACATTATCACACCTGGGATTCGTGCAGTACCTTGATTTCCATTTGACCCTATCAGTGGATGTCTCGCCTCTTTGTCATATTTCATTATTGGTTGGTTCAGAGGGTTTCTGCCATGCGCTAGCTTCATCTTGTGCATGCCGGAAACGTACTTCGAGTTGGTTAATTCACTCTATTCCGTCTGATTCCTTCCAAATATTGACCTGCAGGTTACACTCGCGCTGGACTAATGTGGGATGCCTTAATGCCTTCCTTCTAACAGATATTTTCCCATCGAATTCAAATCATTGCTTTGGGAATAAGGTCTTGAGTCTTTTTGTTAGTACCTTAGGGTTTGTAGTCATCAGTGGAAGACTCTTCGCTATCAACAGTGAGGATACATCATTGCCTCTTGATTGATAGATTCTTACAAGTGTTCAACTTCAACTCATTTATTCACACTTGTTGGATTGTACTGGGGCACCTTGAAACTCATTATCATTATCAGTGGGTTGTCTCGCATTTGTTAACGGTATACATCAATGACCGGTAATCAAATGATTTCTCACATGGTCGACTTCAGCTCATTTATTCCCATTGTGTAGAGTTGTGCCATAGTGATCGGTGAAGACCTCGGGTTTGCATCAGTATGATTTGGTTCATTTAGACAGCTCCTTCAATTTTCTGCCAGTGACACCATCCACCCCTATATGTTGCAGTTCCACTACATCAACATTCTATATGTTGGCTCCCGAGTTGCTTGTTGTACCATTTGTTCCATCACTTATGATTTGGTACTTGGACATTCAGTTGTGACTTTTTGTGATCAGACATCTATTGCAGCGTCATTGATCAGTCTTCTATATATGATACTTGGATTTGATCTTGAATTTTACTTCCAGGCAGTGATCAGATGATTCACTATGTATTTTACATTTTTTAGCTATACTTGTATACATTTTGGATCTGCTCTATATTTCATATGCGAACATGCTTTTATTTCACTAAGCATGGGTATGCCCGCCTCAAACATGAGCTATCTCTTTGATTTCTCTCACTGGTTTTTTGGAAGGCTGAAATCTGGCGAAGTCCTCCCTAGTCCTTGCAAGTTTCTTTCTATGCACATAATACATTTCGGCCATCATGTACCCCTTCTGACCTCATATATTGGGGGGCATATGTTATAGTGTCATTTATCACCTTCATGTATTTGTTGATTTACACTTTGGCCTTAGGCACCCTTTCCCCTCAGACTTGAACATTGTTACAAAAAACAGTATCTTAAAACCCATACGCGACTCTGCACAGACTTTTATGCGTATATACGCGAGTCCATTTATATATATCCGCATATCTTTTTAATCATTAAAAAATATATATTTTCCATATACTTGAGGTAGGTTTGATGGTTATTCCAGTAATTCAACCACCCCAGCCTGTGGCCTAACTGCTTTTAACTACAGAAAATAATTTGAGGGAGTATAAAATCCCTTCAAAGGAATGGCCTAAGGGGAGAAATAAATATATAGATATTATACTCTGTTGGAGCCCTATTCAAGTCTGATATTCTCGTGCCTCCTACACTTCCCAGGTATATTCAATAAACCCTTGTTTCCTTGAGATGTTCATCACCCTATATTACATCCATTGTGCACACATCTCGGAGGAATTCTTGCGAGGCTAGGGCTGGATTGATCGAGAGGATGGTATGCTCGAAGGTCATGTCAGGATTCAGGTGATCTCTCCATGTTTTGATTACTATACGTGTCATTCATAATAAGAAGAACCATCTTGTTTCCGATGAATATGTGTTTATGATTCTTTATACATGTGTAAAAATCAGTAATGGAACATTTCATATTGTTTTTATGATATTATACATGATTTTCACTGACATCTAGGAACTATATATGTTGTACAACTAGGTTTTTGTGTTCGTTCTCTGTGAATTTACAGGTTTTGGAGCACAAAGTGTTGCAGGGGGTTTGCACCCTGCGGGATCTACATCAACCGAAGAATTTTCAAGTAAGTTATGTAACCAGTAGCATCTATTTTTCAGTATAAAAGTTGGTTAAGTGAGTCCTTCTTGAATGACATGCCCTTGATCTGTGAAGGTTGTCAACCCAAGACCCTTAGGGCATTATTTCCTGAAACGCTATTTCCACTCTTGCAGTTCAGAAAAAGATCTTTGTAATCTGATTTCTTTACCATGACCGTATAGTCTTTTGGCTTGTTGAGGGTCAACTCCTTGTATTTTTAAGTAATTCCAAGCTCTATTTACAAGCTCTAAATCTCTGGTGTCGGCCACATGATGAATGACTTCTCTTAGTTAAGTTATTATTCTTATTTCTTCCAATTACTTCCATGAGTTAATATATTTAATTACTCTTTGATGTTTACATACTTTACTACAATTTCCTTTCACACAAATTCATTAATCTATATTATTGTCTCGAGTTTAATTTCTTTTTTTTTCCTTTCTAGAAGGATTTGATAACATAAAATCTCCCATTACACTGATGTTTACCTTGCTCAATTTGTTCACAAGAGACAAATGTCAAAGAGCATAACAAGTAAAAAAAAATTATTGCGAACAAACCCTAGCTTTGTTTTTCTAACTAATGCCACTTGTAACTCTAGGAGTAGGGTTGTGGTTCCCTGTCATTCTTTACAAAATTTGATGTTATCATTTCAAAAATCCTTCTTCTTATTACTATTAATAAGTTTATACTCAAGTTCCTTTCTAAAAATCTAGTTTACTTTCTCTCCCTCGCACGTATTCTCTCTCTGTGGATAAAGTACCCTTGGATATTATCTCTTAGACGAGTTTTTATAAGGCTCTTCCTCATGTCTTTCATCTCTTGTAGGTTCTTATGTAATTTTTCTTCTCTCTAGGGTATTCAACCATGGTGACCAAAAACCCTGCCAATGTTCTTTTAAAGATTTTAATGTTTTGTTGATAGTGCTACCAACATAGAGGGGGTATCCCCTATGTGAAGTACCAATTATACCTCTCGCCATTTGGATTAGGAGCCCCATATGGTTATATGGTCTTGCCACCATTTTCAAGTGATTTAGAGGTATTCCTTGGCCACAAAACATACACAAGAGATCATAAACACGACTTTGGGACAACAAGTATGTATGATTTGGGTGACATCGAGTGTAGAGTGTAAAGGGAGCTTCCAAAAACAAAAGAGAGATGAGTCTCTGATAGGGAAGTAATAGTACTATCCTATGAGAGACATGCGAGCGAAAGAGAAATTGTTTTTGATTAACCTATAAATTAGTTAAAGGGATTATCAACGATCATAAAATCATAAATAAAACCCATTCAACAAGATCCATATCTAAAGAAATGAACTAGTTCATTATCTTTATTATGTATGTAGCCACCCCTCCCACATTTACCCAAATCTACAACCTCGCGATGGTAAGCATGAGATGGGAATTACTGCGCAAGCCTCGAATTTTGAGATGCACTTATGGAAAATGGGTTATACATGTCCAAAACTGAATGAAAAAATCCACAACACATGATCACACTACTATCAACCTAATTTGACCCAACCCTATTTAATTTTAGTTTTGTTTCCTTTAATTTAATACAATTTCCTATTTTTGGAAGTTTTTCGAGTCCTAAACTTCTAATGTTGTTTTGAGTGTATAAAAAACATTTTAAATGAAAAAGGGCAGCTAAAAAATGTGCATGAAAAATTAATTGATTTGATTTCAACTCCTCGTGTAAATCTTCGAAACTAGGTATTATGAGAGTCAAACAGAGATCATATGCCAAAGTTATGACCCCAAGAAGTTGGAGGTCCGAATAACTCATTTATACAAAAACTTTGTGTTCAAAATACTTGTAGGTTATAATTACATATTTGTTCATTAATTCAATAATCTCACTAGAGAATCCTAATTGACAAAATGAGAAATATGAACATTCACTCTCAACTCAAAAATTGACTTGGACTGACCTGAACATATCAGACATTTCTTCAAACACATGGAAAACATCTAAAATACGGGTTATAAATGCATATTTGAATACAGGGGTCTCATACTTATATGAAAATCACCTAGAAGGTTTGTTTCCTTGTCATAATAGCTACAATGGAATCTCTTGGGTAATGCATTCAATAACCATTCATTTACCAATCAAAACAAGATGAGAGCCATAACTAAAATCTGTCATAAAACCATGCTTATAACCAACATGTAGCCAGAATAATAACATTGATATAAAAACCATAAAATCCACATCATAAAAAGTACATTTACTCATAAATTACAAGAGGAAAAGAGCTCTTATTAACATATGAAAAATCCAACCAAGTCAAGGACTTCCATGTACAACTCGATCATATATTGGGCTGAACCAAATATGTCTTCAACCAATCACCCCCAGGCCATATTACAAGCATGAATGTGGGATCTCATGGACTAACCTCATAGAACCAAACCAGGGCTTACAGAGTCCAAACTGCCTCATCTCTCAACCAATTATTCCACCTCATGGTCATACATCACTAAACATCACCAGAACGGTCTCTACCCAATATTTCCATGGCTCTAGAGTGTTTGTTCCAACCCGAATCTCAGACTAGTAACTCAACCCACAACTTCTACAAAGCTCCAAAGTGTTTGTCCAACCAAGGCTTTAGGACTAGTAACTCAACCCACTAAGGGATCCATAGTTTTTTTCCAACCACAACTTCCAAGACTAGTAACTCAACCCATGTTTTTCCTAGGCTTCCAGAGCATTTGTAAAACCAAGGCTCCAGGAACTAATAACTCAACCCACAACCATGAGTAACATGAGGACCAACCAGAAAGAAAAAAAAGAAGGTAAAATACCCACAACACCATTGTTATCCAAGAAATGGCAAGGCTAGGAAAAACCACTGTCAATCTAGGCAATCCTCTATGCTAATGGCATATCATAACAAAATAAACACATGCATACACCATGCATGCAAAATCTAGAAAGTAGATCATACATGCAACTTTGTACCTTCAAGGCAATATAGTTGTAGCTGCTAATCTCATTGACCCCTTACGCTCTCCTTCTTTCCTTGCCTTCTTTTTCCAAATCCAATGTGCTCCAAGAATGCTCCAAGAAAAATCAGAGAGAGAGAGAGAGAGATAGCTCCAAGATTAAATAGAAAAAATGTTGTGAATTAATCCTCAAAATTCTTTTTATCATTGATGCCTATATTTACTTCATTTTTCCTTAATTACCTACATTTTCTTCCTCATCCAATTATGTGACCTTTCACCTTCATTTTCTCCTATTTTCCATTATTTCATAATTAAAATGCCACTTTGCCTTTTCCATTTCATTTTCAAATTTCCATAGCCATAATAAACCATAGGAATGCCCACAGTAGGATTTTTTGCCCAACATTAAACTTTGAATATGTTTCCCATGACCTATATTAATATTATTTTTTCTTTATTAACTTTATTACATGGATTTTTAACTAGGGTTGTTACAGAAACCTCCCCCTTTGGGGAACACCGCCCTCAGTGTTCAATGACACCTACAACCAACAAGACTTCTAAAACAAAACATACTTCCAATGGAGCTTTATAACTTAGCTCATTGCATTATTTACAATGAACACCTGTTGAAAAGAAAACCAACATGAAAACATAACATCATGAAAATCATAATGATATGATGCCCATATCACTTATTGGAGCTTTAGAACATAGGTCGTGGCAGTATTTACATCCATATACTTATGTACATAAACCAAAAAATCACACCAAAACATATTCCCACACATATACCAAAACATTCTCTCAACCAACGAATAGAGAAGGATACATAGCCCACATCTGGTCTTCCAGATCCCATGTAGCCTCATCGTGCCCAAATTGCTTCGATTGCACTTTAACTACTTGATTGTGTGGTTCCAGATCATGAGAATATTTCTCTGTAAAATTCACTAAGGTTTTGGTTGGAATTCTCCTTCTGGGTCCACCTGCAATACAAACCAGTTAATTACATTATCAACATCTTTAACATACTTCTTAAGAAATAACACATGGAAAACATCATGGAATTTCATTGTTGGAGGCAGTGCAAGTTGATAGGCTACTGGTGCAATACTTTCAAGAATCTTGAAAGGTCCATGAAACTGAGGTGCCATCTAGGCACATGATCCAATCCTCAAGGATCTCTTCCTGGGCTTAATGCGCAAGTACACCTATTCCCCAACATGAAACTCCTTAAAAATCCTGTTTCAAACCTTATAAATTTTCTGTCTATCCCGTGCTGCTTTCAAATTATTCTTAATTACTTGCATTTCATGTTACATTTCCACCAACATGTCCGGTCCAATCAATACTCTGTTAACTGGATCACTCCAACTGATAGGAGTATTAAAAATCCTCCTATAAAGTGCCTCAAATAGATTCATCTCAAAGACTCCTAATACCAATTATTATAATCAAAGTCAACCAACGGAAGGTAATCCTCCTACTTTTGTCGTTGATGCATAAAATACATCCTCAACACATCCTCTAGAATCCTGTTGACCCTCTGTGTCTGTCCATCTATCTGTGGATGATAATTTGTACTGAAGGCCAACTCTGTACCCAAACCTGCAAATAAATCCTTCCTAAATCTCGAGGTGAACTTGGCATCTCTATCTAACACAATATTCCTTGGAACATCATGCAAACTTACTACATCTCCGAGGAAGTATAATTCACTAGAATTAAGTGTGCTACCTTCGTCAACTTGTTAATCACCACCATAATAGAATCATGTTGTCTAGATGTCCTCAGAAAACCTATGATGAAATCCATGGAAATGACCTCCCATTTACACTTTGGAAATGAAATCAGCTATAGTAATCCACCTAGGTGCTTACAATTTTCTTTTACCTTTTTAAAATCCAAGCACCTACCCACAAACACTGGCACTTCTTTCTTCACATTTTGCTAGTAGTATAACTTCTATATCGCTTTCAATGTCTTATGATATTCTGGGAAACTTGTATATGACTTGACATGAAATTCCATCAAGATAAGCTTCTTGAGCTCAATGTTATTCGGTACATAGATCCTGTCCCTAAATCTGACCAATCCATTCGATGTAAGATGATATTCCACATCCTGTGCACATGTACCTATACCACTACCTATACATGTACTCCGTTGTAACCTTTGCATAAACTCCAGGTACCTATCATCTTGCAGACTAGCCTGTAATATTCGAGCCTGTAAATATGTCCCATAAGAACTCATAGTTGCTATGTGGTTTACTTGTATCTGCCTGCTAAGATCATATACAACACTATTCTCTTTAACTTTAAATTACTTGATCTCAAAGTCGAACTCACTGATCGTGGCCAACCATTTAGCTTTCCTAGCATTCAGATTCAGTTGGTTGAATAGATACCTCCATCCATTGTGATCGCTCATCAATACAAATCTCCTACTAAGAAGATAGTGCCTCCACATCTTAAATGTGTGGATTATCGTTGCCAACTCTAGATCATGTGTTGGATAATTATGCTCATGCTCATTCATTTTCGTTGACTCATAGCATACTACCTGTCCTTCGTGCATTAAAACTCCACCAAGTCCTCTCTTGCAAGCATCTGTACATACCACAAATCATTAGAGAACTTTTGAGGTCTAAAATGGGCCTCCTAATAAAAATGTACAACCAAAATAAACTTTGTAAGAACCAATAAGATTCAAGGTGATGATGTCAACCATGGGGGATGATTCACTATTTTTGGGGTAAAAAAGTAAAACGATTAAAAATTAATAAAATAATAAAACTACTTTTTCAACTTGTATTTTCAACTTATCTCCCTAATGTTTTACTCAAATTTCGAGTGAGAGTACTTTCTGGATGCAAAATTTAATTCCTCATCCAAGGAGTACCCATGTTGCATAATTTCGATGGACCCTGCTACGTGAAAAATGAGAAATACATTAAAAACATGATTGCAATCACGTTTTTAATGTATTTCTAATTTTTCACATAGATGGGTCCATCGAAAGTATGCAACATGGGTACTCCTTGGATGAGGAATCGAATTCTTCATCCAACAAGTGTTCCCGCTTGAAATTTGAGTAAACCCATAGGGAGATAAGTTGAAAATATGAGTTGTGTTGTCACTCCGTAATTTGTAATATTGGCAAGAATAAACGACAGAGGACAAACATCAAGCCGCTTTGGATTCCAGGAACTAGCCTTCCTAGAATCAAAGAGGGCTCTCTCTATTTTTATGATTTTGCTGGACAATTGTAAGTATTAATATTAGGCTAGTTATAGAAATTATGAGGATTGTTTGTTTAATTGATGGGCTGGTTGGATAGACAGAGCTGTAAAACTAATCCATTGGCCTATGGAGTCATAAAAGGCTGAATTGTGCATCAACTTTCAAGGGCATTCACAGGGCAAGCTAACTATGCAGACTAGATCTTACTGGCAATGTGAATATGGGAAAGGAGACGAAGATCAAGGTTCAACGTAAATTCAAAGCAGACAGTCTCTGAATTCTGCATTTAGGTCTCAAAGGAAAACATTAAGATAACAAACACAGACAGAATTAAGGTGCTCTTCTAAAAAATATTAATCTAAATTTTGTGTTTTTAAATAAGATAAATTGATGCACAGCATGAAAAGATGGAGAAAAAACATTAACACAGAGGGAAAAAATCACCATTAACATAGCTCAAGAATCCTGTGAACGGTCTCTTATTATTGATGCCCAACTCCAAACAATTACAGTGTTCCAATAGTTCTTACAATGCAAGTTTCAGAAGGGTCCAATTTTCCAATCCTTGATACTACTAAGGCATGTAGTATTTATATAAAAACTAAGTCGGTTTCCCTGTATTACTCGACAACCTTTCATTGATTACAATTTAACAAAAAATGGACAAGTGTGGCCATGCAAGGCCTGATCAGAAATCTCTGAGAAAGACACCGCTTGTAGAATTAATTTGGGGCAACTCTTCGTAGATCCAAACACTTCAATGGCTCCTTGGAAGATCAATAAATAATCTTGGAGGTGGCTGTGATGGTCACGAAGAGGTAACCACTGCTGGCTTTGACATCTAGCCCTCCTCTTCAGAAAATCGGCGTTGGGTAATCAAATATGTGCAGTGATGGCCACTTTTCATTGATTGGTGATGGTGTTGATGTGTTCTACTGTCTTTTCTACTTCTGCTTAGTATACCATAACAATTCTGCGTGGATGCCCTTTCCCCGAATCAACCTTCTTTGCTTGCACACCTTCTCGGGGCTTATTTTCACCAGAAGTCCTTTATGCCATTATGACATAAACTTTTTGCTAAAACGCCTTGCCCGACTTGAGCCTTGGTGTCTATTTTCTACTCGAGCCATTTCGTCCACGCTTAACCTTGTTTCTTCATAAAATGATGTTCAAACGTCATATGCCCGAATTGACCATTTTTAAACAAAAAATCTTAAAAAACCCATTTCCCTGGACCTGAAAATGTTTAGATTTTAGTTCTAAATCTTATCGCGTCCATAGAAAATCACACATTGCGTGTTTTATAGTTTAAGTTATAAGAAATGGAATCGGCGATGCGATGCGAAGTACATAGGTGAAGTGGTGGGTAAGGTGGGACTAGACCGCAACCCGCAGTTCGCAAGTCTTAACATTAAGTAGCAAAGGTAAACTCTGAAAGATGTGAAGTGCAAAGCGCGAGGAGAAGGCGGTGATGTGGAGGAGAGGTGGGACCAAACCGTAGCTCATAGATCGCAAGTATTATTATTAAGAAACAAAGGTAAACTCTGAAATATGCGAAGTGCAAAGCGTGGGGAGTAGGCGGTGACGTGGATGGAATGTGGGACCAGACCGTAGCCCATAGATCGCAAATCTTAACATTAAGAAGGATGGGTAAACTTTGAAATATGCGAAGTGCGATGTGCGCTAATTGGAGGATGATGTGGCAAGATTGAGCCCACCGCATCGGCAAAGTTATAAAGCGGCGAAATTTTTCTACGGTAAGGAAAATTTTATGAGGTTTCATGATATATCAATGTATTTCAAATGACTTGAAGCGGGGGGGAGCTGCTGTGGTGGGGCCAACCAGATCACAGGTTGAGAAAAATACATTGTGGATGCTTCAAACGGTAAGTTATAATATTTTTGATGCGAAATGGTGTTTGAACATGTAAAGTTGCAATATTGTGATGGATGGTTGGGGAAGGGTGACGTGTCAAGGAGAACGGCCCTACTTTAATCGCAACTGGGGAAAGTGGAGATAGAACAATGATATAGCGGTGAAAAAGGTAAAGTATGAATATAAAGCGAAAAGGTGGAAATGGGTGAATTTTAATGTTTTTAAAGGCAAATAAAATGAAAAAGGTTTTGTAATGTGATGATGTGATTCAATCTCCGCTGTTGATCAAAGCTCAGATCCAATGGTCCTAACTGCTCCTTTACTGTTATTTTCCGATTTTGTTCCTTTGGCCGTGCCCGTTCATTTATTTCTATTTTTTCGTGGAATACTTGACTCACTCGCAACTTTTCCCACGTTCATGACCTGCCCGCGTTCACGGCTCAATCCAAATGTCCACGACATGACCCAATCAAGTTCATGACTCTGCGCTTGTTGTTTTTTGCCTTAACTGCTTCTCTGCTGCCTTTGTTTCCTTTGATTCTTTCTTTGGAAAATATTTTGACTATTGACATCTATGTTCAGTATGAAAAATTTGTAAAGATAAAGCATGAAGTCACCTTGTGATACTGTAAATTACAAGGTTCTAATAGTGGCTTCAGTTAGGGATGGTTTCTCCTTGAGGAGGTGTCAAGAACACCGCAGACTAGTGGCTTGATCCCAACCCTGCAACCTAATCTGCTCTGTGGCTAAATACCTTCAAGATGAGATCAATACTCTATGCAATATTTAGTCTGGGACACACTTGAACTGAAAACTAAAAATCAAACTGAAACTAAAACTGGAAAGATGCTCAGAATGCTGAGCTTATTTTCACACCTACCTACCCTAATCTACTAAAATGGCTACGCTTCTAAACAATACAATAATACCAGTGCAACCAGTCAATTAATTGCTCTAATATCTTTGTTCTTTCATTGCTCTTTACCATGTTTAGAGACAAACCTGACAATGGTGTTTGATAGAAATTCTCGGCCTGATCTTGTTTACATGGATCTTGGTACCTTTGAAAAACTACTGACATGCCAAAAATATGTGTTGGCTTTGTACAGAACAATTCCTCCATATGGACAACCATTGGATCAAGATATTCTTGATTTATTTCTGGGTATTCTAAATCAACCAAGTAAGCTTCATATTCTGGTACTGCAGATGTGCTCTCTTGGTCTTCAATCAACTCAAAACATGTTTGCATGCTACGTAATGAGTGTTGTGCCACTACTTATACTGAATCAGACAATGGGGAAAATTGTCTGGTCATATCCATATCATAGCAGATTTTGAGAGCATTATGAATACAGGAAGATTGAATTTGAAAGAAGTAACCATCCAATGCGTCTGCTATTGGGTCATGTGGTGCTTCACATGGTAGTTTTGTTTCTTCTGAGACCTCATGTTTTCTCTTATGACTATCAGCCAGAATGTGATTTCAATTCCATTTTATAATCTAAAATGCATTAAGGCACAATGGTAGAGAGTCAAACTGGATCAATCCATCATCTATTTCAGACTCTGTGATTTCATCTGCTACCTGAAATTCAAAAGAACTCAAGGGCCGAAACCTTGGATCTAAAACAGATACTTCATCATCCCTGATTTCCTCATCTGATGGGTGAGAGAGTCCTCTTCTCCTATGATTATAAGCCAGAATGTGATCCAGATTCCCTTTTTCAATCTAAAATAAATTGAAACATAATGGTAAAGACTCAATATGTATTCAATTCCTCCTCTATTTTAGATTTTGTGCTTTTAAGATGACTTAGGGGGAGAACTTTTGGATCTGAAAAAGGTTTTGTATCATCCCTCTTTTCCTCAACTGACTCATTAGAGTATTCCTCCTCCTTCCTATTTGCAACCTGCTTGTAATGGTCTCTTAAGAGTGAGGAAAAATATAGAGGAAGGAATTTTGTACTTACTTGACAAATTCCTGCATTTTCCTCTTTGCAACCTTGCTCAGCATGCAGAGTTTGATTGTCATCTTTGCATTGTGATAACCGAGTTGGTCTGATCCGAATGGAAAATGGCATCCACCCATGGTATTCATCTACCCATATTATCCATCCACCCATGGAATTTACCCATGGTATTGAAAATGGCATCGACCCATGGTATTCATTCACCCATTGTATTTATTCACCCATGGTATTGTAAGTGACATCTATCCATGATATTCATTCACCCATGGTATGTATCCACCCATGGTATTCATCCACACATGGAATTTACCCATCGTATTGTAAGTGGTATCTACCCATGGTATTGACCCATGGTTCTTACCCATGGTATCCACCTATGGTATCTACGCATGGTATTGTAACTCAAAAAAGGCTATAAATAACAAGCCTCAGTTTGTAAAAGGACAGATTGTCCACCACAAAGAAACTTGTTTTATTAAAATAGAGAATAGTTGTATAAGCTACATCAGATACATGGAATACATCAGAAACATCAATAGGAGCAATTTCACACAATACCTCATCCATGAAGGGCTTGATGCTATAGGGAAGGTGCCACTGCTAGCTGACGCGGAGATCTCGTACTTCGTGAAGCCACCCGATGGTGTATGGTTGTGGGTACACTGTGGTCGGCAAGCCCAACCACTTCATGACATCTACTGAAATGAGGCTTTTTTTCCCTCCATTGTCGATAATGAACTGTAGCGGGGAACCCTTTATCCACATCTGGGAGTGATTCAAAATCAGTAATGTTGCTGCAATTTTTTTGACGAAAATTCATGGATGACGAATCTCCTATCATTTCTTGTAGTTTTCAATGGGAAATTTCAGATAAATGGTTACATATTTTCTCTCCCCTTGAAAAATCACCCAAATTCAAACAAATAATCGGTCGAATTGGAGTTCGGAAGAGGGATTTATCGCTGATTTAAAATCAGCTATTTTTTCAAAAATTTTGTGACAGCGGGACAATTCCAACGCGAATATGAGAGTCTAGGGTCTCTAGATATTGATTTCAAGAACACGAGAAGATGCAGAATGCTCATTCCATTTCCAAAAATAGGCTATAATAAATATTCTGAATAATATTGACCGAGTTATGCTCATTTTAAATTTGGAGCAGCATTCGGAGTGGGTTCCAATTGGAGATGTGCCCTCCCACCCCGCTTTAGTAGGCACTTGCTTCACATTCATCGGTTTCAACATAGCATCATTCAACCTGGGTTATTTGTAGACGTGCCCTCCCACCCCAAACTATGTAGGCACGTGCTACTTCATCAACAATCAGTATCACGGTTATGGGTCAACCACACAAAATCCTTCTCATCGAAGTCCATTTGCTAGGCCGCACACTGTTAGTAACACAGTTGGTCACACATTACCTGGTATCTCTATCCTCGAATCTTCGTTTTTCATGGTTTTGGTTCATCTACAAACCCACATTTCATCGAAGCCCATTTGCTAGGCCGCACACTGTCAATATCACAGTTGGTCACAAGCATTACAGCGTATCTCTGTCCTCAGATCTTTGTTCATCATGATTATGGGTTAACTACACAAAAACCTTCTCTTCAGTGGCTTTTCATATTCAACAAAGGCTTATCAGGAGGGAGCTTCACGCAATGGGGACCATTTCTTCTTAAGGAGGGAGGAATGATCAGAATGGAAAATGGCATCCACTAATGGTATTCATCTACCCATGTTATCCATCCACCCATGGAAGTTACCCATGGTATTGTAAATGGAATCGACCCATGGTATTCATTCACCCATTGTATTTATTCACCCATGGTATTGTAAGTGACATCTATCCATGATATTCATTCACCCATGGTATGTATCCACCCATGGTATTCATCCACACATGGACTTTACCCATGGTATTGTAAGTGGTATCTACCCATGGTATTGACCCATGGTATTGTAAGTGGTATCTATCCATGGTATTGACCCATGGCTTTTACCCATGGTATCCACCTATGGTATCTACGCATGATATTGTAACTAAAAAAAGGCTATAAATAACAAGCCTCAGTTTGTAAAAGGACAGATTGTCCACCACAATGTAGCTTCTACAATTATTCTTTGTTTTAATAAAACAAGTTTCTTTGTGGTTTTATTTTCTGTGTTTTCTCTTTTTTTCTGGCATTCTAATTTTGCAGATCTTGTCAAATCCATTTCAATTTTTAGATCTTGGGGGCCTCCCCCCAAGATCCGGATCATGGTCCTTCCCAAGAATATAGTGCTGGCTACTTCGAATAATCAGCCTCAACCTTAACCTTATAGTCTTCCTCTTGATAATCATATTTGAGACAACTACCTCTGTATGTAAGGTCATCTATCATGTACATTGTTGCTGAGGATTTCCTTGCCTCCTTTTGATTTTGGATTTCATATTTTAGTGTGTTGTGGATAGATTACATGAAACAATCATTCTCTGTTTGAGGGTGTCTAGGATGGGCTACAAACTACTCGGGTACATTGATGTTTGTCTTTTCCAGAACTAATGGAACATGAGGTATCTGAACAACAAGTTCCTCTTTCTTGCTAATCATATGCATCATTTTTTTTATTGTGTTTGTCAACATATATAATTTTATCTCTGAAGATATCAGTTTCTCTTTTTCTATTTTGTCCTTCTTCATTTCTTTTAACTTTGATTCCCTGTTCAGCAGGTGGCTTCCACATCAACTGCCACTTTTTTCATTTCTTCCAGGGTTTCAGGGTCCCTTTCTCTTAACTGGAATTCCATCTCTGGGTCAAATTTATCTGGGTAGTGTCAGAGAGCTAACCTTGGAGGTGGCCTTATCTTAGCAGGCATCAAATAGTATACCTTATTGAACCTGGTTGAAAAATGTTGCACTGTCTCCCCAGGTTGTCTTTTTAAATGGTTATACTCTTCTATGATGAGAAAAACATTTCCCATGAACACCC
The DNA here is from genome assembly GCA_034641835.2 of Pinus albicaulis. Lineage (NCBI taxonomy): Eukaryota > Viridiplantae > Streptophyta > Pinopsida > Pinales > Pinaceae > Pinus > Pinus albicaulis. The sequence continues at coordinate 20,256,315 of CM076582.1, read as the reverse complement.
ATCGATCTAGGAAAACCTGAGTGAATTGATGAAAATTGTGTAGTGTCCCTTCTTGGTGAGATAGCTTTGATGACACTTAGAGATGGTGATTTTGATATAATAATATAATATTATGAATGAAAAACTTATGTACATGCTTATATGTTATAGACCAGGTTTGGGACACTTGGTTGTTGTGTGCTTATGAAAATATCTCTGTTTGTGTGTATAAGACTTGATTTTGGTTAAGAGCATATTAGCGATGTTTTATCTTTTGGTATCCTATTTTGGACATAGCTGTATGACATGAATGATGATTAAGGATTGAGACATAAATCCATGGACGATCATGGTTATGTGGAACATATAGTTAATTATGATTTATGGATGATACATGATTTATATGATTATATGTGCGTAATCTCGTACTAAGCATGATGTGGCAGGGGATTTGGTCATTTCCAACAAGGATTATCAAGTTATAAATGACAGAAAAAGTCATTTATCCAAAACCAAAATGACAGTGGAAGTCATGCACAATCTTTGGTAAAATGTGAATAAGTTAATTATGAAATTCATTTGATTTATTTGATATATGAGATTTTTATGTGTGCAGGTCTTGGAAGAAGACCTTACGAAAGAGCCATCAGATGGGTATGAGCTCACAATCAGTACCTTAAGGTGAAGCATGGAGTTTCAAAGCAGAGTAGATGAGAAGACATGAAAATTAGGTGGCGGAGTCCTAAATCCATGAAATATAAAGACGTAGAGTCTTGGATATATAACAAAAGGATTAGGGCGCGGAGTCCTAAATCCATAAAATGTAAAGACATGGAGTCTTGGATCTATAATGAAATGTTTGGGGCTCAGAGTCCTGAATATTTAAAAATATCAAGGTGTGGAATCTTGGATCTTTAGAGTAGATTAGTGAGCAGATTCCTCAATCTGATAAGGCGCGAAAATGCATACAATAGGGGTGTGGAATCCCTATTATCTGGAAGAAAAATACCACTCATGGGAAACTCACAAATGAATTTCCTTAATAATATCTCATTCCTAACAATTTTGGAGTGACTTTCTAAAAATAGAAAGTCATGTCTACCATTTCAAGTGTGACTTTCCAAAGATAGTAATTCACCTCCAATCAATGGGAAATCAAATATACTTGAAGGAAAATCACTTAACTTATGATTAATCAATCATAATAGTTGAATCTCGACTTAATCCTCAATATTGTTAATATTATTAATATTATTATTATATTTTATGAGACTATGATATTATTATTAAAAGGTAATTATATCTCCTCAATCACTTTACACCTCTCTCCTTGATGATTCGCATGGATCTATGTAACTCTCTCTCTCTCTCTCTCTTAATAATACATTACACTATTTTATGCACTCATAAAAAAATGCAATATTCTTCTTACACTCATTAAAGACATCTCATAAAATATTCCTCTTACACTCTCTTTAATGCATATGTTACACTCTCCTTAACTAAGTCATGCATACCTCTCCTTAATGGCATGAGTTACACTCATCTAAATGGAATACAGGGCATGCATATTACTCCTCCTTTATGACAAGAATTTTTTTCTCCTCCTATATATGTGTCTCATGTATTCTCACTTGGGGAGGTGCATGGTGATACCAAGAGTTGGAGAGATTTGAAAAAACAAATTATGAGAGGGAGAGACTTGGAGAGTAGCCAATTTATTTTTAAATGAATTTGAAATCCCTAAACTAAATTAGTAAGTAGCTATACATGGTGCAGCTGAGCATGAGTGGAATTTGGAGGAATTGAAACTTATCTTCCTCAACTTGCCTTGGATTTATCTCTACTGCTATATTTTGGTACTATTTGTGAGATTTTACAGCTCGGGGGTTCTAAGGGGTGGAGTTCTCCCTGGATATGGTTGGGTGGAAAACTAGATGGTTCAAATGAGTTGGTTAAGGGATCAAAGGTGGATGATATTCTCAACAATTGGAGTTGAATATCTCTTCAGCTATAATTTCCATTTTCCTAAAACTATAGTATAGCTTTAGCATAAAATAAAATTAGAAATTTAAATTTTTGTAAGCATCTAATTTTGATTTAAGCTTATGTTATCTAGAATATTATTGATTAGTTAGAAAATAAGACTAGATCAGTCTATATGTATGGATGTTTAGATCTTAGTATTGCAGTTATTATTGGTGTATTTTGTGGTACTAATCTTGGTATTCTGGGAATTTGATAAAGGAAAGCCAAATATTGTTGAAGGTAATTGCAATAAATAAATTCTAAAGGAATTGGGTAAGTGTTTCACGATTTATGGTTGTATTTCAACTAATTAGATGCATGTTTTAGAAAGGGTTTCGGGATATTATTCAAAGTGCTTGACAAAATCCTTGAATGAGTAATGCTATCAATTTATTTATGCATGACAAGGGCTAACTTGCAGCTAACACCAGAAGTAAGAAAATGGACATGTACCCAAAATATACCTGGAGGAATTACAGAATCAACCCTTAAAATAAAATGCAAAAATAATGGCAACTAAAATAGGGTTTGGAAGATCAAATGCTTGAGGTAAGTTTGAGATAAATTTCAGTTATCGCTTATGTTTCATATTCTTATCAATAATTCAATGTTTTGTTATTCAAGTTGTTGTAATAGTACTATCAAAATTTTGACAGAAAACCTTAATGGTTGTAGCATTCAGGGTTGCCATGTGTTTGTCAAATTGTAGAAATGGGTGCAATAAGATTGTCAAATCATGTCAAATGAATTAGCTTGTGGGTTGTAAAATGTTTCAAGAACTCATATGGTGGATTTAGAAATGTGTGAATTCAATGAACATATCTTAGTAGCATAACTCTGGGTTGTTTTTCTCATGTAGTGATGTAGTTGAAAGTTTCCATTCCATGTGTTTGACAAAAGTCATAAATGAAACATTAAGGATATATTTTTTTATTGTTTTAAGAATCACATTGCTGGGCATTTTGAATTCTATTCAGCCCCACATCAGGGGGTATCCATGCCTAATGGACCTGTAACCCCTGTTTTGATTCCAAAATAATACTTTTCCAAACTCAGATCAGAAATATGGGCGATTTTGCAGATTGCTGTTGTCATTAATGTGTGTCTGTTGTTGAGTTTTTGATGAAAGATTAATATTATTTAGTCCTTGTTTTAAGATGCCAACATTTAAAGTGTCACTTTATGAATTTTATGAGATAAACAGGTTGAAGAATAATATTAAATTCATTGTTGCCAAGTGTTTGATAAAATACCTCAATGGTTTTTGGTTGCATGCTTACAAAGTGTTTGTCATAAGGGCTCAATGACTGTAGATTGCATGTTTGAAAAGTATTTGTAAAAAGTTTTGAATGGTTGTAGCTTTTGTGCATATAAATTGTTAGTGTAAAAGTCTTAGTTACTGTTGTTTTATGTACTATGAACTATAAATAAACTATTAATTGGTGTAGCTTCCTATGTCTGCAAGTTTTTGGTATGAATGTGAAAATGAATTTAATAATTTGCTGAAGTGTTAATAGAGAATAAGACAATTTTTTCTTGTATTATCTAAAGCTTTCATAAAAAAGTGCTTGTTGTTGGAAACAATTTTACAGTGACTAATTATTTAGGATTTTGTGCAAATGAGTATTAGTGATTATGTGACCTCTACTTCTCTATCTTATTAATGGTGGGTAAGGTGGGACCTTAAAAATTTCTAATTCTTGCAGCTGGAAGATCTTTAAACCAATTTTTAAGTTTACCTTGCAATGATAGGGTAATCATTATGATACGCACATCATCTTATCCCACCTCAAACAGATCAAGGAAATCCTCAAGATTTTGAATGTGCTTTTCAGCAGTGATCTTTGCATTTTATCCATCAAATCTGGGTAGATTACTGATAAAATTTGCAAGGAGGTCATGGAGGATAGGAGGCAAAACCAGAGGCTTGTATCTGTGTGGGACTTTTACAGGTATAGGCAGTACAACAGAAAGGTTGTAACCATTTTGGAATTTAGCAGGAGTAGGGGATGAAGACTGGGGCTCATGTTTCATTGGGTTTTCCACAAGTGCATGTAGGATGTGCACAGGTGTATAAATATGTACATGGTATACAATTTGGGGCTTAGCCTTTTGAGGCTCATCAATCTACCAATGATCAATTTAAACCTCAGCAGTGTACTCTTGATCAGGCTTAAATTAGAATAGAACATAGTTACAGATAAAAACAAAAAATTCTTGAATCCAATTTGGACTTGAATACTTTATTTTTCTAGGATGACTGGTCATGTTTCAGGTCCTTCCTCCAGTTGAGTCTTTGAATGGAACTGATCTAAATTGGAGTCACCAAGTGAATGATTTCAACTTTCTTCTGTCTGACTTGTTTTCCACCATCAACAACCAGATACCAATCTTGGAAAATAGTCAAATCATACAAATTTTACTGGGGTTTCTGAGTTCTGATGAATGATGAGCTTTTCAATAATCCCCGGTATGGTCGCCATTATGTTGTCACTTCGTAATTTGTAAGATTGGCAAGAACAAACAACATAGGAAAAACATCAAGCCGCTTTGGAGTCCAAGACCTAGCCTTCCTAGACTCAGAGAGGGCTCTCTCTATTTTTATGATTTAACATGATAATTATAAGTGTTGATATTAGGCTAGTTATAGAAATTATGAGGGTTTTTTGTTTGATTGATGGGATGGTTGGAGAGACAGAGTTGTAAAACTAATCCATTGGGCTATGGAGTCATAAAAGGCTTAATTGTGCATTAACTTTTAAGAGCATTCATAGGGCAAGCTAAATATGCAGAATGGATCTTACTGGCAGTGTGAATATGGGAAATGATAAAGAGATCAAGGTTCAACGTAAATGCAGAGCAGACCGTCTCTGAATTATACATTCAATTCTCAGAGGAAAACATTAAGATAACAAACACACACAGAATTAAGGTGCTCTCCTAGCAAATCTTAATCTAAATTTTATATTTTTAAATCAGATAAATTGATGCACAGTATGAAAATACAGAGAAAAAAATTTAACACAAAGGAAAAACATCACCATTAACATAGCTCAGTAATCCTGTGAACGGTCTCTTATTATTGATTCCCAGCTCCAAACAATTAAAGTGTTCCAATAGTTCTTACAATGCAAGTTTCAGCAGGGTCCAATTTTCCAACCCTTGATATTGCTAAGGCATGCAGTATTTATCTAAAAACTAAGTTGGTTGCCCTATCTTACTTGGCAACCTTTCATTGATTACAATTTAATAGAAAATGGACAAGTGTGGCCATGCAAGGCCTGATCAGAAATCTCTGACAAATACACCACTTGTAGAGCTAGTTTGGGGTAAATATTCATAGATCCAAATGGTTCAATGGATCCTCAGAAGATCAAAAAATAATCTTGGACATGGTTGTGATGGTCACAAAGAGGTAACCAGTGGTGGCTCTAACATCTGGCCCTGCTCTTCAAAAAACCGACGTTCGGTAATCAAATCTGTGCAATTTTGGCCACTTTTAATTGATTGATGACGGTGTTGATGTCTTCTACTACCTTTTCTGCTTCTGCTTAGTATACCATAACAGTTCTTCATGGACGCCCTTTTCCCGACTTGACCTTCTTTGCTTGAGCACCTTGTTGGAACTTATTTCCACCAGAAGTCCTTTATGTTGTTATAACATAACAAGTTTGGTAAAACGCCTTGCCTGACTCGACCCCATTAGGGGAATTTTGAGGTCTAAAATGGGCCTCCTAAGGAAATTATAAAATAATAGTGGAAAAAATAAAATAAGATTTGATGACATCATCAAATTTTAGAGGGAAAAATGGAAAAACTGCTTTTTTCAACTCATATTTTCAACTTATCTCCCAAAGTTTTTACTCAAATTTTGAGCGGGAGTACTCGTTGGATGAGAAATTTAATTCCCCATCCAAGGAGTACCCATGTTGCATACTTTCTATGGGTCCTACTACACGAAAAATGAGAAATACATAAAAAACGTGATTACAATCATGTTTTTTTTATGTATTTCTCATTTTTCGTGTAGTAGATTTCATCGAAAGTATGCAACATGGGTACTCCTTGGATGAGGAATTAAATTTCGCATCCAACGAGTACTCCCGCTCGAAATTTGAGTAAAAATTTTGGGAGATAAGTTGAAAAAGTAGTTTTATTATTTTACTATTTTTTAATATTTTTACCCTTTTATTTAAAAAATGGTGAATCATCCCCCATGGTTGACATCATCATCTTGAATCCTATTGGTTGTTATAAAGTTTATTTTTGTTGTACATTTTTCTTATGAGGCCCATTTTAGACCTCAAAATTCCCCTAATGCTCAGTGTCTCTTTGCTACCCGAGCCCTTTCGGCCGCGTTTAACCCAGTTTCTTCATAAAATGATGTTGTTACACAATAATTTGTCACTGTCCCTGCAATTCCCCGTCCTGCACATTGGAGGGCTTATTTCGTGACCTGTGAGCAGTGACATGATCTGAAAACACTTTCATGTCATTCCCCTAAACATGGACTTTCATTCTCCTAAAGACAACTCCTTGTGAAAAACCATAAAAATAGCCTTTTTATCCTTGGCGTGACTAGCCAGTGTTATACCCGCGCTGATGGGGAAAATACTCCAAAGAGGGAGCGCCAATTGGTGCTTTGTGTCAGAGTCGCACTCGCATCAGGCTTAATAAAGAGTGTTTTTTAAAAATAAATGGCGGAAGATTGACCCCAACCAATTCCTAAACTGGTCTCTAAATTGAGTTGGGAGGTTGGCTCTGGATCTCCATGTAGAGGAAGTAGTTTTCCACCTCTCATGGAAGCTTCCTTGAGGATAGGGCCAATCCCATGATTATAGGGATCCCAACTCCCCTTCCACCATCTATATAAGCTTGCCATTTTCCTTTGCAAGCTAATCTCCAAGAGCCTTCATAGCCTAAAGAATGTTGCAATAGTCCTCATAGTGTCAAATCAATAGCAAGGAGATTGACGATCGAAGAGAGAGGCTTGTCCCCATCCTTGACAAGCTTTACCGAGACGTATTCCACTGACGACCCGTCGAAGGAGAATTCAGTGTCAGAGCCAAGTTGTATTTTCCTTTGTATGAATTAATGATAAGCAACTATTGGTTATGGTTCCACTCATTTTGTTCATTATGATCATGAGTTGTGTCCTCTCTGACTGACGCATAATTGTATATATCAGATTTTACGCTTGTGTTTGTTGTGTTTCTTGCGTGTGCAGGTGTTCGATCGCGATGAGCATGAGGATTGTGATCTGCCGGAGCAAAGGAACGGGAGTGCTACTTTCTCTACAAACAACAGCGTTGGATTCGAGGTAAGCCTTCTTCGCAAGTTGGTTTGTTGCAATTAGGGACCTGCACCATAGCGTGTTACGATTGTTGCTAGACCCGTTCTGGGCTAGTAGGGATCACCTCTGTCCGTAGAGGGGATTTACCTCTACAACAAATTGGCGACTCCACTGGGGATCGTTTAGCTTGTTGTTTGCTTTATAAACTACAGATGGAGCCTGAAGCTAGCCAGATAGCCTTCAAAACGCTCTTGCTTTGCATTAGCGAAAGTAGATGAATGCTACTTCAATCAATCTCCGATCCAGCTTATGAACTGAACACTTGGAGTATTGTCTTGTCTTTTTGGTCCATCCTTGAATTTTCTTGCTTGATTAGCTCTTTTGGCTGGCTCTTGCTGTCTATTTGGATTTTTGTTTAGCTTTACCATCACTGGTCTGCTTCTTGGATTGCTCTTTTTTCAGTTTTCCTTAGTAAACTTGGCTGGCGCGCTTTTCAGTGTGAAAGTCGCGCCCACTGGTGCATGTTGTCAGTGTATTACTCGTGCCAATTCCATTCTGGCGCTAGTTTCAGCCTTACAGTCACGCCAATCCTGTAAGGTATTAGGGTTTACTGTGTTTTGAGCCTTCTGAGACTGATCTAGGTGTTTGGTTTTATTTTTACGAATGCTTGAATGTTCTGGAGCCTTGCTTGACTGACTGTGACCTTCATCCTTTGGTTGTTTGCCCATTTCTATCGATTTTACATTTTAGCCCTAGGGCATCTAGGTGCTATTGTGTGTCGAGCCTCCCTTGGGAGTTTGTGGTTTATGTCTGTTCAGTCAACTTTGTGATTTCTTCTCTGCATTCATTTGGTGGTTGTCGATCATTTTATTGCGTTGTTTGAGTGATTGGCTTCTTCTTCACTTGAATTCCGCTTTTTCTCTCATTGGGCCTAGATTACATGGTTCATTTGAGTCTTTGGGTGTCTTTTGATTTGAGGGAATTTTTTTCGATTTGAGATTTGGTTGTGTGCTTGCATTGAGTGAAATTTGATTGTTTCTTCTCTTTTGGCTATCACTTCTCAAGTTGCTTGTCTCATTAGTTTTCATTTTTGTTTAGTGCATTTTTTCTCTTAAACATTGAAAATAAAAAAAAATATCTTTTGCTTTGGATTAGTTAGTGTGAATTAAATCTTTTCGGTCTTATTAGTGATTAGTAACTTTGAAAGAAAAGCTCTTAATTTCCATTAGCTGCATTAGAGATCTCATTGGTTGTCCTTTGGTCATTTTGTTATTGTGTGAAAAGCTCTTAACTCTCTCGTAATTAGCTTTCATCGAATGAAATGATATACTGTGGCATGTAGTGTGCATTTAGGCGATTTTGAGACATAACACTCACTAGGGCCTGAAAACTGAAACATAATTGAAGATAAACATTAAAATTCATTCAATTTACACTAAGGCGGCATTGAAACATTAACGAAATATTTAGAGGTCTAGGCTAGAGACGTGTTCTGGTGTCTTTAAACCTAGTAGCTGTCGTTCGCCTCTTGGCTTTAGACAGCACTAGTACGGACTTGTGCTCCCTGTACCGTCGCGTATATAAAGGGAGACCCCACTAGGTTGCCATCCTTTATCCATAGGAAGCCGAGTCTACCGCCCTATACCCGTGATACACCAGACACAACATTCAGGGAGATTGCCTGCACGTACGTTAAGTCCTTGGTTGATTTCTCTTTCATTTTGAAACCAAGGTGTATATTGCAGTTCACGGTTATTTGGTACACCCTTTGCCTAGTATTCCTGAGTAGTCATTTGATCTTTTCTGACTCTTTAAATTTGAAAGGATCACCAAGCGCTTGTCCTTTCACGCTTGCTTCAAAACTGAAAGAGATAGAGTCACCTTTCATCCGTTTCTCGACTCTTAAAACATGAAATGGTGAAGTTTCTAAGTTTCAATGTGGTAAAATAAATCACCCGCGATCACATGCCCTTTTAGAGTTTGCTTGTTGGCCGTTTGATTGTGTGCCTTGGTTTTTAGCCCGTGTGCGGTTTTGAGTTGTTGATGGAAACTTTTCCAGAGTTCACCAACCAAGGAATCCCCTCCGATGGGAATCCTGGTCATTTTCCTCCTTTTGGAAATGTTGGCACTCCTTATATGGCAACGTTGTCCCTTCCTGGGTTAACTGTTGGGTTGCCTGTTTGGTTGTTTTCAACCTCTGTGGTCCCGAATGTCTCGGCTACTGTTCAATCAGTTCCTCCGCCTGAGCAACATCATGTTTATTCCTCCCCTTCTTCGCCTGTTTCTGCGTCCTCCTCTTCTACTTCGCCTAGTGAAAGTTTGGATTCGAGTAACCAGGTGGCTAAGAAGAAGAAGAAGAAGACAAAGAAGAAGAAGTTAGATAAAGGAGAGGCTAGCTCTGCGGCTATTGCGCCTAAGAAGCCTTCCATTGATAAACCTCCCAACCCTCCACGGAAAGTCAAGTTCCCTTGCATGTTGTGCACGGGAGACCATCTTCTTCGAGACTGCCCTGGCATTCCCAAGGTGCTTGAAGCATGGTCCAATGGTCTCCCGCTGTTGCCTTTGGCTTCCGGAAGTCAAGTTGGGGGCATGTCTTCAACTGGTGTTGGTAAGGCTCCTAAGAAGCAGGGTAAGATCACCAATCCCCGCAAGTCAGGTGGGGGCACCATGCCATTCACCTTTGTTTGTATATGGATGAAGCCAAGCGAGTTTTGGAAAACTCAGCCATTTTCGTCGTGCCTTCCGTTGGTTACAAAAATCTTCTTTCGAGTCCTCCACTAGCTTATGCCCCGATTGGTCAAGAGTCATCCTTGGTCGATCCCACTCGAAATTCAAATTTAGGGAATCCGTCTCGACCAACCATTGGTCGTGGGATTGGTTGAGCTGGCCCCTTCATAAAGGCACTGCAGTCTTTTCCATCGAGAATGGATCTCACACCCCTCATGTTCTTCCTCGGATGTCTTCGTACTTCTTCGCACTTGGAGAAATATTCTCCTACCCCCATACCTCAAGAAGCTACTCCTCCACCTCCCGTGATGGAGGTCTCAGAGGATACCCCTCCCACCTTCGAGATGGAGGTCGAGGAGGATGCTCCTTCTTCCGTAACCCCCGGGGAAGACCATCTCAGTTCGATGGTAGCCCCTCCGAGTAGTTTGGTAGCTTCATTTGATTGGAATTGATTTGCAGGATATCGCCTTCCGTCTTATGTTCCTTTTGAGATAACAGTACAGGATTTTGGTCTGGTCGTACCTAGCACCGTTATAGACGAAGGCATTTCTGTTAGTGTTCTATCCTCGACTACCTGGCAAGATTTTGGTTCACCTTCGCTTGCGCCTATTACGCAGAATCTGTTGGCATTTAACAGAAGAATGAGTCAACCGTTAGGGATCCTTCCGAGGTTACCTTTTACTTTGTGAGGTAAAACTGTCCATATGGACGTGATGGTTGTTCCAGGGAGCACTAGTCTCCTCCCTTTTTTGTGTGGTCTATTTTCCACATGAAGGTCGGATCGTGACCATTGATCAACTTTCGTTCTTTGGTCCTGATGTGGCAACTGGCCCACCATCATCCCTTCCTGGTTTTTATCCACCCGTTGTATCTGCCCCACCGCAGGTCAACTATGTGGCTACCTACCCCGTGCCTGTGCTCAGTGATGATGCCGTCGTGCATCAGGTGCTGGGGGCATTGGGTCCTGACTTCCAGGATGTTTTCCTTCCATCGAGAGTGGAACTCTTGGAAGTGATGACTTCTTGTTCATTATGATGAGTTCGGGTCGTATATAGTTCGTTTTCTTGTGTCAAGCTCCTTAAAAAATGAAACAAGGTCGTCAAAGCAGAATTCCTTGTCTTGTGCCAAGCTCCTTAAACCATGAAACAAGGAGTCCTGAGGATAGTTCTTTTAATGTGTCAACCTCGTTAAAATAATGAAACACGTTGTTGTTCAATTCGAGTCTTTGATAAGATCTCGTAAAATCCCAGTCAAGTCTTTCTTAGATCTCGTAATTTGAACCTTCACTCCATCTGCCTTTCATATGGACTGAAGCTTGGGGGGAATGTACCTCGAATTGAGTCACCATGTTGGGGGCATGCTCACTTTTTCAAGCATAGTTGGTTTCCATTTCAAGCTTTTGTAAAAATGAAACCAGTTTCAAGCATAGTTTATCTTTGTTTCGACCTTGTGTAAAAATGAAACCAACTTCAAGCAGAGTTTCCTGATTTCAAGCTTGTGTAAAAATGAAACCTTTCCCATTTTACCTCTTGTGATTCCCATCTTATCAGCCTATCTTTGCCAGATGAGGCTTGGTTTTTTCACTCCATCATCACTATCTGCTTGGCCGAACATATGCCTTCACTTGGTTGTTTCACCCATTCCTGAGGAACTGCTGCGATGAGTGGTATTGTTAGCAAACCTCTTGACCTTAATTTTTCAGAGTAGTTCCACCATTACTGGAACCAGTTGCTACCCTTTATACCACTCATTCCTCCAGGCGGAGTCATCTTTCAGCTCTTTTATAACTCTTTAAACATGAAAAGATTGCCAAGTCCCTTGTCGTTTCGATCTCGTTAAAGTGGATACAAAATGACATCTACCCAGTATACGTTTACCCCTTTTTCGGGCTAGGATAGATTATTTACGAAAAAGGAATACCCTAGCCTATCGCGACTAGGAGGTTTTCTCAGACATAGTTTTCTACCTTTTCGGATCCGAGGAACTATTTACGAAAAGGGACTGTTGGAGTTTACTTTTTCACTATCTTTTCAAACTCTCTAAACATGAAAAGACGTCGAGTTCTTCCTTTGTCGGATTCGTTAAACCCTGATGACATCGGATCCAGTCGTAATGACCATATTCGAGTTTCTCCTCCCTAGGGCTCGTTAAATGTACTAGGATGGATTCGTCCGAAGGACGAACTTATATGACAAGAATATGGTATCTTCTTCAAGCTTGTGTAAAAATAAAGAGGTACTCGCCAGAAATGGTGGGGGAAAAATGGAACCGGTATCATCGTCGTGTCGGTAGTATGTCGCTCTTGAACATGGCACTTGTCTGCATTCATGTCGAGTTGGGGACATCTCATCTCGTTTTCCACTTGCCTCCGTGGGTTTGGGTGATCCCTTTTGACCTCTCATCTGCTCTTTGCCTCGTCATCATGACCTCTGATCTTTTGATGTCAAATGCTGCCAAATCCACTATTGTGTCGCCGATATGTTCAAGAGAAGTTGACCTCTGCAAGTTTCAACCTTCCTCTGATTCTCATCTAATCTTGATTCACAAAGACATTATGTTCCTCTGTCTCGCATCGATGATGTGGGAAACACTATGGCCCACCTTCGATCAAGGTCACTTGTCGACTTCTGTACTATTATCCAGAAGATGATCTAGAGACTCCCTTATGGTACCTTGGAACCCGCATGCCTCACGGTAGGTCTTTCACATTCGACGCAGGTTTTTAATCACTGCCTCCGATCAAGTGTTTCTATAAGTGTTCGATGCCATCTCACCGATCTGGCGATGTAGATTGTACCTATAGTACCTTGACGGCCATTGTCATTATTGGTGGTACCTCTCGCATCTATTAACATCTTTCATCATTGGCTGGTAATCAGACGATGTTCTTGCATGTTCGACTTCAGCTCACTCATTCGCATGCTTGAACTTGTACTTTTTTCGGGTCGAGATGGAGTGCAAGACCCTGGATTTCGTCTATTTAGAATCCAGGCTGCGATTTTGTGGATTATTATGATTGGTTACATGACTCATTCATTGGATGGTTGCGACCATACCTGAGTCTATTTATCGATCCTCACTAGATGGCTGCGCCCATACATTGGATCTGGATTATTGTATACTCTCTTATGGATGGCTACGCCCATACCACATATATATCATGTATTTGAGATGTCAGTTGTACTTCTCTACCCAGGTTTTCCGGCGGCGGTGTTTTTAGTTGAACACGTTCTCATAAAGAATTTCACCCCTTTCTCTCTTTCGAGCCTCATGCTTTAGGGGGCATCTGTTACACAGCAATTTGTCACCGTCCCTGCAATTCCCCATCCTTCACATTTGAGGGCTCATTCTGTGACCTGTGAGCAGTGACATAACTTGAAAACACTTTCATGGCATTCCCCTAAACATGTACTTTCATCGCCCTGAAGACAACTCCTTGTGAAAGACCCTAAAAATAGCCTTTTCACCCTTGGTGCGACTAGCCTGTGTTATACCCGTGCCAATGGGGGAAATCCTTCAAATAGGGCGCACCAATTAGCGCTCTGTCTCAGAGTCGCACTCACGCCAGGCCTAATAAAGGGTGTTTTTAAAAAATAAATGGCGGAAGGTTGACTTTAACCAACTCCTGAACTGGTCTCTAAATTGATTTGGGATGTTTGGCCTCAGATTTCCATGTAGAGGAAGTAGTTTTCTACCTCCCATGGAAGCTTCCTTGAGGATAGGGCCAATCCCATGATCAGATCCCAACTCCTCTTCCACCATCTATATAAGCTTGTCATTTCCCTTTGCAAGCTAATTTCCAAGAGCCTTCATAGCCTAAAGAATGTTGAAATATCTTTGATAGTCCTCATAGTGCCAAATCCATAGCAAGGAGATTGACGATCGAAGAGAGAGGCTTGTCCCCATTCCCGACAAGCTTTACCAAGACGTATTCCGCTGACGACCTGCCGAAGGAAGATTTCAGCGTCAGAGCTAGGTTACATCATCCTTTGTTTCATTAATGATAAGTGACTATTGGTTATGGTTCCACTCGTTTTGTTCATTATGATCATGAGTTGTGTCCTCTATGACTAACACATAATTGTATATATTGGATTTTACGTTTGTGTTTGTTGTGTTTCTTGCATGTGCAGGTGTTCGATCGCGACGAGCGTGAGGATTGTGATCTACTAGAGCAAAGGAATGGGAGCGCTACTGTCTCTACAAACAATAGCGTTGGATTTGAGGTAAGCCTTCTTCGCAACTTGTTTTATTGCAATTAGGGACCTGCACCATAGCGTGTTACGATTATTGCTAGACCCGATCTAGGCTAGTAGGGATCGCCTCTGTCTGCAAAGGGGATTTACCTCTACAACAGATGTTAAAACCTCATATTCCCGACTTGAACCTTTTTAAACAAAACATCATAAAAAACCCATTTACCCAAACCTGAAAATGTTTAGATTTTAGTTCTAAACCTTATCGTGTCCATAGAAAATTGCACATCGCATGTTTTACAGTTTAAGTTATAATAAATGGAATCGGTGATGCGATACAAAGTATGGAGGCGACGTGGTGGGTAAGGTGGGACCGGACCGCAGCCCGTAGATCGCAAGTCTTAACATTAAGCAAAGAAAGGTAAAATCTAAAAGATGTGAAATACAAAGCATAGGAAGAAGGCGATGATGTGGAGGAGAGGTGGGTCTGGACCGCAGCCCGTAGATTTGAAGTCTTAAAATTAAGCAGCAAAGGTAAACTTGAAATATGAAAAGTGAGAAGCGCGGGGAGTAGGCAGTGACGTAGAGGGAAGGTGGGAACGGATTGCAGCCTGCATATTGCAAGTATTCACATTAAGCAGCAAGGGTAAACTCTGAAATATGCGAAGTGCAATGTGAGTTGATTGGAGGATGATGTGGCAAGATGGAACCCACCGCATCGACGATGTTATAAAGTGGAAAATATTTTCTATGGTAAGGCAAAGTTTACGACGTTTCATGATATATCAATGTATTTCAAACAACTTGAAGCAGGGGCAGAGCTGTTGTGGTGGGGCCAACCACATTGCAGGTTAAGAAAAATACATTCCGGGCACTTTAAACGGTAATTTATAATATTTGCGATGCGAAATGGTGGTTGAGAAATTAAAGTTGTGATCTTGCGATGGATGGTGGGGGAAGTTTGACGTGTCAGGGAGAATGGCCCCACTTTAATCGCAACTAGGGAAATCAGGAAAGTGGAGGTAGAACAATGATATAGCGGTGAAAAAGGTAAAGTAGGAATATAAAGCTGAAAGGCAGAAATGGGTGAAGTTTAATGTTTTAAAGGAAAATAAAATAAAAAAGGTTTTGTAAAGTGATGATGTGATTCAATCTCCATTGTTGATCGAAGCTCATATCCAACGGTTCTAAATTCTCCTTTACTTTGATTTGCCGATTTTGTTTCTTTGGACATGCCCGTTCATTTCTTTCTATTTGTTCGTGGAATACTTTACTCACTCGCTACTTTTCCCACGTTCATGACCTTCCCGCGTTCACGACTTGACCCAATCACGTTCACGACTCTGCCCTTGCCGTTTTCTGCCTTAACTTCTTCTCTGTTGCCTTTGTTTCCTTTGATTTTTTCTTTGGAAAATATTTTGAATATTAACATCTATGTTTAGGATGAAAAATGTGTAAAGAGAAAGTACGCAATCACCTTGTGATACTGTAAATTACAGGGTTCTAACAAGATGAAAAACTATTTTTTATTTTTTCTCTCTAAACATTGATGATGTAATCCAATATTATTTTATTATTTCCACTATTATTTTATAATTTCTTTAGGACGCCCATTTTAGACCTTAAAATTCCCCTATTTTCTTTATTTGGATCTGCAATATTTAGAATTGGAGAATTTGTAATCCATTGTTTCAATTGTTCAAAATCTGTTGCGCATTCCTCTGTCCATTTAAATTTCTTTCATTTTCTATGCAATGATGTAATAGGATACAAAATCCATGAGAAGTTCATTATGAACCTCCTGTATTAACCTGCTAACCCCATGAACGATATAACTTGATATAAATTCCTAGGAGTTTCCCATTCCATGATAGCTATGATATTTTCTGGATCCACGTTTATACCTTCCTTGGAAACCACATGCCCCAAGTAATGAACCTTTATTTGAAAGAAAATAGATTTCGTAAGCTTGGCATAGTAAAAATGATGGTATATGAGCAGTCTTAACATTGTTTCTAAGTGTTCGACATGCTCTTCCTAAATCTTAGAATATATCAATATACCATCAGTGAATACAATCACAAACTTGTCTAGATAAGGACACAACACACTATTCATCAAGAACATGAATGTAGATGGAACATTATTCAAACCAAAAGGAACTACAACAAATTCATAATTCACAAAACTGGTCCGGAAAATAGTCTTATAGATGTCCTCTTCTTTGATATGTACTTGATGATATCCCAATCTCAGATCAGTCTTCAAGAATACCGTTTCTCCCTTCAGCGGATCAAACAATTCATCAATCCTCGACAACATATAATTTTTCTTGATCATCATCTTGTTCAACTATCTGTAATCAATGAAAAACCTAAGAGTAGCATCCTTCTTCTTCACAAACAATACTGGTGCACCCCAAGGTGACACACTTGGCCTAATGTAACCCTTTTCAAGAATTTAATTCAATTGTAACTTCAGTTCCACTAACTCTAGAGTGCTCATCCTTTATGGTTCCTTTGATGCTGGTGTTGCTCCTGATACCAAATCAATATAAAAGTCCACTTCCATGTGAGGCGGTAACTATAAGATCTATGTTGGGAATACATATTGAAGATGTTGCAACACTGGGTACCTGTTCAAGACCTCAGCATCCTCAACATCCTTACCTTTGTCACTAGAAATAGGAGACACCCTTTTCTACAACGATGCTTTGCCTACGTAGCTGTAACCATTCTAACTAATGTTTCCTTATTCTTACCCCGCAAGATTCTTATTTCTCCATTGTCATCCAAGAACTCAATATCCTTATCATAAAAATCCACTTTATTCTGGTGAAGATACAACCAATACATACCCAATAGCACACTAGTACATTTGGCGGAAATTCTGACACTTTAGTTCCAACACTTTTGACCAAATGTCGGAAATTTCCCTAAATTTTATCAAATTTTCAAATCCTGCCCACAACTGTCACTATATTGACATTTGGAGACAAGTGTTGGTATTGCGACACTTAGAGGCAAATGTTGGTCTTGTGACGTTTGGAGAAAAGCATTATAATTGCGACGGATTGGAGGAAAGTGTCGGTCTAGAAACACTTAGAGGTAAATGTTGGTCTTGCGACGTTTGGAGAAAAGCATCGGAATTGAGACATATTGGAGGAAAGCGTCGCAAGACCAACACTTTCCTCCAATCTGTCGCAATTCTGACGCTTTTCTCCAAACGTTGCAAGATCGTCATTTACCTCTAAGTGTCACTATTGTGACGTTTGGAGGGAGAAAAGCGCTAGAATTCCGACGAATTGGAGGAAAGTGTCAGTCTTGCGATGCATTCCTCCAATCCGTCACAATTTCGACACTTTTCTCCCTCCAAACGTCACAATAGTAAAGGAAAAGTTAATTTCTCATTTTATATCGTGGGTTAATCGCTTTGGTGAACAACTTTTGGTCAAAGGTTCTTTATAAAATGAACGGTTATTTATAAAATACAAGTGAGCGGATAGGGGTCAAACACTTAGCAAGATCACACAGCTTTAACCATCGTAGTATAGTTATATGTAGCTCATAGGATTATTCATTTTTATGGAGATTGTATAGTTTAATTACTCCCGAAAGCATAAAGCATCGGCCAAATCGAAGAAAATTGGCACAGTGGATCTCCAGAAAACCCAATGAAAAACAAATAGGGCAACTAGCTTTTGCAACTCCAAAAATTAGACTGAACTCTATATGTTGGTTGTACATCAAACACAAATTGAAGTGTCATCTTTCATTTTTAGTAGTAAATTAATAGATCACCTAAATCGAATCGGATGGAAATTTTCTTGTCAACGTCCAAGTAGTTGAAATACAGATCCAAATATGTAAGAATTGGTAGCTTCCTAGATCTGTAGAAATAAGAACTCAAATTTTGTTATTTGAGTGATAGAGATTTGTAAATTGTTTTGATAATATAATGTCAATGAACAAGCTATCAGAGTGATAGAGATTTATAAACTGTTTCCATAATGCAATGTCAATGAACAAGCTGTTAGGTGTGGGGCAAAGGACCCATTAATTGATTTTAGCCTTCCATGCATTAGTGAAACTTGAGGGCGGTTGTATCAAATTTGCTAAGTACTTGTGACCACACGGGTTCCCTGCGCATGTTCGTGCGACTCATTTGATGGTTGCTCTCACTAGTACATTTGGCGGAAATTCTGACACTTTAATTCTGACACTTTTAACCAAATGTCGGAAATTTCCCCAAATTTTATCAATTTTTCAAATCCCGCCCGTATCAGTTTTGCTAAGTTGTGACCAACCGGATGCCTTGTGCACATTCAGGCGGCCCGTTTTTCATTTTCTCCCCCGTGGCATCATTCGTCGTGTCGTGTCGCGTGAGGTCCTTGCTCGACCAAGCACGTTCGGGCCAGTCGTTTCGTTCGAGGGCACCCATATCAGTTTTGCTAAGTTGTGACCGCCCGGGTACCTTGTGCATGTTTGGGTGGCCTATTTTCCGTTTTCTCCCTTGTGCATGGTTCAATCGGGCACACCGTGTCACGCTATGTGAGGTCGCTTGATTAGGCGCGTTCGAGTTGGGTTGTTTCGTTCGAGGGTGCTTGTATCAGTTTTGCTAAGTTGTGACTGCCCGGGTTCCTTGTGCACATTCGGGCAGCCCGTTTGTTGTTTTCTCCCTTGTGGAATTGTTCGGTTGGGCACGTCGTGTCGCGCTGTGTGAGGTCGCCCGACCGGGCGCGTTTGGGTCGGGCCGTTTCGTTCGAGGGTGCCCGTATCATTTTTGTTAAGTTGTGACCACTCAGGTGCCTTGTGCACGTTCGAGCGGCCCGTTTTCCATTTTCTCTGGCCTTGTGGCATCGTTCGATCAGGCGCGTTGTGTCGCACTGTGTGAGGGCACCCGACCAAGCACATTCGGGTCGGGCCGTTTCGTTCGAGGGCGCCCATATCATTTTTTCTAAGTTGTGACTGCCTAGGTGCCTTGTGCACGTTCGGGCGGCCTGTTTGTCATTTTCTCCCTTGTGACATTGTTTGGTTGGGCACGCCGTGTCACGCCATGTGCGGTCGCCCAACCGGGTGCATTCAGGTCAGGTCGGGCCATTTCGTTCGAGGGTGCCCGTATCAGTTTTGCTAAGTTGTGACTGTTTGGGTGCCTTGTGCATGTTCGGGCAGCCCATTTGCTGTTTTATCCCTTGTGGCATCGTTTGATCGGGCGCGCCGTGTCGCGTCGTGTGAGGGCACCCAACCAAGTGCGTTCGGGTTGCGCTATTTCGTTCGAGGGCGCCCGTATCAGTTTTGCTAAGTTGTGACCGCCTGGGTGTGGCCTTTTGCATGTTCGAGTGGCCTGTTTTCCATTTTCTCCCTTGTGGCATCGTTCGATCATTCAACTATCCCCTTCGAGTCAGGTCAGGTCGTGTCGTGTGAGGCCACCCAAGGAAACACGTTCGGGAGTGTCGAGTTGGGTCTGGTCAGGTCGTGTTGTGTGAGGCCACCCAAAAAAACACATTCGTACGGGTCGGGTCGAGTCATGTACTGATGGCGCTCAAGGAAACACATTCGGGTGGGTCGGGTTGGGTCTGGTGATCGAGTCAAGTCATGTGATGGCGCCCAATTAGATAGATATGAGTTCGGGTTAGGTCAGGTCGGTTCATGAAATATTGTAATTAAGGGCACCCAAAGAAACACGTTTGGGCGGGTCGGGTCGGGTCGGGTCGGGTTGGGTCAGGTCGTGCTCGTCCTTGGAGGCATATGTGAACAATTCCCCCTTCAGTCCATGTTGTCGGAATTGGATGGGTTGTTGTCTGTGGCTCCTTGAGATGACTTTCCTCTTCATTGTTTGGCTCTTTATGGTGTCGGTTTCTTGTGCTTGTACTCTTTCTATGTCAGCATTGTCGGTTGAGATGCATGCATTTAAGAGGAATGTGGAAGGTTTTTGGTTGTAAGCTGCCCCTCTTGCTTGCTTTTTCCATTGGGCGATGTGAGGAGCAAATCTCCTTGTTGTAAAAATTAAGGTTTGGAATTCCTTTCAGAGTGCACGTCGTCTGTCACTGCGTTGGCTTTGAGGTTTTGATAGATGTGGTGGCCCATATGTTTGATCGAGTGGTCGGCTTTTTCCTTGCATCTTGACTCCCCTTGTCTCACCACCTCTATCAATCTATGTCTTTATTATTCCTTATTTTTCACAAACAAAGACCAATGAAACTATCATCTTAACTCCTAACCCCTTAATCAATAATTCCCAAACCCTAACCCATTTAACCAAGCGCATTCAGGTCGGGTCGTTTCGTTCAAGGGTGCCCGTATCCATTTTGCTAAGCTTGATTACAATAGACATTTTCATCAACAAATGTAAAGCAATGGTTAACAAATAATATAAATTAATAAATAAAGAAGACATGGCAACAAGTAACAATACTTACATTTGGTTTGATTGCAATAGACATTTTCATCAATAAATGTAAAGCAATGGCTAACAAATACTATAAATTAATAAACAAAAAAGACATGGCAACAAGCAACAATACTTACAAAATTGTTACATTGAGACTCAAAGAATAAGCAAATAATGTGCACAAACAAAAACCAATGAAACTATCATCTTAACCCCTAACCCCTTAAACACTAATTTCCAACCCCTAACCCATTTAACCCCCTAAACCTCTAAACCCCTAACCCATTTAACCCCTAAACCATAAACCTCTAAACCCTTAACCCTAACCCCTAAACCCTTAACCCCTAACCCATTTAACCCCCTAAACCCCTAGTAAACCGCTAACCCCACCCAAGGAAACACGTTCGTACGGGTCGGGTCGAGTCATGTGATGGTGCTCAAGGAAACGCATTCGGGCAGGTGATCGGGTTGGGTTGGGTCATGTGAGGGTGTTCGTATCAAAAATGCTAAATTGTGATCGCCTTGAAATCCAATTCCTCCTCGTAAGGGACAAGGTCGACAACATTAGGATGTTTTTGCAATAAACAAGGGTATTCCCAGGACACAATCAAGTGGAGCAAGAGTATAAGAGCCAAATTTCTCATGAATGTGGGACACTCGAACTTAAGATTTTCTGGAGTAGTCATGAGGTGCATTCTGGTTATTAAGACTTCATCAGATGGCCATTCTCCAGACTTAAATTATGTGACAAAACTGTGGCTGAGTTTGCATCTAGAGATTGAACATACATTTGGTTTGATTGCAATAGACATTTTCATCAATAAATGTAAAGAAATGGCTAACAAATACTATAAATTAATAAATAAAGAAGACATGGCAACAAGCAACAATACTTACAAAATTGTCACACTGAGATGCAAATAATAAGAAACTAATGTGCACAAACAGAGACCAATGAAATTATCATCTTAACCCCTAACCCCTTAAACACTAATTCCAAACCCCTAACCCATTAACCCCATAAACCTCTAAACCCCTAACCCATTTAACCCCTAAACCATAAACCTCTAAACCCTTAACCCCTAACCCCTAAACCCTTAACCCCTAACCCATTTAACCCCCTAAACCCCTAGTAAACCCCTAACCTCGCCCAAGGAAACACGTTCGTACAGGTTGGGTCGAGTCGTGTGATGGCACTGAAGGAAACACGTTTTGGTGGGTGATCAAGTTTGGTTGGGTCTTGTGAGGGTGGTCATATAAAAAATGCTAAATTATGACCGTCTTAAAATCTAGTGCCTCCTCATAAGGGACAAGGTTGAAAAAATTAGGATGTTTTTGCAATAAACAAGGGTATTTCCAGGCCACAGTCAGGTGGAGCAAGAGTATAAGAGCCAAATTTATCATGAATGTGGGACACTCGAACTTAAGATTTCATGGAGTAGTCATGAGGTGCATTCTGGTTATTAAGACTTCATCAAATGGCCATTCTCCGGACTTAAATTTTGTGACAACACTGTGGCTGAGTTTGAAACTAGAGATTGAACATACATTTGGTTTGATTGAAATAGACATTTTCATCAATAAATGTAAAGCAATGGCTAACAAATACTATAAATTAATAAATCAAGAAGACATGGAAACAAGCAACAATACTTAAAAAATTGTTACATTGAGACACAAAGAATAAGCAACTAATGTGCACAAACTGAGACCAATGAAACTATAATCTTAACCCCTAACCCCTTAAACACTAATTCCCAAACCCTAACCCATTTAGCACCCTAAACCTCTAAACTCCTAACCCATTTAACCCCTAAACCATAAACCTCTAAACCTTTAACCCCTAACCCCTAAACCCTTAACCCCCTAAACCCCTAGTAAACCCCTAACCCCACCCAAGGAAACAAGTTCGTATGGGTCGAGTCGAGTCGTGTGATGGCGCTCAAGGAAACGCGTTCGGGTGGGTGATCAACTTGTATAGGAGATCTATGACGACTTACATTTTTCCTTTTCTTGAATATTAAACTCCTAGAAATCTCCTATACAAGTTGATCATCTTTCCACATAAATTAATATTTATGCCCAAACATCATTTTCAAGGACTCCCCTTTTTGTACTCTATAATTTTGACATGCCCATTGGCTCTCTTTCCTTGCAATGAATTTATGGTAATGGTAGGGTATATTTTCTTCTCAACTCCTAGCATAGGCTCAAAAAATATTTTTATCTAGTGTTCCCATATCTCTAGAGGATCATTCATTATGTCTTCTTTCCTTTTCACCCAAAAATATTTGTGGGTGTCCCAATGGGCCAACAATTTTAACATGGCCATGAATACATCAATTTATTCACCTAAAGGGAATATCAAATAATCTAAAACTTGGTTAGTTCCATCTCTACACAACTTAGATACAATTTTGGTGGTCTAAGATTTTGTTCTTTCATTCATTTTAATGAAATTCTCTAGAGTGTCCCCAATAAGTATGAAAGTTCTCCCCTTACAAATTCAAAAAAATGTGAAAGGAGCTTTACCCGAATAGCTTATACAATCTCTTTTTCCTTGAGAGGGTCATAATAGGGTCACCATTATTTTAATGACATGTAAGTATTACTCGAGAACCAATTCTATTTTTGGATGACTTCCACATCCTTACCAGACATGAAATTAATTAAACAATGTCTATCCATTTGCTAATAAGTGGAAGAATGAAGTATAACCCAACACTGATGTCCAATGCCTATTTATTCATTGACTCATAAAAGTCTTAGATATATGTCTCATATATAAAATTTTCATAGGTAGCATTAATGTAGTATTTGATCCATGTGTACATATTCCATGAAAATTATCATTAAAATATCTTATTTCATCTTCATATCTTTAACTTTAATCCTTCTAATCCTATTTCTAGTACCAAGCTTTTGTCTTTTGTTATTTGCCCAAGAACCCTACCCCACCTCGTAAATACCACATAGTGATGTTTCCCAAAATTTAGATCTCCTTCTCCTAATAGAAACCTCTAGCCATTATAAGTTCTTAAATTTAAAAGGTTTGATTAAACACACAAAAGAGTATAAGGAAGCTTATGGGGTGATATTAAAAAGGGAACTAAAAGCTTTTATTCAAAACCTTAATGCCATGTTTAAGGGAACTAAACGAATTATATGCCATGTTTAAATCAAACCTAAGTTGGCATTTGAAAGGTTTTAATACCTATTTATATGGTGGAGCATTACCTCCATAAACTATGGTTTTAATAGGCATTTCAAACGAATTACAAAGGTTTCGGATTAAGCGCAAGCCTTTCAAAAATTTACATTAAACACTATAGCTACCCCTGCATGTAATCAGTACTACAACTCCTTGCCTTTTCTAATCAACTCAAACCCTACTGGTTATACGCCTCCTGCTACAAAGAACCGCCCGTCGTGCAAGAAAATATAGAAATCAGGCCCTTCCTCCATCAACAGGAAAAATGGTATGGCCAAACAGAATTTTGCCATATTTTGAAAAGTGATTTTACCATTTAGAATGCCCAAGTTTTGAAACAGAGCAATAAATTTGGCTGGTTGTTTTCCTTGAATAGGGCATGCCTGTAGATTTAGTCTTGTTTTTAATACAAGTCAATGTAAGACATAACGAATATCCCAAAAGAATGTGTTACTCCAAGGATATGTTTGGTATGTGTGCATTTGGATGGCTATGTATTGATGAAGCACATTCTTCCTAGATGTATATGAATGTAATGAACATATAATCAAAATTTCCAAATATCCCAAAGATGAAGGGTGTTTCCTTTAAGTATGCATTTTGAATCCTCCTTTTAACTACCTTTGACTGCATGCTGCATCATATTATTAACTCTATCTTGCAATGAGGCTAATCCAAAGACTTTGAAGGGGAGCATTCTAATACAAATGATTTCTTTATTCATGCTTAGTGTGATAAGCATGCTAAACCTCAATCTCCAGCAAAGTTTTTATATGTATAAAACCTCCAAACGACAATCAAAACTCAAATTTTCAAAACTGGAAATGCACTTGCACTACTGTTGTTTAATGATGCGACTACCTGTAGACTTGCCAACACCCAAACTGTAAAATATATCCTCTGTTTTGGCTGCTATAACAGTCAGTAAAACATTTTTATGAGATGACTGAGCCTATTCCTTCAAATGGCAGGTGATATATTTGACTCTATTGGATCTTGATATTATTGAAGGACTTTTCCTACAGCTTTATAACAGGGATAACAAAATTTGAACTCATCATTTGTCAACATGTTGCATTATATTTCCAGCAATGATTTCCTTCTTGTTATTTTTTCATTTTTTGTAGATGATTTAGCCCTACAAGAATTCTTTCTATTCAATAAAATGTTGTAATACTTCAACATGAAGAGGGTGAAAAACTATCCAATGTATGAGCCTTTACTTTCAAACCCATGATTTATCTTATCTTGTTGCAAACTGCTGGAACACTTCTTTTTTTTTTATTCAATAAGTCTGTAATTTTCTTCCAGGATGTTCAATTCACAAGGCAGCTCAACAGTCTTTGTAACTCTTCACCTCCTAATGCGTTGTCTCTACAAATGCCTAGGGTAGCTTTTGGTGGTGAATGTTTCAATTTAGATTTTATATATTTGTCTTTTAGCATTTATGTAGCATGTGGCCTCAATTTTTTACCAAGATAAGTCATTAAGCAATAAAAATTAAAAAATAAATACTTGATGCTAATTGCACAAACCCAAGAATGCCCTAGAGGTAGATTTAGAAAAGATTTAGGTTGGAGTCTCTCTTATTTTGGTGTGTGTTTTTCTCCAGTGGCACCCTCAACTTTGCAAAACTTTAAAATATTAAAAAAAAAGATACGGAAAGGTAAACACTCTCTGCCAAGATTTTCCATACAGCCCAGGTTGAGCAACCACATATACATCACCAGTTTTTTCTCTTTAGATTTGTAACTTAGAAGAGCTTTGTCTGACCACCTCCAGGTTGCTCCCAGAGTCACCTAGGCAAGCCCTCTTGGTATCATCCTCTTTTTGTAGTACCTAATTAGTAATTTAATTAACCATAATAGTTTCTTGATCATGAAGGTATTTCAAATATATTTCCAATAAGCATAAAGCTTTCATGTTAAACAATCAGGTCAAAAGACTTTAGACTATGATGCAAAAAATACAAAGAAACCACACCAACACTCAAAGAACAAACAAAATCAAACCTCTACAAAGTAAAAATCGATATCTGATAAACTTCATTCCACCAAAAAAATGTGCTTAAATAAAGAAAATTCTAATTACTGTGCTTTCAATACAAAGCTTTCAACGGTAGTGATGTTATAAACATACCCCTACACTTCATGAACAATCAAAGTGTATAAGTAGACCATCATAAGGCTCATTTTAAACATCATTATTATCATTTTATAAATCATTTTTATTAAATCAACAAGAAGCAAGCAAAAATTGCATTCAATTCCACTGAAGCAAAGTATATGGAAATTTTATATACTTATTATGAAGCTATCAGGATTTGCAACTTGATTTTAGAGTCAACCAATTAGTTGTTGAAGCCCAATATTGTCCCTTGTGAGAATCAAAGTTACATCAAGCTCTATGAAAATCCAATGTGTCATGACCATTTTAAACACATTGATATTCAATACAATTTCCTAAGATTCCAAGTTCATTAGGGAGTTGGTAGTGTTGGACCACGTTCTGACAAAGTTTCATATGGTTAATAGTTTGACAAAGCTCCTACCAAAGGGGAAGTTTGACAAGTTGGGGGAGAATCTTGGGTTATTGGAAAAAATAATTCTCAAGAGTGTTAGATTACCTATTTGGTCCGAGTTGGTCTCACCTCAGCCTTGAGAAGTTGAGCAACACCAGGATTGCAAAGCTAGATTGTGGCACACCAGTTAGAAATATTCTTAAATACAACTAGAATCTTATAACGACGCCTTCGAGGATAGACGAATTAGTTGTTGGGTCACACCCACCAAGTATGGCACACTAGTTGAGGATATTAACACCATCACCTCAGGTGCATTCATGCGTGCACACTTATGGAATGAGGCACCTTCAAGAGAGGATTTATATCTACTATGATAATGCACTACTCTAAAAGAAAAGCCTTGCATACAAGGAAAATTTATGAGGGAGTTGCTCATGCTCAAGGGAGATGCACCACTAATGCTATCATTAGCCTATTTTCTAACAACACCTTCTCTTAACTTATAAATGAAAAGTATTGGCACACTAGTTAGACATTTGTAGAAATAGATAATAAGAGTGAGTCTAGCTTGTAGGTTGTAGTAGGAGATTTTATGAGATGACAACTTGCTGTGAAATTCTTCTATTTGAGTAATAAAGACTTTTATGCATTTGTTGTTGGAGCCTGCTCTTTTTATCCTGAATTGTTAGATTGCAGATTTGTGTAGAGTGGGCCTAATATATTTATTTTTTTAATCCATTGTACATGTTGTGTTTGCACTCTTGAATTTACATCCTTCAATTTATGCTCATACAAATCTGAAATTTTGATAGGCAGATACTAAAGTTTAGTCATGTTGTTAGGATTTTTTAATTCTCTGAGGACATTCTCTTGTTTTCAATAGTATTTTCATATTTTTGAATTACAACTCATCGCTTCCATTTCATTCTACCATAATACAAAAATCATTTCTAGTATAGTTTAGTTTATTTCTTCTTTTTACTTAATTGATCTTTTATTTTATTTTATAGGAGCAATACTTAGCAATATCAATTCACACTCCCTTTGTATTCACACTGTTGTATATGTGTGGTCATTGGACATTATCTCGTCTTTATATTATCTTTGAGTGCAGACTTGTGTATCACAGTTCACATGTTAGAATTGAAAATCATGAATTAACATGTTGCATTTTTGTGTTGTATGACCTTAAGTTGTTGTTTCTAGTTAGTCTTGTAGCAAGTATCTTCATAGACAACCCTACAACCATAATTCTGGCTAAGGAAAATAAACTTGTTGTGTCCAATGGCTGAAAAGCATGACAAATTAGATCTCAAAGATGAAGATAGTTCAATACAAAGAATGTGACTGAAATTCTCCAAAACAATACTTGTAGCCAAGTATTATATCATTTTCAAGGAAATCCAGTAAACTCAATACAATTTTCTAGGGAAAAAATAATGTATAAGCCAACACACATGGCCTTGGTATTTTTATAGTCTAATATTTGTCGGGATAAAGCTAGGAAAAATAACCTTTTCCCAATTGTAAATCGTTCATGTGTTGTAAATGTCATGAATTAAAAAGACACAGTAACAGGAAGTATGGAATTGGTTTGTTGACCTGTCATTTGAGTAAATACTAAATTCCCCAAAAATATTCTTATGGGGCTAAGCCAAATGTCTACGTAATAATTATTGGCAACCACTACTCTTGATGCATTCACCCTTCAAAGGATTTATCATCACATGACTCTAATGGTTATTCTTATTGAGTCTCTGCTCCCCTGAAATCTTCATGGGTATACACAAACTATTAGATATTCTAATGTATATTAAGGATTCAGTGGAATATTACAAGATCCAAATATGGGCACAAGTTAGACAAGGAAACAATCTCAAATCCTAGAAATGACAAAGTACAATGATAGTCAAAGGAATGACTCAGAAGAGAGATTGCAACAGGGGAGGCACAAGAATTTAACATCTTTGGGACTATAGAAATATTAATGCCAATGCTAGAGAACAAGATCCTTTGAGGGCTCATTGGCTATAATATGGATGATGGTTGTCTCTAGATAAATAAGAAAGAGAAAGAGAGATCAGGTTCTAATAACATATATCACCAGTCTCTATTTAAAATGGATGCCTAGACACCAAGACCTATCAAGGTGAGATGAATGCTATAAATTTAAATCATTGGTTGCAGCAAATAAAATTTAGAAGTTTACTTCATTGGGGTAGCATCAGATGTGCAAAAATGGCATTCCTCATGTTCCCATGAAACCATCTCCCCTTTGGTTGGCAGGACACTAGCCTATGATAAATTTTTCTCATTTTAGATACTCTACAAGTGATTTGGAAAGAGGAGGTAAAAATAGTAATTTTTGGCAGTTTTAATTTTAGGAAATTTTAGTGGGGCATTGGCTGGTAGATAGTGAGATTACGTTGAAATGTGGCTTTGTTGCAACACTGCAAAATTATCTAGGAAAATTTGTGTACAAAAATTGCAACTAGAGGTAGTTTTGGCCCTCACAGAACTGAAACAGGGAGACTCTGTATGTGGTTGTAACTATTCTATATGTATCACATTAATAGGGATATCAATTAACTAATGGATCGCTAAGGTAATTACACCATTAGCCTAGACTAAAAGGGGGACATATTTTTCAAAGGTGATTCTAGAACTATATATTGACAAGACCTTGACAAAGGTTTTATTTGATTACATAGTTGTTATATTTTTAAGGTCAAGTAATTAATCTAAGAGTTGGCATAAACAGAACTGAAATAAACCAATAAAGGTGTGAACATAAGTTTGAAATAGTCTCTAACTTGGTTTTGTGAAATGAATTTGTTTCATATAAATATTAGGTGTTTTTCTTGTCATAAAAAACCCTATATGAATTTACCTTTTGAATGGTTAGAGTGTTTTCCATTTGAAAACATACCTCATGTATGCATTGAATTGACATAATGATACAAATTACATTGAAAAAACATAGTGATCCTACAATTGTCAACATGTGATAGTAATTCTCACTGCAATCTCATTGTGCATAGGTACCTATTAGAAGAGCGACAATTGTTTGGAAACATTGGAAAAAGTGATT
Source organism: Pinus albicaulis (assembly GCA_034641835.2). Classification (NCBI taxonomy): domain Eukaryota; kingdom Viridiplantae; phylum Streptophyta; class Pinopsida; order Pinales; family Pinaceae; genus Pinus; species Pinus albicaulis. The sequence continues at coordinate 20,226,876 of CM076582.1, read as the reverse complement.
TGGAAAGAGGAGGTAAAAATGGTAAAACAAGTGATTTGGAAAGAGAAGGTAAAATTGGTAATTTTTGGAAGTTTTAATTCCAGGACATTTTAGTGGGGCATTGGCTGGTAGACAGTGAGATTATGTTGAAATGTGGCTTTGTTGCAACACTGCAAAATTATCTAGGAAAATTTTTGTACAAAAATTGCAACTAGAGGCAGTTCTGGCCCTCACAGAACTGAAACTGGGAGAATCTATATGTGGTTGTAACTATTCTATATGTATCACATTAATAGGGATATCAATCAACTAATGGATCACTAAGGTAATTACACCATTATCCTAGACTAAAAGGGGGGCATATTTTTCAAAGGTGATTCTAGAACTATATATTGACAAGACTTTCACAAAGTTTTTATTTGATTATATAGTTGTTATATTTTTAAGGTCAAGTAATTAAGCTAAGAGTTGGCATAAACAGAACTAAAATAAACCAAGAAAGGTGTGAACATAAGTTTGAAATAGTCTCTAACTTGGTGTTGTGAAATGACTTTGTTTCATATAAATATTAGGTGTTGTTCTTGTCATAAAAAAACCCTATATGAATTTACCTTGTCAATGGTTAGAGTGCTTTCCATTTGACAACATACCTCATGTATGCATTGAATTGACACAATGATACAAATTACAGTGAAAAAACATAGTGATCCTACAGTTGTCAACATGTGATAGTAATTATCGCTGCAATCTCATTGTGCATAGGTACAACAACTCAGGCAATCTCAGTCAAGGAATTATTAGACTTATCATTTTTCATTTTGTGTTTTTAAGTTAGATATTGTTTTCAAGTTTTCAAATTTCTAATTTTATTGCAATGTGGCAGACTGATCAGGGCAGTACAGGAACAACCCCAAGATGGGATGATCGCGGAAAGGGGCCAGCAGAAGAGCATGTAAAGTGCTAGCATTGCTCTATCTTCAGGTATTTTATTTATTTACATAATTGAAATAATATTAATTTTGTTCAAATATGTAGACACCTAGCCATGGTACGCCTGATGATTCCCTCTACGAGGAAGATCTTTCTTCATCCCCATGTCCATTGCTGTTGCTGCAAAAAAGGGGGCGAAAAGCAAGGTTGGAATTTGAGCATTTGGTAGACGCTTTGCCTCAAACACCTAAAATAGCAATGAGGATAACACAACTTATGACCCAGCTAGAAACATATAAGGTAATAATACAAAATCAAAAGGATATTTTTTTTGTTCTACATGAGATGAATTGTGATAGTTTTATTTTTAATTTTTACATTAACTAAACTAACAAAAAAATTCTTTTGTATGTAGCATTATTTGACACCTGCTGCACCCGGTGTTGGTGGTAGTGGGACACAAGGGCAAGAGATTGTTGAGTCACCCTCTTGTACACATTCTACGCCTTTAGGTGGTAGCCGAGAAACACACCCTGCCCAATAAGACACCCAACCAACCGTTGAACGTGTTGGCAGTGATGAGGTTGATATGGCCAACTATATTATTGCGTTTCTTGGAGCTACACGTGTTAGCTCCATAGGGACCATTAATGGCACGTTGTTGGGGAACGATGAAGGTGTCCCTATAAAGCACGTACAACTCCTAGGTAAGTTTTAATATTTTAACTATTTCATGTACTCTATCTAAAACATATTTTATCATGATTTTTATTTTTAAATGAATGATAATATCTTTTTTCTGTGTAGGAAACAATGAGTTCTACAGGTTTTTGGAGAGCCATGCGTTGGTAATTTTTTGCCAACCATACACACAAGGTGGAATTCCCAAAATTCCAACATGAAAAAAGAACTTCTAGATTATCTAGAAGCCCTTTTTGGGGTGGTCACATTTGACAGAACAACAGTGGCTCGGGTAGCTGGCAAATATTTTAAATATACCAGGGACACCTATAGGATGCAATTGCAATTTAACCCTAGATACGAGCGTCCTCTCACAGTTCCAGAGAGTGAGTGGAGAGCACTCATCCATGATGGAAAAGAGAAAAGGGCAAAGAAAGAAGGAAGAATGCTAACTGGACCTACAAGGTAAATTACAACTTTAATTCAATAGCTTTAATTTTCTCTCTGTCTAAAATAAAATTGTGTTACGTCATATCTGACTTCAATATTTTGATGATAGTTTTCGTGACACCTCGAAGGAAACCAAAGCTAGGATTGAAAAAAGGCCCATCATAAGCTAGGCCAGGGCGGCTACTTGAAATTAGCCGCAAGAATTGTAAGTAGCTAAACATCTTATAATTAATTGTATCACCTTCCAATGTTTTTGTAATCCCATCAAATAACATTAAAAATACACAATCATATGTAATGTATGGTGATGAATTTGGAATGAAAACTACAGAGGAGGATAAAATATCGCTTTCTGTTCCGGCTATGAAGCTGTAGTTGAATATGGTAGAAGCTTGGGACAGGTCCCAAGATCCAGAATGCCTGATAAGGTAAAACGTTAACCTTTCAATATGTTTGTTTTCATCCATAAATTTAATGTCAAACAACTTTTTTTAAGTCAGGGGAGCAAAAATTTCAACGAGCCAAATAACCCAGTTGTAGAGCAGTGCGTTGAGAGCAAAATATTGCCAAAATAACATGTTACTAACGTGCAACCTGATCATTGTAGTGGGGACCATGCCGGAAATGCTACTATCAGCGAGGACCATGATGGTAATTAATTTCCACTTATAATTTTTTCTAATTATACCTTGATGGTTGTCCTTATAATGTTTTTTGTTTAAATGACAGAGAATGTTGTACTTAAGGATCTTACTACTAGAGAGGAAGACAGGGCAATGGTCCTAACAGTGACAACTGGTGCACTAGGTAAATAATCTCATTGCAATTTTTTTTAATTAATATTACCGAACTAGTTCAATGATATTTAAAAACTGACAATTAAAATTTAATATTATCTTTTTTTGTAGGCAATGCCCCATCACTAGATGAGACCAGACATTGTGACTACGCAACTAGGTTAGTAGTGCGAGAAAGGCACGAAACAGGAGTAGAGCACGATGATGTTGATGATGTAGTTAGGAGCTTTAGAAGTAGGAAGAAGAAAAATAAAATTTGATAATGTAAAATATTGTATTATTATAAAACAAACGTTACCATACTTGGAACGTTTTTTGTGTTATATAAAAAACTCATTTATCATACTATTTTTATGTCAAGCACTAATTTCAATGTTTCCTTGCGTAATTTTTGTTGCATTTTTTTGTATTAGTTATTAAATATTTTTTTTTTCTACTCATGAAAGTAAAAAATGAAATATAGATTGGGTATTGGGGAATTGAGAGTGATGTGAGGGGGGGAGGGGCCATAAGAGCTTCCACCTTCACGTGGTTAGCCCTGTCTAGTAGAGAATAATTTATTGGAGTGATTTAATCTTGGAGCAAACCTCCCTTGATCCAATGTAGCAACAAAAAAGTCGTTTTTGACTTAGTTGCTACTCTTTCAGATCGTGGGAGACTTTTTCCAAGTTCAGGCGATTCCAATAAATTGTTCTTGAAACAAAGAGGAGCTTATTCAGGTATGTTTTGACATTTTCAACATATGTTCTAACATTATCATAAGAATTCATCTTAGAGTAAAAAATACTACATCCATTACTTTTATTTATTGTATAGATAATTATGGATTTTGAATGACTTGGCAGCGCAGGTACAAATCCTCTTGCATCATGAGCAATACAACTTGTCAACCAGGGTCATGTCCAAGATATTTTTGCTTGTGCACTTGACCAAGTTCATAGTGTCACATTTTGTAAGTTTGTTTACAGTTCATAATTCAATATTAAGCTTGTTCATGGTTATTATCTAGTTTTTTATATGTGTTTTTTCATCTATTTGATTGTAAGCAACTCTGCATGTTTCCTGTTGTTCACTATGATTTATCCATTTACCACTCCCAGGATGAATTTGAATTTATTGTCCAATTTCAACAAATCAAGCTGAAGGTTTTCCAATTGAAATTTCTTTATCTTTTCATATAATTCAAGATGGATATGATAGAAGTGCTCCAAAACTTGCTTAGGGGTCTCATATTTATGATTGATTCCCTTTGAGCCAAAAATATGCATGTTACTTGTACTGATTGTAGTAGTCAGTTTGAATTTCCTTAAAAGGCCCTCTTGAAGTGAAATCTTCATATTCTCTTCAAACAGTGACACCTCTAAATGGACCATGGTATCAGTATTGTATTCCTTATAGTCCCTTATGAATGGTTCTTTAATCTTATCATTCCCAGTCATCAATGCTTCTAGAAATTACTTGTAATCCTGAGTCCACTTGCGAATAGACAACTCTATAATTCTTAATGTTGTCTCATTAATTTCCTCTATGATGCCACTAATCGTGTAATACACACAATTATCCTTTATAGTTGTTCGTTCAATTGTACCCTTAAAACCCTTGTACCAAGGTGCCAAGCCAATGGTGTATTGTCCAATGCTCCGGGATGTTGAAATGTCCCTTAATCCTAGGCCATTAAATATATCATAATAAAGTGATAAAAAATATACATATCGTAGTATAGGCTAAGATCATATCTGGATCCATAAGCTTGTATAGTTTATATGAGGATAGTTTTTCCCTAATCTACGTTATCTCATATTGGTCTTTTATAAAAAGTACATTTCAGTGTTACTCTAGTGTATACTACAATGTCCATATTCATCATACAGGTTAAGGATAGAGTAATAGCATACAATATTCTACCTAATAAATCATTTTGTATTTCAATAGCTAATGTGGACATAGGTGTAATGTAAGCTCAATACTAAGATATGCTTGTTCCTGTTCTAGCTCGATATCAATGAATATGCTCTTTCTAGCTTTGATTAGTGAAAAGAGTTGGGTTAGCTTAAGCAGAGTAATTTATTCACCCTTATCTCTCTTCTATGATTCCCATGTATTAGTTACAATGATAACAGTTATATGGAACTAAAAGCAGATTGGTATATATAAGAGACCGTATCGTACCTATGATGCCCATCTTAAGCTTAGTAACTATCACTATTTCACCTTACTTAATCTAGTAGTAAGCTCTATTGAATCTATAAGCTATTGATTTCACTATGCTATTAGTACTAATGAATCAAGTCCATTGAATCAGTGACCAAGCTTTTCTTGATGTAACTACACATAATGGAATAACACATATTCGTATAAACATGATATCATTAATACAGGTCTTAGATTACAATGTCCATGAACTCCATATCCGGATGCGGATGAACAGTAAGACAATGGGGCTCATTGGCTCCGGCCAATTCCCAAGGCGTCCGGCGCGTGGTAGCCACATGGGCCTCCACGGCGCCACAACCTCCGCATTTACTATGGCTGCAGGCGGCATTTATTCAATCCAGCGCCGGCATTACAAGCCTTCTACTCTGCCTGGCTCGAACATTATAACTCTCCTTCTCTGGTTAAACGAGACCACAGTCTCTCGTCACGCTCGCATGGTGACCCTGCTCTGTGATCTGAGGGTCTGTATGGTGCCTTTGAATAGTGCCTGCCTGCCCCACTGCGCGGAGCCGAACGTACGCACAAGCACGGGCAGGCGATGCTCAATTTACAGTTGCATTGAGTTTGAATCGGGCGCTCATTTCTCCCACAGTGATCTTTGTTCGGGTGTTCATAGTGCTACACAGCATCCTCCCCGCGCTCCTGTGCAGATTGGCCCGGGTTCTACCACTGCTGTCGACTCACTCCCGCTTTCCCAGCCTCACGACATTGCAATGCCTCGACTCAGGCCACGCATGACTGCGAGGCGCGGAAGCTCCAGAGGAAGATCGACGAGCGATAACCCCTCCTCCAGCAGGCTCTTTTCTGAATTCCCCCCGGCTTGTGACTATGGCCCTCCCTCTGACTCTCATACACCCATTGCTCCTCAACGCACCACCTCCCCTGCTCCTCCATCGGCCAGCAATCGCCTTATTCGGCAAACCACTCAAAGAGCAGAATTGAAGTTCGATAGCGCCTTCAATCGGCCAACTATCACTGCATACATCACCATCACATTGTGTGAGGACGCCACCCCCAACCCGCCCTCCTGGCCGGATGCTCCTCTGTCCCCTCGTGCCCCCCTTCCTGGCGAGCCTCGCCCCTCCCCTGCTCCCTCTCATAGTGCAGCCTTCCCTGATCCTGCAAACTTTGCCACACCACCCTCCGGTGCAGCCTTTCCCTCTCCTTCGCAGGTCAACACTGAAGCAGAACAAGCTGCGGATGAGCGCAACAAGCAGAGCGATGTAGAAGATCCTGGAGCTGCCTACAGCTGCCCGATAGTGGAAGAGCAGCCATTGCCTTCCAACTCCATCTGAAATTGCTATGTCTGGACGCAGTAGGCTCGTTCAACCTGTTTGTCCTGTTAGCAATGTTGGTTTTTTACAGCACATTACAGTTCTCTGGTTTTTGTTCATGTCAATGTTAGTTTTTTGCTACTGTGATATAACAAACACTTGTACTCCACCGGTTTCCCTGCACATGGGCGGTGTAAATGTTGCTCTCAAGCTGGTTTCCCTATATGGGCAGCTTCGAACCAGAACTATGTTTGGCTTTCAAGCCCAGTCTCAGGCTAGTCCAACTGAGCTGAGGCAGTTTTGTATCATTATACTTACATAAATAGAATTAGTCAGATTTAGAAAAAAAAATAAAAATGTCCATGAACTCCATATTCAAGCTAAGCTCCTTATTATGACATAATGATCTTTGTTTCCCTATTCATTTCATACCTTGTTAACACTGACCGGAATCATAGTAATAAGTACATAGCCTTACTAGCTCTATGCCAACATGTGTATCTTATAAACCTTAAGTAGAAACATAGTTTGATTGCTAATGTTTATATAATAGTTGATCTTGTATGATTGGTTAAGCTTAGCATTGATATGAGTGTACCATTACACAAGCCATAGTGAAATGCTCCCTTGTGCCTTCGTTTGGTCATGCGCGCCATGTCATTTCGTTTGAGGGCACCTGCCCAAACCTATTCGGGTTAGGTCGTTACGGTTGAGGGCACCCACCCAAATGCATTTGGGCATGGTTCTTAGAGCCACCTAACCAGTAAAATTGAATAGATGTCTTGTTGTTGCATATGCACATATTGACAGTAAAGAGAGATTTCAGTTCATGAGAATGTGGCGTGGGAACAAAACCTATGTAATCCCTATGTGTGGGGTTAATTAACCCTATGCCTACAATGTTTATTGTTTGCATATCGGATTGTGTGGGGGTAGATAACTCGTAGCCATATCACATAGGCCCCATTCACTTACGAAGGTTCCCCAAACTCTGCCCCCAATTTGGTTGATCTTGCTCAGCTTGAAAATTTTGAATTTTCATTGATGATTGATTTTCCTCTCACTCTAATGAAAAAGGAATATGAATTTCATCTTTTTCCTCCATAATTTCCACATTCGACATCTATTGTAGATATTCATCTATGCTCATCTGGAATCACCACAAGTTGTACTTTTTTTTTTGCAATGGATTCTTGATGTTGATCTTGACGAGATTTTTCCTCCTAAAAAAACATATCTTGGTTGTAAGCATGGTTGTGGTATGTTGATATTCAGATGAAAAATACAACTTGTAGCCCTTGATCTACTAGGGGTTACCTTGATATTAATGGTGGTGTATTCATACTCCTTCTGAATAACCAATAAAGGGTCAAGGAAATTGACCAATATGTTGTCAAGTTTTATCTTATCCATCTCTGGGGCAAGCTTCTTTTCGGCTAACTCCACTGCTTTTGATCTCAATTTTTCCAATTGCTTCCTTCTCTCATATGATACCTGAGCCTTTGCCTTTCTCTTCCCTTCTAATTATTTAATAGTGTCATAGTGATGCCAGCCAACTTCTTTGGAAAACCTTCCTAGCAGACAATACTTGTGACTTGGATGAAGCCTCAACACTTTTAGATCATCTGGAATGACCATTCTCTTCTTCCAGTCATATAGTGGGGGAACCCCTTAAAAAACCCTTAGCCTAGAAAGTGCTGCAGCACCATGCTTGGTTTTGTGTGGAATCATTCCTCTAATTGTCCAGTAGTCAAATCCTTCTCTTACTTTATTGTCATTTGCCCATACCTAACCAATGAGAGCACAAGAACACCTATTTCTATAAAAGCACCTATAAATTCTCTTAATTTATTGTCATTTGCCCATAACTAACCAATGAGAACACAAGAACACCTATTTATATAAAAGCACCTATAATACTTTTGTGGGTTTCACTAATATCCCTTTAGTTAGTATGTGCACAGTAGCCTAGATCCTAAAGTGATTCCCGTACAATGATAATCCACTAGGTGTATTTGTTCTTAAAAAAATATGCATGGATAGATGTCCCATTTATGGCCAAGTTCCACCAAAATGGTTCCCCCTACCTACCTAGTAACTACATTACATTTTTTTCATGACAAGACTACCCTAAAACCCACCAAATTTCTATCATATCCTTGACGTCAACAACAATTTGTTGTTCAAGATATAGCTAAGTTGGAACAAACTTAGCTCTAGAGCTGAGGATATTTTTCCACCTCTAATGTTTATAAACCAATAGATATAAAATTTCTAAAGCATGTGGGAGGCCTTTAAGTATCACCTTTCCTATATTGACTCCGTCTTAAAATTCATGGAAAATGTCCATAGATGAGTTATCCTTACTAAACCAAAAATTTCATTGAAAATAATCATTCATACCATAACATTACTACTTCCCTTTTAACCACATAAAACTCATTTTTAAGTTACCATAATTCATCTTTAATATCACATAATTAGATTAAAAAATCAACCAAAATCTCTAGTTTATGAAATAAAAATTCAACAATTTTATATAATTAATAATTTAAATAAATGTCTTAGATCTAATCTCATTAATAATTATTTATAATCAACAATACCACTTATTTACCCAAACCCCTTATTAACCCCAAGAAAATTCTAACACATTTTATTTAATATAATTTGAGTGGCCTTAAAAAACAAACGTATTTCATTTAAAAATGTCAAAAATATTCAAATATAAAATTTTTTAATTCCCTCGTTCATTTCCCTCTTCAAAATGTCAAAAATTTTCAAATATCAAAAGTTTTAATTTCCCTCGTTCATTTCCCTACGGTTGCATGGTTTGTCCAAGGAAAGAGGGAGGATGTGGCCATACTATCGCCGGTTTTTAAGGAAGGATACAACCATACTATTGCACGTTTGGAGGAAAGATGCGACCATACTATCGTAGGTTTTGAGGAAGGATGCAGTAAGTAGATAAATTGATAATGAGTGCCTATTGCAGGTCTACTCTGATACATTTGGTTGAATTCCGGTGATTTATTTATTCTACAGAAAGAATCTGCTCTGATACATTGGATATTGATTGCCTTTGGTCCGATGATCAACAACAATTATCATAATAGTCTTGTGCCTTGTATACAGACATCAATACCCGCCCCGCAGATTCAAAGAACCTTCATTCAGACCCAAGCAGTGGGATTTGGAGAAGTAAAAGTCAAGGAAAAGTGGTGAACTCAGAAGAACATGTCGTCAAATGCCCCAGACAAGGTAATCCATGTATTCATTCAATAGTCCCATTGAAATATTTATTACTGTAATGGATTGCCCTAAATATGCAGTGCTTTTCGTTAAGTTTCTGTGTTTATCCAATGATAATGCAATGCCCTTTAGGTTTCTTTGGTTTTGATAATGCAAGCCACCTTCTCCAAGTTTCTTTGATAGCTGATCCTTCCCACTATCCTAGCTGGTCTACAGTCACTCGGAATACTGCCCAGATTCGTTTGATGAAATGGAATTCCTGGAAAACATGAATGATCATTTCCTCAGAGTTTTTGTACAAGGGGAATCAACCAGGCCCAATCACATACCTTCTTTGAAGCACATCCAAGGTTGAGATCTTTCTTTCGGCACCACATAAATTTTTTTGCCTTGGCTGGGAACTTAGATTTCCGAAGCATTTTCCTCCACCACTTTAACTCTGCAGGGACTCGAACTGAAATCACTGTGATGTATCCAAGCTTGGGTACATATTCACCAAAAGGAGAGGAACTCTAGAGAAGCTTGTCCTCTCTATCAGTTAATAAAATTTGACGAGAATTCAAAGCATTTACATATGCATTCCATGATTCATGAAAAGCTGCTTCTAATCCCAGCTCCCCAACAATCTACAATTGGTAGTTTTGGCCGAGTTGTCAATGTGTGCAATTATGAACCTAGTGTTGTGCTTTTGTTTAGTATATCAGTTAGGAATCTACTAGGAATTAATTGCCAGGTGCTAGGTTCAAAATTTAACACAAAAAACAGCACCCATATACTGGAAAACAACCCTGCAATGCTAATATCTATTAATATTCATTCCTTTCCTTTTTGTTGGTCCAAAACTTAGGTGAAAAGAGATTCTGTTGCGCAATATTCACAATCAAACCTGATTTCATGTCATTCATACATAACTTGTTGTGAATCAAAATATGGATATCTTCATGTTATACCAACTAGTAATATTATATTTGAATGTTGGTTCATACTGTTGTCTCTGTCAATAACACTTAGTGTTTACAAACACCTGTTTTACATTATGTATTTTCCAAACAGTACCACTCTAAGCACAAAAACAAGGCAACAGTTAGCCTTAAAGGCATCGTCCCTGTCACATGCAAATTAGGCTTAGTAGCGGTGCCTTCTTTGTTGGATTTAGCACAAAGAATCCTCCTTCTGTGAGAGTAAATCAAATTAATCCCATGAACATTGCCCCTCTCTGCAAGCAAATCAGTCACAAAGAATCTCACTTATAGTTCAGTCTTTGCAAAAAAGAAGAACAACATACAACTGATCATTTGTATTCATAACTTGCCAAGGAACTTATCCTTGAGAAGGCCATCAATTAGCATTGTCCACATCCCTTTGTCAGGGTTATGTCTACTTTGCAATGCACTGTCAGACAACCTTTCTGCTTCTTGCACCTTGCCTTCTTTACAAAGTCTAGGAATCAAAGAATTGTACAAATATAGTTGTGGTTCATAACCATTTTCAACCATTCTATCGAAAATCTCCAGACAATAGACGCAGTTTCCCTATTTACAGTGCCCATTAATAAGAGTTGTATAAATTGCTTCATTAGGATAGAGGCCTCTCTCTAACATATTTTTTATCAGCTGGTCTACCTCAAGGAGTCTGCCTGATTTTCATAATTCTGCAATTAAGGCACTATAAGTATCTACATTAGGCTGACAATGCTTCTCCATCATTTTTTCAAGAAGCTTAAATGCAAGAACGCTGTTTATTTCGAGTGGCATTCCATCTAGGTCATGAATTTCATCCAAGTTATCAGGATCTGAACTACCTACTGCATCCTCATCAGGAATCAAGTGTTCTTTTTGTATCTTGTTTTCTTGAACTATACCATTCATAAGCTCACAATAAGTTTGATAAGTAGGTTGGCATCCTTCATTTATCATCTTACTTAATAGATCAAAAGCATGATCCACCTTTCTTGATTTGATGTTGCCATCAATCAATGATGTGTATGTTACTTGGTTAGGCTGTAAACCTTTCTCCTTCATTTTATCAATGAACATTTTAGCCTCTTCCAGTTTTCCTTCCCTGCAAAGTCCATAGATCAGTGCACTATAAGTGTAGACATTTGAAGAACAACCCTGCTTTACCATTTTTTCTAATACTTTATATGCAAGATCAATGGCACCAGATCTACATATTCCATCAACAAGCATGGTATAAGTCACCAGGGAGGGAGCTACCGCTTCCCCCAACATCTTACCAAAGACATTATCTGCCTCAAGCACCTTGTTTTCTTTGCGGGCTTGAGTTCTGCTTTTTTATTTGGTCTTCTGTCTAAAACTTTGAAGGTCAGTGCTACAATGTGGGTGTTTTGGTTTCTAGCATGATTTCTTCCCATGCTAGAGCAGGGCTATCCTTGGATTTTCCATCAAAGTTAGACTTGGGGCAATATCCATGTTTTTATAATCGGGTAAGATAGCCTATGAATTGAAGTTTATGTGAGCAAGATATTCTTGTCTAAATTTTCCCTTTGTAAACAATATCTATACCTATATTACAAGGTAAGGAGAGAAAGCAGGCTTGCAGAAGGGGCAATTTGATGCCGTGATGGCTCTCTCCTTTTGTTTTTTTATTTACAATTTATGCTTGAAATTGCTCTAATTTTGAACAACCCATTGATTTTGATTTATACTTTTATAATAGTTTTAGGGTAACAGTGACTTTCAAAGACATGTTAAGTGTTGTTTGGAAAAAATGGGCCTCTTTGCAGAATGACTTTTTAAAACATCGAAATATTATGAATGGAAATGTGATAACTACAACTGTCATCAAAGTTTAGCTAGATATCTAGGGTTGATTGTCAAATTCCAAGCCTGCCTTCTTATATGAATTTTAAATTGGCATGGGCTATCAAGTCAATTCATCTTGCAGCCATCCATTTTTTATCTGCATAATGTGAGCCTTTCTGGACCTTCTTGTCTTGTGTGTTTAAATTTCTTATTGCATCCCAGTTCCTGAGTTCTAATCACATTTCGAAATGGTGTTTCAACCTTTCCATCTTTCAATGTATCATATGTGGGCTTATTTGTTAGTGAAAATAAGTTATATTTTTATTGACTAAAGATATGTCATAGTCGAGAACCCCTTATTTGTCTACTTTGAGTAACCAGAAAATCATGATTATGCACTGCCAAAGAGGCATACCATTGTCAAATACCATCCTTGAGAAGGAAAAATGAACATATAAGAAATTTGAATAGATCAGCTTTGAAGGAATATTTATCTATATCTATATATCTATAAATAATATAGATAACATTGGGAAACAACTATTAGGAACATAGATGAAATAATTTGTAATCAACAATTAATCAGTGAGGGCCTTGAAAAGATTCAATCTGCAATAATAAGGAAATAATAGGGAAAAATCGGCCAATCTTGGCACACCAATAATGTTAAACTAAGTAATTAAGATTATTTCCAAATAATAATTTTGTTAATTGCATTGGGATTGATTTGATTAATTTGAGATTATTTCATATATGGTTTGTAACATTTAAACCAATGGCTTGTGACTATCCCCATGGAAACTCGTAATTGCTACATTGATCAAGATGGTCTCAAGATTTGACAATCTTTTACATGGTTTTGAATGTAGATATATTTGGGAAAGTTTCAAATGAGTGGGAGAATGTTGACATTGGTGTTTTTGTATGTGGTCCTGAAAGTTTAGAGACAAGCGTAGCAAAGGAATGCAGGTCATACAACTTAAGAAACTTGAGAAACTCGAGAAACAGAGCTGTGCTTCATTTCAATAGTCATAGTTGTGATCTGTAATGAACTAATTATAGAGATATCACTATGACATAATGGCTCATTGTATTATGTTTACATAGGTTTCATATGAAAATCTACAACTGACTTGCTATTAGTTTGGCCTATTTCATGAATTGACATGATTATCTAGGGCTCACTAAGGCCAAAATTGCCTCACAGGACCTATACAAGTTAAAATCTATATGATGTAATTATTGATATGTAAATTAATATCTTTTCATATGAATTTTATAACTTTCCCAAAGGTTATTTGACAGTCTGCAATAAATTACACAGACAATGCCCCTAATGATTTATTAATATATTTCTTTAATATTAATCTGTTTCGATTATAATTTGTTAGGAGTTAATCTTTAGGAAATCCCAGCAGAAGAAAAAATGTATGTGGCATTGTCTCCAAATGGTATCCTTTTTCAAAGGTGACGTATTCAACATGATTTTCTGATAGGTGGACAATGACAAGGTGTATCTTGGGCTTATTGCTTGTTATCTAAAAACTTGTATGCATCTATGTTATAAAAAAATATTTTCTTTTTTGCATGTTTCACTACAGAAGAATGATGAGGATGGATCTCTTAGGGACTTCAATAAGAATGGAAAAAGGAAACTAGTCGTCTTGACTTCTAAATAATTTCAGGGTCTCCCCTGCAAAGCTTGTTTGACCAAGAGTGACCTTTCCGTGGGTCTTTGCCTCTCCTTTCCAAAGGCAAAAATAACGAAGCATATTTTTTAGGACTGTCCTTTTCAAGGTCTTGCTAGGCAGAGGTGCAATCTCAGTTGGAAAACATTCTTCAGGGGCATTTTGATTGGAGTTCATTCTTGTTGGGAGATTCTTGATGTGTGATTTGGGATTTACTGATGGGTATTTTTCACTGTTTGTGAGTTTCAACATCGTGTGTTCTCTGGGGACTCCACTGCGAATGTGTTAAAAAATAAGGTCAGTTCTTTTAAAGAAAATGAATCCTAGACTTATAGAAGTGTTCAACAATTATAGAAGTGTTCACAAATTATTTGAAAGCAAATGAATTTGTTGATCATATTTTCCATATCTATATTTTCTTAAATCTATCATTTTTTACTGTAGGAATTATCATTTGTATGCTCTTCTCTTATCATAATATAGAAGTGTTGCACCCATTATGCAAACATTAATGTTCATAATGTGTTTTTGGCTTATTGTGAATAGTCATTTTCTTTTTAAGATTCTGTGCTTGTGTGTTAGACTTAAACCCAAACAAAAATAAATCTCCATCTTACTCCCATTGCATGCAAGTGTTGGTTGTACCCATGTGGACAATAAGACGTCCCTTAATTGAATAGAATAAATCATGATTAAATATAGGGCCTACAAGATGTTAGTCAAAGGGAATGGATGGTGGGAGATCTCAACTAGTGATAGATGGAATATTTTAATGAGATTTTCTTCTTTGCTATGGGAAAGGATTACCTCATTTATTTTTTCATAGTTAAGTTCTAGTCACACCCAATAATATATAGAATACATCCATCCTAAGAAACTATAATGACCCCCTGACACAAACACAAATTTTGAGGTAGTTTGTAACAAAAATTTGACACATGCATGGAATTCAAAGAGATAATATAGAGCATGATGTAGGTTCAAAGGTAATGTTAGGTCTCTGTAATTTAGTAGAGTGGCAAGATTAAACACTGCAGAGCCTACATCAAACCCACTTTGGGATTCTAGGATCTAGCCCTCCTGAATCCAAAGAGGGATCTCTCTATAAGTTTGAAAGATAGATTTATCTTTTAAGGTTTTAGTATGATATTAGGCTAGTTATTAAGAACAAGGGTTTTTTTTGTTTGGTTTGTCAGGTATGATATTTAATTGGATGGAAAGTCCTAAAAATGAAAGAGTTTCAGAGGGGTGAAGATGTGAATAATCAAAATAAGGTTCAGTTGATAGGATAGGTATGAAACACCACTTAATCCATTGGGCTTTGGAGTCACAAAAGGTTTTAATTGCACAACAGTTTTCAAGCGTGGTCCAAGGGGCAAGCCATCTATATCAAAATATCCTTTAGATTAAATGATGGGATGAAACATAAAAGTGTTGAGAAAAAAGTAAAGCTAACAACTCAATCAAGAATTAATTAACTCTGCTGAACAAGAAAAGGCCTTTAAGTAATTGTTTTGAAGTAAACCAAAGGACAGGGCTAACCATAGACTTCTTTGGACAAACTTGTACTAAAGCCAACTTATCAGACAAACAATCTAGTAATCCCCATGACTACTTTCAGAAAGGATGAAAACATATAAGAAAACAAAGCGTCGCTTAAGATTAGGAAAAGACTTTTAACTTAGCCTGCTTTCAGCATACTCTTAGGGAAACTTTCAAACAACCTTTGGAGAAAGAACTAGAAGACAGGGCAAACCATAAACTTTCCTAGTCCAACTCTACTTAGGATGTAATGAAAAAATCATTCAAGAACAATGTTTTAAAGTTTTAAACAGTAAGACATGGGCTCACCAACATTTCTTGACTGGTTTAGACTGTAATAAATCATTCTTAAATACACAATTGGAGGAAAACATAAAGATAAATCTTATCACTGAGAGTAGGGTACTTCTAAGAGTAAATCCTAGCTCTATATTTTTTGTTCTTTATCAGAGAAAAATGGACAATTTTATGGAAAACATAAGAAGGAGAACAAGTAAAATGAGAGGTACATAACCAATGGTATAGACCAGGATCCCATGAATCAACTTGTATATTGATGTTAATCCAGTTACATACTTCAAGTCCAATGTTTTAGTACAACAACAACTTCTCTTCTCAGCCTAACTTTTTTGATTGCAAACAAAGCTTCAAAAGCTTCTGAAAACTATTTACATATAGAGAGTTTCGAGCAGCAAGTATTACATCAACAATCCAACAACCAACCCTTTACAATGTGCTCCTCAAGGAGATTTTATAAGAAAATGAGGAAGTGGAAGAATTCCTAGGGTTCAAGTGTAATTAATTCTATACTAAATGCAACTCCTAACCTTGAAAACCATGCAAGGCATAAGGCAGGAAAGCATTCCATTCACAACTTTGTTTCATTAACTCTGCTTTCTGCTTTTGAGGCTTAGTGGGTGAAAAGATTGACTTTAAGGCTCTTTTTATCTTTTACAATAACTTTACTGATAGTTTAAAAATTGTTCTTTTGTTTGTAATAACTGTTCATCCGTCTTTGGCCTTAATATTTCTGACTGAGATTTGATCTAGGTATTCCTTTGAGGCAAAAAAGGCTGTAGGTGTTAATTTGGTAGCTAGGAGATTCAATTAACCCCTGTGATGTGGCATTCTAGGGTTTTTGGATCTGTCTTCATTTGTGGATTAGGCCTTTGATTCCAGAGTTTCATGCCTTGATCCTTTAAACTTTTATTAACATCCTTAATCCTTCAATTATGCTCTGATCTTCATCTTTAACACTGATACTCTTTCGTTAATTGATGCTGACTGTGTTTTGTTGTTTGCAAGTGCACAGAGGATTCGCTGGAATTTTGTTTTTAGAAAGCCGATGATCATGACTTATCAGCTCAAAACGATGAAATTAAATTCCTCAAATCCCTTTTAACTTGTATTTAGGGCCACGAGGATTGTCATCCTTGGCCCAAAACACTATAATTTCCTGCGAGAGGGTTTGTTTCTTAAACTTCATTAAACCTACATAAAAACAAACAACCATTATTTAAATCCTGTGAAATTTGGTTTAGAACTGCTTAGGAGGGTTTATGGAAGTGGTCGGAGCTATGAGGATGAGTGGATGCAGTGGTGGGAGCGAGAAAATCATGGCGGAAAACGAAACAGGGTTCAAAATTTTGAATTTGGTGCGGAAATGAAGAAGAGTGGTTTTGCAAAACCACTGGTGGTTATCACGCAACGAAATGGGGGAAGGCGGTTTCGAGTGAATGGAACGCAATTCCATTCATCACTTGACAGCCGTCTTTTTAATACTGCCTATTTCGCAAAAATTTTGAGCGTTAAACTTTGGGCGTAAAAATTTTGCGATATTCAACGTCAACCGTTAGATCGAAGGCTCCAGATCCAACAGTATGGAATGAGCACGATGGGAAAGTTGCGTGATGAGTTGCTGGAGTGGAGGGCAGGTGTAATATTTATATTGGGGGGCTTTTGTGTATGGTTGATGGTAGGCCTTGGCGGAACTGGGTCATCGGGTTAAGTTCCGATCGTCAGATCCTTTTGATGGATGGTTGAGATTAAAAGAAGGAGTGGATATATTGAAAGAAGAAGAGGGAAGGTAGGTGAATGGGCAGAAGGATGTGGGCCCGATGGTCGTTGATCTATATAGATCAACGGTCCAGATCTGCTTAAAATTATAATGTCGGGGTGGAAAAATAGAAGGCACATAGAGGTTTTGGAGGAGTTTTAAGGCCCTTGGGTGCCCGATTGCGGGGCTTTAGGTTGCATGGAGGAAAGGGTTTAAAGGGAATAAACCCTCAAGGGCTTAATGTCTTTATATTGTAAAAGAACTATTTTTTAGGCCAAAACAAGGTTTCGGTAGATGAAAGAAAGGATTTCTAAACCAAATGAGAGGGAAATGTAAGGTTTAAAGAGGGTTTTAATGATTTAGAGGTTAGATGAAGGTGTTTTGAGGGGTTTTTAGGAAAGGGAAAAATGGGTGAAAATGGAATTGTTTATGAGTGAAAGGAGGAGTGAAATGATGGAAAATGGAGTTTTATAAGCAGTTTTCTCTTGGTGAATACCAGGTACTTTAAGACTAATAGTGAAATAGCAGTGAAGATTAACTCAAAGTGTAATTATCATCATAATACTTCAAGAACTCACAATTTGGACATGAAATTGTTTATTGAAGGCCTAAAAAGATTTAGCCACCATTTGGTATGACAAATTTTATAGGTGGCTAACAATGGCTCCACTTGGGGAGGACAACTGGTTCTTTAGGTGTCCAGAATCTCAGCTATTGATCTCTGGCTTTTCAGTAAACCAGTGCCTTATCCATTGGGCAGCAAATTTTTTTTCCTTTTGGTTGATCTATCTTTGATCTGATAACCTCTGCAGCAATTTTGAAAAAATGAAAACTCTTCAAAACAACATCTCTACCTACCTATTCCTAATGATCCTAACATTTTTTCTTCTTTCAGAGTGCATTTGGACTAACAAACTCTCTTCATCAACATTTTATTCTTTTGAAAACATGAAACTAATCTATTTCTACTCTTATTTCTCCATGAACTCAGTTTAAACAGTTGAGTTCATAAATTCTCTCCCTAACTACTATCTGTCAGGATTAGACTGTCTGACAGACCTTTATTCTCTAAATTCTAAAACAGGAAATTTAAAAGCAATCAAGCCAGGATTAAGCAATTTGACTTGCTGCAGATATATGGCATAAAAACCAGCTACACATAGATTTTTTATTTGCAGAAAATTTAAAACAAAATTGTGAAGGCTTAAGATCTGAAAACTAAAACATCCTTCATTATTTCTTTAGCTCTATTTTGGTCATGTTTGAGCTGTTTCCTCTTTATTTTTGGTTCAAGTTTTGAGCTTTTTTTAGAACCATTGTTTCTCTATCCTAATCTACCTTACTGATAAGCCAATATTAAGTTGTTTGGCTAATCTAATTCAATAACCTATCAACAGTAAATTTAAAAGCTAATTAGTCATGATTAGGTTGTATGACTAACTAGAAATGTGTTTTTAGGAGTGGCATTTGAGCTTTCACACTTTCATACTTTATTTTCCTTTTTTGGTATGGGGCTATAACTTTATTGTTTTCATCTACCCTCTTTTCTATTTGTATTGTTTTCGTATTTTTATTTTTCTAACTTTGAATGCAATGTTCAGACAATGATAATTTACAATGGAAATTAAAAAGGCTTTGAAACTCATGACTCTTGACTGGAGTAATGCTTGAGGATCCTGCCATTGACAGGACCTCCAAGAAGTTCAGTTCCATTCAATTCCAACAAGAAATAAGCATTGTTACCAGCAGTAGAATGAATGAGATAAGGGCCTAGCCATAAGTTATCAAATATTCCATGTTTGCCCTTATCTTCTCTCCTGGAATCCCAATTCAAAACTTTGTCATCAATGCTGAAATCAATGGCTTTGGTTCTTTTATCCAACATCTTCTTGATGTTTTCTTGCTTGTGTAATGCTCTGTTGTAGACTTCCTCCCTGGTTTGTTGAAGATGTCTAGTCTGATGTATTCTCCTTATCATATCATTTTCTTCAGACTGTACTTCTTGGATCAGCGTCATGACTGGCACTCCTATATTGGTTGGAAAAATTACATCTGCTCCATAAAATATCTGGTAGGGAGGCATTCCAATTGATTTTTTAAGTGTTAATATGTCAGCCCATAGTGCATGTACTAGCTTTGTGTGCCACGATTTCTTATTGTCTTCCAACAAATTTTTGATTATGTTCACCAAAATTTTGTTTGAGGATTCTGCTAGCCCATTGCCTTGAGGATAATAAGCACTAGAATGGCCCAATGTAATCTGATATTTATGAAAAAATTCAACCATATTTTTAGATCCAAATGCAGCAGCATTGTCAATGATAACCTTTCTAGGACAACGAAATCTAGATAGGATATGGTTTTCAAGGACTTTTATGATGACAGAGTCAGTGGATTGCTTAGAAGGGATGGCTTCTATCCATTTGGTAAAATAGTCTGTTGCAGTGAGGATCCATCTATGTTGGGCAGATGAGGTTGGATAGATTTCGCCAATGAACTCTAGACCCCACTGCTGAAAAGGAGCTTCAACAGTGATTGGTTGCAGGGGTAAGGGAAGCAATTTCCTTTTGCCTTCAAAGATTTGGCATTTGTGACAGGAAATAATCATCTTATGGACATCTTGAAAGAGGGTGGGCCAATAGTAACCAACTCTAAGGATTTTATTGGCAGTTGTCTTCCAATAGAGGTGGCCTCCACATTCTCCTTCATGGAACTCATGTTTGATCTTATCTGCATCATTCTCAGGAAAACATTTAAGCAATAATCCACTAGCATTTTCCCAATATAGACATTTATCCAAAATGCAATAATTAACAACTTTCAACTTTAAAAATCTTGCCTTCATTTTAGACAAACCAGGAGGTGTATTTAAATTGAACAAAACATATAAAATATCAACGTACCAAGATGAAAATAGAAAGTGATCTTCAACAATGGGAGTTGACAACTCCTCCTGTTCATCTAATGCATCTATCATGTTTATGTCAAGAGCTTCGAAATTAGACTCAACCATTAATCTTGCTAGTCCTTGGCCTTTTATGAGCTTAGTGGGCTTGATTTCTAAATCATATTCAAGTATCAGAGCAATCCACTTTCCCCTTTTGCCATCTGGATCCTGGGTTAAAATGTCTTTTACCACTGAATTTTGCACAAATGCAATTATGTGGGAATGTAAAATGTAAACTCTGAAGTCTTTTAAGGCTTTGACTAGGGCAAAGGCTTGTTTTTCCATGATATCGTACTTCAAAGGTGCATCTCTTAATGCCTTACTAAAGAATTCAATTGTCTACTCTTGTCCCTTCAAGTTTTTATGTAATAGAATAGCAGCTACTGTGTGTTCTGATGCAAATGAAAAAATGAAAAAATGCTTTGTAAAATCAGGGCTAATGAGAACTGGTGTTTTGGTTAATGCTTGTTTTACCAGTTCAAATGATTTCTTTGCTTCCAAGATCCATTTAACTCCTTCTTCCCTTTTGAGCATATGTGTCATAAGGAGTTTAGCTAGATTGGGTATGAACCTTCTCAAGTAATTAATCTTCCCAATGAAAGATTGAAGTTCCTTGATATTTCTAAGATGGCTGATTTGCAATATACCACCAATCCTCTTTGGGTCTATATTTATCCCTTCTTCTGATATGATGTGTCCAAGAAGTTTACCTTCTTAGAGACCAAACATTGTTTTCTTTGGATTTAAAGATAACCCATATTTTCTGCATTTCTCAAAGACTTTTCTCAAGTGTTCTAGGTGTTCTTCATCTGTTTTAGAAAAAACAGTGATGTCATCGAGGTAAATAATGATGAAGGATCCTAATTCTTCTGAGAATGCAATATCCATGGCTCTTTGAAATGTAGCACCAGCATTCATTAAACCAAAGGGCATTTTCACATACATGAAAGTACCCCAAGGTGTGGTAAAGGCTATTTTGAGTTGGTCATCAGGATGTACTAATATCTGATTCTAATTTGAGAAGCCATCTAGCAAAGAAATTCTTCTAGAACCAACCACCTTTTGTAAAATGTGATCCATTTTGGGTAAGGGATAATTTTTCTTTAATGAGGCTCTGTTTAAGTTTCTAAAATCAATGCAAAGCCTTATCTCTTCTGTTTTCTTCCTCACTGACACAAGATTAGATACCCAATCTGAATATCTAATAGGAACTATGATTCCAACATCATACATTTTTCTAATTTCTTTTTCTACCAGGGATAATTGAACAGGGTTTATTCTGCGCAATTTTTGTTTAAAAGGTTTCTGCTTTTCTTTGTGGGGTATCTTGTGCTTAATTATCTTTGTGTTATAGGATTTTAGATCTTCATAACTCCATGCAAATACATCTGAAAATTCCTTAAAGAGCTCAATGTATTTTAGTTTTATGTGAGCTGGTAAGGTTTTAGACATTTTAATCATTTTTGGCTTTTATTCACTGCCTATGTTACACTCTTCTACTTCAGTTTCAACGAGTTTTAGTTTTGGTTTTTTGGCAACATCATTGAAATCAAACAACTCTTCTAATGGGACAAGACCTTTTGGCAAACTTTGAGTGTTAGATTGCAGCATTTCTAAGTCTTATTTTTCTAAATCTACACTAATTTCTGTTGTATGTTCAAGTTTATTAGATAACAGATTTATAACAGCAATCTCTGGAGACTTTACTTCTTCATCAAGTGGGTTTTCTTCAATAGGACAGTCATTTTCATAATCTGAATCTGAACTTGGTGGCTCAAATTCATTTCTGGACTGCAGGAAGTCTTCTATTTGTTTATCTCCATAAAAAACTTGCCAGTATTTTTCATTGTCTGGGACAGCTGGTCTAAATTTGACTTGGGTGGTGCATTTCTTGGTTTCATAAGGTGTTAGACAAGTTCTAGCAGCAAAGGCTAAACCATTGGCAAGGACATTTTGGTTTCTTGGGACAAAGATAAGTTGGAATTCATCAAATATTTTTAATAAGTCCATGACATCATTTCTATAGGCTCTAATTCTGGGATGTTTGGCACTATACTCCCCATTCACTTGCCTAATAACCAACTCTGAATCCCCATGAAATTTTATCCTTTTGGCCCCTAATTTCTTCAATAAGTGTAGGCCTAAAAGGAGTGTTTCGTACTCAGCTATGTTATTTGTACATTGAAAATTTAACCTATAGGAATGCCCTTCAACATGATTGTTTTTAGTGTTTTGTATCCATATACCTGCTCCAGCATCATTCTTAGTACAAGATCCATCAAAACTCATACTCCAAAGAGGGCTAGTTTCAGATTGACTAGTTTGACTACTATCCTCTTTATCTATTTTTCTTTTAGATTTCCCTTGTAAATTAGCACTATGTTGAATTTGGTTTAGTTCCTCATGTTCTTCATTATGTTGAGGACTCTTCTCTTGACTCTCAAGTTTGACAACCAATGGATGACTGTTTTGTAGCTCTGGACCTGTGATTCGTTTGCTGTAATTTTCTGATTTGACAAGATGTTTTGATGCCTTTGTCTTGTCTTCCTCCTTTTCTTTGTTCGCCAATAGGTCACTGTGTAGGGTGGTCACTAAGTCAGTTAAGGTTTCTTGCTCATTGAATGTTTCATTATTGAAGAGAATAAATGAGTCAAGGCCTGTATGTACAGAATAAAGAGGAGAGTTTTCCGGTCTTTCTGGGCTACTGACCATGTATTGCATGTGAGATTCCCTATAAAGTACTCTAGTTTGATTAAAAACAGGGATGGTAGCATATGTCATATCCATTTTCATTGTTCCTTGTAACATTTCTCCCCATGATCTTGATAATAGCATACCATATTTGCGGGATATCCATCGCTAAACACTTGGCTGGAATTTGAGCTAAGTTTACACAAAGGTCTTTGATCAAACGTAAACATTTCACTCTACTAGAGTCAAAGGAGTATTGATCTTTGTATGGTCTGGTGATTTCAAGGCCTAGACTCTCCATCACTGCTTTGCGCATTAAGTTGTGAGAGGCCCCTGAATCATGCATATCATTGTGTAAAATTTTGTCATGAATTTTCAAACTAACATAAAATGGAGGAACTGGCCCTTCTTGGTATCTTCCTTCAATCTTAGGACCAAATAAGAGCTCGGGTTGGTCATCATTGAGGTTGACAGTGTCATTATTTTCTGGTATGTTGAAAGCTTTCAAAATTTGTGATCTATATACATCTTGGGTGACTAATTCGGTGAGGGGAATAGAGATTTTAACCTTGGCAATTTCTTGTTCCAAACTAAAAGGCAACTGATTTTTTACAATGTTTGTTTCAGCCTTGTTAATCACCACTCTATCAGCAAAATTATTTTGTTGATTTCCTCTATTTACATTGGTCAAAATTGTTTTAATAGGAGCAATAGCTGAAGTAATAATGCCACTAAGGTCTGCACTCTATTTTTCATTAATTTGAGTGCCTTTCTCTTTTTTTTTATCAGACTTTACAGCCACTATTTTGTCCTTTTGTTTAATGTTTTTTGGGTTTGCTCACAGGGTTGCTTTTGTAGAATTGTCAGAGGTCTTAGTTTTGGGAGTTTCCTGATTCTTTTTACTCCCAAGGTCATATTATTTTGGAGTTTCTATGATGACATTTTCCAACTCTTGATAGTAATGTTCATCCTCTATCCTTTTATCATCATAGGGCGTGTATAGACCTTGTTTTTTATAAATAGGGACATTAAAGTGGTCACTATCTAATCCCAACATATTTATGTTATCTTCCTTTGTTTGTTCATTTGTTTCTTCAACCTCACTTACATAGTTTTGATGAAAAGGAGGTGTAATCTCTTGATCAGAGTCTCTTGATTTGTTTTGAGGTTGGTTTCTCCTAAAATTCTGATTTTGATTTTGATTTTGAGATTGATTTCTGTTTTGGGGAGATGATTGGTTTTCTCTGGATTGTGCTCTCTCAAGTATGCTCATACTTTTCAACATTTCTTCCATCATTCTTTCCATTTTCAAGCTAGATGTGGAGGGTGTAGATTCCTCCCTAAATGATACTTTCTTTTCATTCCTCATCCTAGCTCTTTTTTCAATCAGATTTACTTCCACAGCAAGGGCTCCCTTTTGCATGTCTTCCAAAGTCAAAGGATCTCTTTTGCTTAATTGATAGGCCATTTCAAGATCAAATCATTCAGGAAATTTGGCTAAGGCTGAAACTTGTGGAGGTTTTAATTCTAGGGGCATGGCATTGTAAACACTATTGAATCTAGTGCAATAATTTTGAACACTTACTCTAGGGTTTCTTTTGAGGTTGTTGTAGTCTGAAAGTATTTGGAGAGGGTTTTTCCTAACTTCCCATTTTTTTAGGAATGATTAATGGAGAGCTTGGAGATCATTAATATTGTTAGGGGTTAATCTTTTGAACCATTTTCTTGCTTCTCCCCCTAGACTTTGAGCAAGCAATATGAGTTTGACAGTTTCATCATCTATCTCATTTCTATCAAAATAGTCATTCATCTTGTCCACATTTTGTGAAGCAGTAGTAGCACCACTGGCATCATACAATGGTATCTTGGACTGATAGTCCTGTGGCAGATTGACTAGAGGTAAAGGAAGGACTAAGGGAGCATACCATGTCGCCATGATAGGAGGTTGTGGAAAAAGTGGGGGGTTTACAGGTGGAGGATGTAAAATGGGAGGGGTTGATGGAATGGTGTGGTTTGAATAGTGGGTGTGTGAAGAACATATGTGGATGGACCAACAAGAGATTTTTGTGCAGATCTTGGATGAGAAAAACCAAAATTATGAAGGAAATGTAAATCAAGTGGAGTAGTTTCTCTGCTACCAGGATGTTCACCTCTATCTTGAGATGAGGATGGAGACTCAAAATCTATCTGATCTATATCATCAAGTGACCTAGTTCTGAAAGGGTTTCTTAATTCAATTTGGGTATTCTCACGAGCTGCAAGATTTTTAGGAAAGGAATTAGCTTTATGGAGTGATCTAACAACAGTTGAAGCTTGGGCCTTAGGAGATTTCCTAAGTATAATTTTAGGATTATCAACTATCTCAGGAGGATTTGGGTCGGGATGGCTCCTAGTATGAATTCTTTTTGAAGCCACAGTGTTGTATTATAGACCCACTAACAAGAAAATTTTAGCCAAATATGACAATCTTTAAGAGGCAAACTAGTCTATTGACAAAGAAAATGTAATCCTCAAAGTTTCTTTACTAAGTTTAAATGATGTTATGATAAAGGGTTTCCCAGTGGAGTCTTTGGAAAACCAAGGAAAATCAGCAGGCCTACTGATGTTCAGTGGAGTCAGCAGGTGAAGGATTTTTACTTGATTTCAGGGCTTGAATGTTTTTCACCATCAACAATCAAAACCACTCTAAGCAGACATTTGATTCATTTAGTTAAAAATGGGATTATCTGAGTTTTGAAGTTATCTATTACTTCAGAAAGTTCCCCAATATGGTCGCCAGGAAATGTTAGGTCTCTGTAATTTAGTAGAGTGGAAAGACTAAACGTTGCAGAGCCTACATCAAAACCACTTTTGGATTCTAGGATCTAGCCCTCCTGAATCCAGAGAGGGATCTCTCTATAAGTTTCAAAGATAGATTTATCTTTTAAGGTTTCAGTATGATATTAGGATAGTTATTAAGAACAAGGGTTTTTGTTTGTTTGGTTGGTCGGGTATAATTTTTAATTGCATGGAAAGTCCTGAAAATGAAAGAGTTTCAGAGGGGTGAAGATGTGAATAATCAAAACAAGGTTCAACTGATAGGATAGGTATGAAACAACACTTAATCCATTGGGCTTTGGAGTCACAAAAGGTTTTAATTGCACAACAGTTTTCAAGAGTGGTCCAAGGGGCAAGTCATCTATATCAAAAGATCCTTTAGATTAAATGATGGGATGGAACATAAAAGTGTTGAGAACAAAGTAAAGCTAGCAACTCAATCAAGAATTAATTAACTCTGCTGAACAAGAAAAAGCCTTTAAGTAAATTTTTTGAAGTAAACCAAAAGAAAGGGCTAACCATAGACTTCTTTGGAAAAACTTGTACTAAGCCAACTTATCAGACAAACAATCCAGTAATCCCCATGAATACTTTCAGAAAGGATGAAAACATATAAGAAAACAAAGTGTAGCTTAAGATCTGTTGAGAATGCAGCAAGATGATGGAGCTTAGTGAAATGAAGTCGCCTTCACTAAGTGGGCCCGCAGGCAAATTCTGGCGCAAAAACTATTTTTTAGACTATGTCTATTTTTAGACATATGGAGCATGGTCCGGGGATTGCAATATGTTATTCTTGGAGTATTGGTCATGTTGGTAAAAATATATGGGACTCTATTTTTTGGACCTATAGGTCGAAGTCTATTTTTAGACTGCCTCTCCTTAAAATAGGGAAGTCAAATATTATTTACCCTTAATAATATGTGGACTATAAACTTCAGTTTACTCTCTTGGAGCACTTCAGTTCGAGCCTTGGAAGTGGCTCATGCATCTGACAGAGGAATCATGTGATTCCCAAGGGTTTGATGGCACATGCATGGTTGACTTCAGTTAGGACTTCAGTGGCAGAAGTTTGGTGGAGTTAATGAGACAGCTAGTGGAGTTGTGTTCGGTTTAATTTAGTTGAACTGGTTGAGATTAGTTTAACTAGCTAATCAATCAGTTATGAGTGGAGTGAATTAAATATTATTTAATTCATTAATTAGTAACTCATTATTCAACTCAAGAACACATCAGTTCACTACAGTGCATGGACAGTTCAGTGGAGACCAGTGAAAGAGTTAGATGAAAGGGTGGAGTTAGCTATCAGTGGCGACATCAGTTGTGCATGAGATTTGCACCACACTTGGAGGAATTTCCCATGATGATTGCATTGTCAAGCCAAGGAGATTCGAACCTTGGATCTCTATATAGACAGGCCTGGATTGCGCAATAGAGGCAAGGCAATTGGCAGTGAGTTTTGAACCAGTAACCTGTTCAAAACTGAGCTAGTTTGTGTGTAACTTTATGAGAAAGTACTGAGTACTTGTGAGGAGTATTGTACTGAGTTTGTTACATGATTTCTCAATTATAATATACACAATAGCTGCGGGGTTTTCAGCTATAAGCTTTCCCCATACATACTGTGTTAATGTGTATGATGATTTGATGTGCTATCGCTTGTTTTATTTCCGCATGTGTGATGATCTGAGTGGAAGAGATTATGTGTTGCATATAAATTCAAATTGTATGTGATCGGGATAGTCTCGGTGGATAATTAATCATTATTCAGCAAATTTCTACATGGTATCAGAGGTATTGAAGCAGAGATTGATCATCACAGTGATTACAAACTTATTTCGGTAGACAGAGTCTGCATGCGGGCCAGGTAGCCTCCGGATTCATCTTTCTTCGGAAAGTGAAAGTTCTGGTAAATGCCCCTTGCAGTCAATCTCTGTGCTAGAAATAATTTGTTCTCACAGATCTAGAGCGGTTGAGCTTTGAGGTGGAATTCGAATTTTGCAGCAGTGTTGTTTTCTTGGTGCCGGTGTTGAAAATGTCTTTCAACGGTTTGCGACTCGAATATGCTCTTGAAGGCAGTTCGAATTATGTTGCATGGAAGGATCGCATGGAGGCAGTATTAGAAGATAATGGTCTTAAGGAGTTCGTAGATACGGATGTCCAAAAGCCCACTGATCCTGCTGAAGTCGAAGCATGGCAAAAGAAGATGGCGAAGTGTCGAAGGATCCTGTTGGAGGGCGTCGAGGATCATATTGTATCCAGCCTGCATGGAAAGGCTACTCCATATTTAATGTGGAAAGCTTTGACGGATCTATTCCAGAGTAAGAGCGACCAAAGGAAGCTGGCGCTCAAAGATAAGCTCGGGAACATCAAGATGGAGAAGGGCGACAATATCGCCAAATACCTCACGAAGTTCACTCAATGCAGAGATGAGCTGGGAAGTGTGGGGGTGACTGTCGAAGATGAGAACATGGTCGACCTGGCTCTCCTTGGTCTTCCGAAGGCTTGGCACTCATATCAAGATAGTGTCAATGGTCGGGAGAAGCTGCCGGGATGGGAGCGCCTTTGGGCGGATCTCATGCAGGAGGAGATAAGGAGGACTACTCGAGATGGATCCTCATCAAAGGGAGCTGATGAAGAAAACTGCGCTTTGATTGCCAAAGCAAAGAAGGGGAAGGGTAAGAAACCTTCTCATTCCGGTGCAAAGGGCAAGAAGCAGGATATGGCAAAAGTGAAGTGTTTTCACTGCCATGATCTTGGACATTATGCTACCAATTGTCCGAAGAAGAAGAAAAACAAGCAAGTGGGAAGATCTGCAGATGGAGAAGCTTTGGCTTCACAGTTCGAGCTTGACTTTTCACTGATCGCATGCTTGGTTTCAAGTGTGATGGGATCGGTGTGGTTCTTGGATAGCGGTGTGTCATTTCATATGACGGGAGATTGGGAGTTGTTCTCAGATCTGGAGGACAAAGATCTGGGTGTGCACATCGAGATGGGCGATGATGGTAGATACAGTGCGACTGGTATCGGTACCATATCCTTTCAGAGGGAGTCTGATAAACCCTTTGTATTGAAGGATGTCATGCATGTACCTGGATTGAAGAAGAACTTGATCTTTGTGGCGATGTTGGAAGATAAGGGGTATGATGTGGTCTTCAGCGAAGGAAAAGCCTTCTTGCGCAGTAAGACTACTGGAGAGACCCGGAAGATAGGGGTTCGAACCAAGAACCTTTATCAGCTGCAGGTAGATGGCTGCGCAGCAATGGCATGCAAGGCGGGAGAAGTGGTGAGCCGGGATGATGAGGGCGAACTGTGGCACAGGAGATTGGGCCACCTTCACCATGGAGCTTTGAAGATCCTGCAGCAGATTTCTGTTGGGCTTCCTAAGGGCACTCTTGCGCAGTCAGATCAGTGCAAGGGGTGTACTTTAGGGAAGTATGTGAAAGCCACCTTTCACGAGAAGGATAGTCGCGCCACGACGATCCTTGAGAGAGTTCACACAGACGTGTGTGGTCCTTTCTCAGTTGCTTCGACAGCAAAGCACAAGTATTATGTGATCTTTGTTGATGATTTCTCTCGAAGGTGCTGGATCTTCTTCATGTCGAAGAAGAGCGATACATTCGCGAAGTTCTGTGAGTTTAAAGCACTGGTCGAGAAGGAGTCGGGGAAGAAGGTGATTGCTCTAAGGAGTGATAACGGTGGTGAATTCATCTTGGCTGAATTCAAGGAGTTCTGCAGCGCAGAAGGGAATCGGAGAGAGCTCATCGCACCCCATAACCCACAGCAGAACGGGGTGGCTGAGCGGAAGAACAGAACGATCGTGGGTGCTGCACGGGCGATGTTGCATGATCAGGGCCTACCCCTTCACTTGTGGGCTGAGGCATGCAATACAACAGTGTATGTGCGGAACCGTTGTCCTCACAAGGTTCTTGGCATGAGTACACCGGAGGAGGCTTATTCTGGCAAGAGGCCTGATATTTCCCATTTGCGGATTTTTGGTTCTCCTATCTACATGCATGTGATGAAGGATGCGAGAAGGAAGCTGGATCCAACTGCTGAGGTTGGAATATTTGTGGGGTACACTGATACACCTCATAACTATCGGGTGTATTTGTCAGACAGTCGCAAGACTGTTGTGCGACGGGATATAAAATTTCAGGAGGAGAAAGCCATGTAGTGTTTGCTTGAGAGGGAGCTACACTTGCATGCAGATGAGGAGCTGTTAGTTCCTAAGGAGGAGCTTCCGGATGTGGATCAGCCACAAGAGGAGGTTCGGGAGGTGGAAGAAACCACCCAGGCAGCGCCAACCATCAGAGGGCGCATGCGCACTACAGAAGCTGAGCGACTGGCTCGGGATGCAAAGAAGGTTGTAGGACCACCTACAGCACAGCGCAGACAGAGACAGTCACCGGATCGGTACACTGGATACATGGCTCTTATGAGTCAATGTGTTGTGACGAAGCCATCCTCTTTTGAGGAAGCTGTGGAGGAACCCGCATGGGTTGATGCCATGATTGAAGAATATGATTCTGATGCCATGATTGAAGAATATGATTCGATCATCAGGAACAGTGCATGGGAGATTGTCCCAAGACCGGTGGGGAAATCAATGGTGGGTTCGCGATGGATCTACAAAGTGAAGCAGGCGGCTGATGGGAGTGTGGAGAAGTACAAGGCGAGATTTGTCTCCCGTGGCTTTTCACAGATTGAGGGGATCGATTATGAGGAGACCTTTGCACCTGTCGCAAGGTACTCTTCCATATGGACGATCCTTGCTCTCTCAGCGCAGATGGGGTGGCACATTCATCAGATGGATGTGAATACTGCATTCCTCAATGGATTTATTGAGGAGGAGGTGTACATAGAGCAGCCTGAAGGTTTTGAGATCTTCAGCAGTGAGTCGCATGTGTGCCGACTCAAGAGAGCATTGTACGGGCTGAAGCAAGCACCTCGTGCTTGGTACACTCGAATAGACAGCTACTTCACCGGGCTTGGATTCTCCAAGAGTGAGGCGGATCCTAACCTGTACCAGATTGTGGTGGAGGGGAAGCTGTTGATCATCGTACTGTATGTAGATGATATGATTTTGACGGGTGATGAGCGGTTGATACTTTCATGCAAGGAGGATCTTGCACGAGAGTTTGAGATGAAGGACCTGGGCATCCTTCATTATTTCCTGGGATTGGAGATTTGGCGGCGCAGTGGAGAACTGCTTGTTTCTCAGGGCAAGTATGCCCGGGAGATTCTGGAGAGGTTCAACATGCAAGGCTGCAAGCCTGTTGACACTCCTCTTCCTGGTGGTTGGAGGAAGGAGGATGCTACTTCGGTGGAGGTAGTGGATGCCACTGTCTATCGACAGTTGGTGGGGTCGCTTATGTATCTGGTCAATACACGACCCGATATATGCTATGCAGTTAACCAGCTTTCGTAAGCTATGGTTAAGCCTACCAAGCTCTTTTGGAAGGCAGGCAAGCATGTATTGCGCTATATTAGAGGCACATCGGGATATGGATCATGGTACAGATAGGAGGATCAGTTGAGGCGGCATGGCTTCACGGATTGGTATCATCATATCAGAGATTGTGTTCAGTGGAGAATCATGATGCTTTCATATATTCCCATGGAGGATCAGGATGCCGACATCCTGACGAAGGCGCTCACCAGGAGCAAGTTCGAATTCCAAAAAGGCAGGATAGGGGTTGCAGATAATCCATATCTTGCTGAGAGGGAGTGTTGAGAATGCAGCAATATGATGGAGCTTAGTGAAATGAAGTCGCCTTCACTAAGTGGGCCCGCAGGCAAATTCTAGCGCAAAATCTATTTTTTAGACTATGTCTATTTTTAGACATATGGAGCATGGTCCGGGGATTGCAGTATGTTATTCTTGGAGTATTGGTCATGTTGGTAAAAATAGATGGGACTCTATTTTTTGGACCTATAGGTCGAAGTCTATTTTTAGACTGACTCTCCTTAAAATAGGGAAGTCAAATATTATTTACCCTTAATAATATTTGGACTATAAACTTCAGTTTACTCTCTTGGAGCACTTCAGTTCGAGCCTTGGAAGTGGCTCATGCATCTGATAGAGGAATCACGTGATTCCCAAGGGTTTGATGGCACATTCATGGTTGAATTCAGTTAGGACTTCAGTGGCAGAAGTTTGGTGGAGTTAATGAGACAACTAGTGGAGTTGTGTTCGGTTTAATTTAGTTGAACTGGTTGAGATTAGTTTAACTAGCTAATCAATCAGTTATGAGTGGAGTGAATTAAATATTATTTAATTCATTATTTAGTAACTCATTATTCAACTCAAGAACACATCAGTTCACTACAGTGCATGATCAGTTCAGTGGAGACCAGTGAAAGAGGTAGATGAAAGGGTGGAGTTAGCTATCAGTGGCGACATCGGTTGTGCATGAGATTTGCACCACACTTGGAGGATTTGTCCATGACAATTGCGCAGTCAAGCCAAGGAGATTCGAACCTTGGATCTATATATAGACAGGCCTAGATTGTGCAATAGAGTCAAGGCAATTGGCGGTGAGTTTTGAACCAGTAACCTGTTCAAAACTGAGCTAGATTGTGGGTAACTGTATGAGAAAGTACTGAGTACTTGTGAGGAGTATTGTACTGAGTTTGTTACTTGATTTCTCCATTATAATATACACAATAGTTGTGGGGTTTTCAGCTATAAGCTTTCCCCATACATACTGTGTTAATGTGTATGATGATTTGATGTGTTATCGCTTGATTTATTTTCCGCATGTGTGATGATCTGAGTGGAAGAGATTATGTGTTGCATATAAATTCGAATTGTATGTGATCAGGATAGTCTCGGTGGATAATTAATCATTATTCAGCAAATTTCTACAAGATCAAGAAAATACTTTTAACTTAGCCTGCTTTCAGCATACTCTTAGGGAAACTTTCAAACAACCTTTGGAGAAAGAACTAGAAGACAGGGCAAACCATAAACTTTCCTAGTCCAACTCTACTTAGCATGTAATGAAAAAATCATTCAAGAACAATGTTTTAAAGTTTTAAACAGTAAGACATGGGCTCACCAACATTTCTTGACTAGTTTAGACTGTACTGAATCATTCTTAAATACACAATTGGAGGAAAACATAAAGATAAAGCTTATCAGTGAGAGTAGGGTACTTCTAAGAGCAAATCCTAGCTCTATATTTATTGTTCTTTATCAGAGAAAAATGGAAAATTTTATGGGAAACATAAGAAGGAGAACAAGTACAATGAGAGGTACATCACCAATGGTATAGACCAGGGTCCCATGAATCAGCTTATATATTGATGTCAACCCAGTTACATACTTCAAGTCCAATGTTTCAATACAACAACAACTTCTCTTCTCAGCCTAACTTTTTTGATTGCAAACATAGCTTCAACAGCTTCTGAAAAATATTTACATACGGAGAGTTTTGAGCAGCAAGTATTACATCAACAATCCAACAACCAACCCTTTACAATGTGCTCCTCAAGGAAATTTTATAAGAAAATGAGGAGGTGGAAGAATTCCTAGGGTTGAAGTGTAATTAATTCTATACTAAATGCAACTCCTAACCTTGAAAACCATGCAAGGCATAAGGCAGGAAAGCATTCCATTCACAACTCTATTTCATTAACTCTGTTTTCTGCTTTTTAGGCTTAGTGGGTGAAAATATTGACTTTAAGGCTCTTTTTATCTTTTACAATAACTTTACTGATAGTTTAAAATTTGTTCTTTTGTTTGTAATAACTGTTCAACTGTCTTTGGCCTTAATATTTCTGACTGAGATTTGATCTAGGTATTTCTTTGAGGCAAAAAAGGCTATAGGTGTCAATTTGGTAGCTGGGGGATTCAATTAACCCCTGTGATGTGGCATTCGAGGGATTTTGGATATGTCTTCATTTGTGTATTAGGCCTTTGATTCCATAGTTTCATGCCTTGATCCTTTAAACTTTGATTAACATCCTTAATCCTTCAATTATGCTCTGATCTTCATCTTTGACACTGATACTCTTTCATTAATTGATCCTGACTGTGTTTTGTTTTTTGTAGGTGCGCAGAGGGTTCGCTGGAAAAATTTGTTTAGAAAGCCGATGATCATGACTTATCGGCTCAAAACTATGAAATTAAATTCCTCAAATCCCTTTTAACTTGTATTTAGGGCCACGAGGATCGTCATCCTCGGCCCAAAACACTATAATTGCCTACGGGAGGGTTTAATTCTTAAACTTCATTAAACATGTATAAAAAAAACAAACATTACTTAAATCCTACGAAATTTGTATTAGAACTGCTTAGGAGGGTTTATGGAAGCGGTCAGAGCTATGAGGATGAGTGGATGTAGCAGTGGGAGCGAGAAAATCATGGCGGAAAATGAAACAGGGTTCGAAATTTTGAATTTGGCGCAGAAATGAAGAAGAGTGGTTTTGCAAAACCACTGGTGGTTATCGCGAAGTGAAATGGGGGAAGGCGTCACTTGACACCTATCTTTTTAATACCACCTATTTCGCAAAATTTTTGAGCATTAAACTTTGGGCACAAACTTTTTTCGATATGCAATGTCAACCGTTAGATCAGAGGCTCCAGATCCAACGGTGCGGAATGAGCGCAATGGGAAAGTTGCGTGATGAGTCGCTGGAGTGGATGGCAGGTGTCATAATTAGATTGTGCGGGCTTTTGTGTATGGTGGATGGTAGGCCCTGGCAGAACTGGGTCATCGGGTTAAGTTCCGATCATCGGATCCTTTTGATGTATGGTCGAGATTAAAATAAGGAATAGATATATTGAAAGGAGAAGAGGGAAGGTAGGTGAATGGGAAGAGGGATGGGGGCTCGATGGTCGTTGATCTGTAGAGATCAACGGTCCAGATCTGCTTAAAATTATAATGTCGAGGTGGAAAAATAGAAGGCACATAGAGGTTTTGGAGGAGTTTTAAGGCCCTTGGGTGCCCGATTCTGGGGCTTTAGGTCGCATGGAGGAAAGGGTTTAAAGAGAATAAGCCCTCGAGGGCTTAATGTCTTTATAGTGTAAAAGCACTATTTTTTAGGACAAAACAAAGGGTTTTTAAAGCCAAAACAGGGTTTCGGTAGATGAAAGAAAGGATTTCTACACCAAATGAGAGGGAAATGTAAGGTTTAAAGAGGGTTTTAATGATTTAGAGGTTAGATGAAGGTGTTTTGAGGGGTTTTTAGGAAAGGGAAAAATGGGTGAAAATGGAATTGTTTATGAGTGAAAGGAGGAGTGAAATGATGGAAAATGGAGTTTTATAAGTAGTTTTCTCTTGGTGAATAACAGGTACTTTAGGACTAATTGTGAAACAACAGTGAAGATTAACTCAAAGGGTAATTATCATCATAAGACTTCAAGAACTCACAATTTGGACATGAAATTGTTTCTTGAAGGCCTAAAAATATTTAGCCACCATTTGGTATGACAAATTTTATAGGTGGCTAACAGGTAACTGTTTGTGCTCAACCTAGTCTCCTAAATTGAGTTCATTAATTGTCAACCAGGGTCAGTAAACTGCTGAAGTGAAGTGCACCATATGTGCCTAAGTAACCTCTTCCTACTTCGTTGTGTCTAGTGTTTTATGATGTTTTTGGTCTTTTTGGTTTTATTTTGAAAAGGAAAAGAACTAAGTGCTAAATGAAGGGAAACTATTGGTCAAAACAGAGTGAAGCCTAAACTATGGATGGTAAACAAATGCAAATGCTGAAACAAAACAGAGTCTAACTATGACTAGCAACCAACAAATACAAAGCTTGATAATGACTCTATTGTAAACTCACAACATGAAATTGAAATGAACCTGATAAATGAACAAGCTAGGTGTAAATGAAGTTTTCTCCTAAATCACTAATCAAACAGATAACTTACAATGTACAACATCTCATCCATGAATAAAGATTTGTTGGAAAATATGTGGAAAAGAATATTTGTAACAAGGTAAAGTTTCTACTCTAAACTAGTTTCTACTTCTGTTTTGCAACTCAATTTAACACCATTAAACCTTTCTCAAAAGTTATAGATTTCTTTTCAAAAATAGTCTTTGAGAAAGAGGCTTGTTTGTGAAATGATAAAGAAGCTGCAAAATACTCCAGACCTTATAATAATACTATCTTTTGTCCAGATAATTGTGTATGAGTATGAATTTTGAACAAAAGAAGTTTTATAAATAATTAAGCTTGTGAGATTGAATTTATCAACTAAGACAAAGTAAGCTACAATGGACAACAGCTAAACTTGAAGTGTTAAAGCAATGAGTTAAAACTAAACTAAGATGCTATTAATCTACAATGAACAGTATTAAACTAAAGAGCCATTATCATACTTGAAAAGAAAGGACAAAGCTTAACCACATGCATTCTACCTCCGGAGTGTTAAACTACAGTGCAACTAATCTATTGCATATTACGGCCTTATCTTGCTTAACATAGTGCTATTTTGGAATAGCTTATGAAAACAAGTCTGGCTGTACTATCTAATGCAAATTGGCAGAAAACACACAGTTTGAAATGAAAACACAATTAAACTCCTAAAATACCACAGTTAATTCCCATTCATCATTACAGATATTTTGGAAGAATTCATTAGAATGAGACTAAATTGTAGAATTCAATACAAATGAACATAAAAACGCAGAATTCAGAAAATTAACTAAGCTAAGAATGAAACGAGAGTTACTTATCTAAATTAAAAAAAACAGAGCTGCACAGGAGGCAGGGGCCCTCCACCACCTGGTAGCACGTAATCTAACTCAAAATCGACTCAGCTCATGCAGCAGAATGATGCTTCTTTCATTAAAGGAGAAAATCTCCAAAAACAACGTATTACAGTCTTAGACAGCTTAACAGCCAAAACAGCCACCAACTGACTGCATCTTGGTCTCTAGAGTCATATTTATAATGAAATTACATAACAGAACTTGAGATAACATAGGGATTATTGTCTTTCCCACTCCTATTCAAATTAAAACTCTTATTGAAGATCTCGTACTTTGCTGCAGACAGCTGTAGAGTTTGTGTTTTAATAGGAAACTGCTTCTTAGTTTGGGTGTCCCATGTGCATAACCACATGTAGAATTGTGCTCAGACTTTGTAGGGAGCAAGGAATGATGTGAATGAAGTCTGGAATTTGCCCATATGCGCCTTTCTTTGAGACGACACCTGTAACCCACTCAAACTGTAAAACAGCTGTGGAATGCGGGATCAGCTACGGAATGCGCGGTTAGCTACGGAATGCCTGTATTCTGTAGCTATTTTGCAGAAAATTGTTAAAATAGCAAAAATCATGAAAATACAATATGTTAATCAATTTCATGTAACCTTTAAGCAATCCTAATCATTCTTATTGATTTTAGGCTTATGAAGTGATAAAATAATGATGAAATGAAGTGAAGGTTTGTAAAAGAGAAGGCAATTCTAAGGCTCAACATACCCCCACTGCAAGACTATTGCATGTCCTCATGCAATTTCATCAAAACTTATTCCATGTGCTTTGAAACCTCTGTTAGAACATCCAACCTTATCTTTCTGCTTCTTTTGGCCCTAATCTATTTTCTAATCTCTGTTAAATTTTCAGAGATTAGTTCTTCATCTTCCTTTTGTAGTGGAGTGTCAAGTTTATTTTCAATATCCATGTCAGTTTCTCTTCTTCTGCTCCATCAAAAGATTTGACAAAAGATTTTGTAATCTCTTTATGGAAGCCATCAAATTTCTCTATAAAATTTAGCCTCCCTTCTTATTGTAGTAGCTCCTTGACTTGTGGATATCCTTCCAAATACTTGACTTCAACTGATTGTGTCCTGACAATTAGCCACATTCCTCCTTTGTGCAAATTATCTTCCTTTCATAATTACTTTTCTATGATTGAAGCTAGATTGACTACAGAGTCTAATGCTTTATTTTGAAACTGTATCTCTATTTCTGAAGATGGATTAGTTGAAGAATGATGCTTCACCCTTAGAATTACCTTTCTGCACTTAGAGATGGATTGGCTGCAAAGTGTAAATGGAAGTGAATGGATGGAGGTAATTAAGCTATAAGGGAAAATGAAGTGGTTATGGATCTGATGGAGAATTTATGATGAACTTGTGGTGAAATAAGTGACTGATACAATCTTAAGGAGATGTGGAATAGTAGGTTGGAATGTTAGAAAAGGGATATGGCCAAAATATGTTAATCAATTCGAATGATAGGTTGTTTTAGGAAACATATGATTATACACATTGTATCTATTTCATGTTTTAACTTTTTGCTATTAAAATAATTTTCACAATTTACCTCAGAATTTTGACCTTGTTAATTGCTGTGCTTGATGTTGTTCCTTTGGTCCTCTTTGAGCATGTTGATCTTCAAAACAAAATCCTTCAATTTCCTGTAATCATCATCTCTTTGTAGGCTGTACAATTATGTCAGAACTGCTGAATAAGATGTGGCTGCAACATGCAATCTGTAAGAAGAAATGAAGTATGAATATGGAAGATGGATGTGAAATGTAATGGAGTGAAAGTGGAATAGGACTTGTGAAATGAAATGAAAATGGCGTGAGATGGAGTGAAAGTGGAGTGAGATAGAGTTGAATTGTAGAATGAAATGAATTTTTCAATTTCTCTCAAATGGTACATCAGACTTCCCTGAATTTTTTTTGAGGTTTTCACCAATATTATTATGCATCTTCCGACGAAAAATTTCTGCCATTGGTTACACGGATCTCCCGGAAAATGAGAAATGGCTGTAGGTGAAAGTGGCCAATTTATTGAAAAATACACACTGAAATTTTCTGAAATTTTCTGTGTTTATTCACCCTACCTGAATGCATTTACCATAAAAATTTCAAGACCAACGGATGCACGGTTTGAAAGTTATGATAAAATCAATTTCTGCCCTGTTTCACCCTTCATTCTGCCCAATGTTGCAACAAAAAAAAGTACGCCACGGACTCATTTTAAGGCCAAATTGAGTGATTCCAAAGGGAAACTGTGTATTTTTACCTTCTCTACAGCCACATGCTTCCGGAATTTCATTTTGATGAAGAAAAGATGCTGCTGTGCAAAAATACTCAAATCTGTCCTATTCTGTCCATAATGCTGAAAATTGAAAATCTGCCTGAAAAACCCTTCTGAAATGCCCTTAAAAATTGTTTTTTTCCAAATTATGTCTGCTTCTTGCTCAATTTATCATATTCTGAGAAAACCCAGAAGCTCAGAATTTTTTATTTCTGCTCCAATCTCTTGCAAAAATTGCACCAAAACTGCCTTCTGGAAAAAGTTGCAAAAACAAGAATAGGTTACTACAGCAATAGCTGCAGAAACTGCCACTTTCCGCAGCTGTTATTGAATTGAAAAAAATATGAACATGCTTCTACAAGAAACTAATAAAATTCACTACTGCAAGTTGTTGTTGATTCCATAAAACCATTAGTCTTCATCAAAGCCAACATTCATGGTACAATTCTTACCATGCGAATAAATGTGTCGAAGTCGAGCATGGGAAGAAATCATTGGATTACCAATCAATAATGAAAATCGTTAACCAATGCGAGACAACTCACCGATAATGTAAATGAGTGTCAAGGTACCTCAGTTCATCTTGACAGGGACGAATGAATGTGTCGAAGTCGAGTCGCCTGCAAGATTTGACAATCAAGAGACATTGTTGTATTCCCATTGTTATCAACGAGGAGGCTTGCCATTGATGAATGCAAGCTCCAAGGCACTTTAAATAATCTCTAATCTTGATCCCAGATAAAGTGTTGAGGTCGATGGGACAAGATCTGTTGGAAGGTGGACCTTAAGGAATTCCACATCATCCAACTCGAGCATAGAACCAAAAATGATTTGAAGAACCACGAAAGATTGAAACCATCATGAAATTGCAGAACTTATTGTGAACTTTTCTCGCCAGTTGCCTGGTTTTCAAGCAAAGCTCATGTCCAATTGCGCCAGCAAGCTGGTTTTCACAATAGGACTTATTTTTCTCTTTACCCTTTTTTTTTTTTTTTTTTTTATGTCCTACTCTACTTGAAAAAGAAAATCTTGTTCAAGTATATGAATACTTCCAGTGGAACCATGTCTGTAACAAGATGATAGATGAACTCATATGCAGGTTTGAAAGACACTCTTTGATATGTACCTGTATATGAGATGCCAACTGTCTTGATTTAGATGATGTCAGAAGATATTGAATAATTGAGCATTGGAATCCGATGACTGAATTGAACCAAGATTCAATGTAATCTTGTCTTTCTTGTCTTTCCTCTATCATGAAATGCAAGTCTTCAGAGATGTGATCTTCATTCGTAGAATCTGGTGATAGGCATGCATGAGACTTTTCAATCTCTGGTTCCAATATCTTCTCTCTATCAATAGACATCCATGATTCTTGGACCTCATCTGAGTCTTCTTCTGCTGGTTTTTGTTCTTTAATGACAGCTGGTGAATCATTTTGCAATACCTCAGATTTGTAAGTTGATTGAGGTGTTTTATTGTTGGGGATATGAAATGGTTGTGGAGGTAGTGGAGTGGGGAATCTTTGGGGTGCTTGTGTGGATGATAATGGGAAAGGTTGAATTGAGGTAAAATGAGGGTGATATTGATGTTGTAATGGAGGTAAATGGTATGAATAACATTGATCATAGTATTGAGGATAGAGAGGGAAAGATTGAGGAGAAAGTGGATTTCCTTTGTATGGCCTTTGCCAACTTTGGTGCCAAGATTGGTTTTGAGGTTGGAATTGAGATGGCCAAGGTTTCCAAGGTTGGTTTTGAGGTTGGGATTGAGATGGAAAAGGTTTCCAAGGCAAGGGTGTTCTCCAATTACCTTGAGGTTGTTGTGCATAACCTTGAAACTGTGCATAAGGATATTGCATCATATTGGGTTGATGAGGCTGCCATAGCCCTCTTGGAGCTACATAACAAAGTTTCTCTTGTGCTTGATTTGCTCTATTATCCTTCTGGTAAATTGCCTTCAACCCTGGTAATGATGGACAATCTTTAGTAGTATGTGATCCTGCACAAATTTTACACATTTTAATGTTATCAAGTGGACATTCATGCAAAGCATGTTTCTTTCTACATTTAGGGAAAAATATAAATGAAGCAACTTTTTGCTTGTTTTGCATTCCTAGCATGTCAGTTTGTTCATTTAAATTACCAAGAATGTTTAGCAAATTGTTAGGTGTTAGGACTCCACTATGTATCATTTTTTCTATATACTTTGACACCATTTT